>CM033650.1:55427818-55735112 GCA_019512145.1 Engystomops pustulosus
TAGGGCATCTATAGTGGTTACATACTGGCGCCTAGGATCTCTATGGTTATATACTGGGCTGTAGGCAATCGTTAGTGGTTATATACTGACCGCCTGTAGGGCATCGCTGGTGGTTAGATCCCTGACGCTAGTAGGGCACTCTAGTGGTTATATAATGAGCGGTAGGGCATCATGTGGTTTATTACTGGCCGAGGCCTTCGAGTGGTTATACTACTGACGCTGAGGGATCTCTAGTGGTATATACTGACGCCGTAGAGGCATCTCTAGTGGTTATTACTGGCGCCGGAGGGGCATTACTAGTGGTTATATATGGCCTGGGCTCTTAGGGTACTCCGGAGGGCTCTAGTGGTTATATACTGGAGCGCTGTATGGGCATCTACTAGTGGTTAATACTGCTGCTAGAGGGCATCTCAATGGTTTTTGACGTGGCGCTGGGGCATCTCTAGGGTTATATACTGCCTTGTCCAGACGGTTATCTCCTAGCACTCAGTTTATTATAGGTGACGCGAGGGCATATCTAGTGGTTAATCTGGTGCCGGAGGGGATCTCTAGTGGTTATTACTGGTGCTGTAGGGCATCTCTAGTGGTTATATACTGCGCTCGTAGGGCATTCGTGTTATATACTGGCGCGGAGGGCATCTCTAGTGGTTACATACTGGCGCGGAGGGTCTCGTGTGTTATATACTGACGCGTATGGCTCTTATGGTGAACGCAGCTCTCTAGTGGTTATTAAGGGCTCCGGAGGCATACTTAGGTTAGTGGCCGGGCCTATATCTGGCTATTACTGGGTAGGCATCACTCAGTGGTTATATACTGGTGCCAGAGGGCATCTCAGTGGTTAATGTGGACTCTAGTGGTATCTGGCTCAGAGGGGCATCTCTAGTGGGTATTACTTGGTGGCCGAAAGAGAATGAAAGGAAGAGGATCTCTAGTGGGTATCTACTGTTGCCGGAGGGATCTCTAGTGGTTATATTACAACTGAAACCCTGGCGCCGTAGTGCATCACTAGTGTTATATACTGGTTGGCCAGAGGCATTATCCCAAGTGATTTATATTCTGGCGTCAGGGCATCTCTAGTGGTTTATACTGGTCCGGAGGAATCTCTAGTGGTTTTACTGGGTGCCGTATGGTCTCTAGTTGTTTTACTGCACAGGAGGGCATCTCTAGTGTATATACTGGCGTCAGAGGGCAATCTCTAGTGGCTATAATAATGGTTCAGGCGGCGCCAGTATATAACCACTAGAGATGCCCTACAGCGTCAGTATATAACCACTAGCGATGCCCTAAGGCACCAGTATATAACCACTAATGATGCCCTAAGGCACCAGTATATAACTACTAGTGATATCCTACAGCGCCAGTATAAAAACATGCAGTACAGTGGCTTCATGAAAGGTGTCATAGGAGGTCATTTATCTTTGATTTTTAGAATTTTTTTATAACATCTGGAATTTTTTAAGTTTTGGTAAATTGCGCAAAAATGTTTCATTCACCCATCGAAGTTTACTGCAACTAAGTTTTCCACTGTTACCCCTGATTTATCTTTTGGAATCCAGATGTTTTCAAAAACAACCACCAAGTGTCACAAATTAATTCCAAAGAAACTCTGTTCTTGTGCTGGAGTTTCAAAAACAAACTTTATTTGCAACTCTTTTTAACCCCTTAAGTATGCAGCCATTTTGTAGTTTAAAGAGGACCTGTCACCTCCAAAAAGACCCCCTCCAAACATGCCCCCCATTTCATATATGCTACATTTATTTTAATGTATGTTGGGAAAGTTTTTCCTAAAAGATCTGACCTCTTAGCAAATAAGAGGTTGGATCCACGTTTCTCCTGCACTGGCAGTCGGGTTTATTCATGAGGGGGCCGGCACTCCTCTGTATGGTCTGGCCGACACTCCTCCACCATGCTCCTCTGTTTCACGCCGCTGTCAGCGGGGACCTGTAAGAGAATCCGGTAGAATCGCATATATTGCACAATCGCTGCAGAATTTCTGTAATGCGGCCGTGCCGTGCTTATTGACAGCTCCGACTGAATGCTATATACACATATATATCGATTGCGCAATATATGCAATGCTGCTGGCTTCTCTTACAGATCCTTGCTGACAGCTGTGTGAAATAGAGGGGCATAGTGGAGGAGTGTCGGGGGAGTGTCGGCCAGACCATACAGAGGAGTGCCGTGCCTCAGGGAGAAACGTGGATCCGACCTCTTATTTGGTGAGATATTTTCGGAACAACTTTCCCAACATACATTAAAATAAATTTAGCATATATGGAAAGGAGTAGGGCGATCATTATGGGGGCATGTTTGGTGGGGGTCTTTTTGGGGGTGACAGGTCCTCTTTAAGGCTCAGGCCCATTTTTTGTATTCTGACTTGCGTCACTTTATATGGTTATAACTTCTGAGCTCTGTTTCTTATCAAAGTGATTCTGAGAGTTTTTTCACCACATGTTGTACTACATTTTACTGGTAAATGTTGGCTGACAAGTTTTGCGTTTATTTACAAAAAAAAAGAAAAAATTATTTTGAAAATGAATTTTTGAAACATTTTTCATTTTCAGATAGATTTACCACCTAAATAAGTTGCTGAATAACATTTGCCATACATCTACTTTACATTTTCACAATTTTTGAAATGTCTGTCTATTTTGATGTTGCGCGGCTTACAAATCGAGTATCGATTGTTCGCATTTTCAGAATTGACTATTTTGTGGATAATTACTGTTTTGAATGTAATTTTACATATTTAACATAAAAAAAACCCTATATAATCAGCCCAATAAGAAACAGCTTTTGGGGAGATTGTTAACCCCTTGAGATCTTCACAGTAATTACATCAAAATGGAGGGGAAATTTATAATGGTCAAATTTTGTCGGTTATACATTCATATAGCCCGAAAGTTTACACCTTACAATCTGTTATGCAAAGTACAGAGACCCCCCCACATGTGGCCATTACTTGTTTTATAGGTGCACAGCGAGAAGCAGAAGGGAAGGAGGGACCTGCAACTGCCAGGATTTTACTTTCCTCATTTGCCCCTTTGTAGGCTATAAGATTTTAGCTTTTTCGTTATTGGGGCCTTGTGATGGCATTTTTTTGCGAGATGAGGCACTTTTTCCAGTGTTGCCATTTTGGGGTTGGTATCCCCTATTGTTGAAAATTTAGGAACTTTTTTTTTGAGGGCGGGAGTAGAAAAGCATCAATTCTGTACTGGATTTTTTACTTTATTTTTTTGGTGTTCACCTTATAGCCTAATACAGGCGGTCCCCTACTTAAGAACACCCGACTTACAGACGACCCCTAGTTACAAACGGACCACTGGATATTGGTAATTTATTGTACTTTAATCCTAGGCTTCAATAATCAGCTGTAACAGTTATCACAGCCGGTCTGTAATGAAGCTTTATTGTTAATCCTGGTTCTTATGACAACCCAACATTTTTAAAATCCAATTGTCACAGAGACCAAAAAAGTTCTGACTGGGATTACAATGATAAAATATACAGTTCCGACTTACATACAAATTCAACTTAAGAACAAACCTACAGACCCTATCTTGTATGTAACCCGGGGACTGCCTGTAGTCATGTTATCTTTATTCTATGGTTCAATACGATTAAGGGGATACCGCACATGAATATTTTTGCTTACGTTTTACTAAATTTGCCAAATACAACCCTAATGTGGGGAAAAATCTATAATTTTTGCATTGCCGTCTTCCAAGTGGCATAACATTTTTACTTTTTTAACTATCGAGCTGGTTGATGGCTTGTTTTTTGCGGGGCATGTTTTACTTTGCAACAGTATCATTCTGGAGTACATTTTTTTTTAATTAATTTTTTATTGCATTTTTTTCTGGTATTCAATAGGTAAAAATCATAATTTTTGGCAGGTTTTTAACAGTTTTTTTAACTGCGTTCATCGCGCAGGTTCATTAATTATTTTCTTTTATTCTACAGGTTGGTACGGACGCAGTGATACTATATATGTGGGGTTTGTGTTATGGACTTTTTTTGTGTTACATTTTCCATACGTCTTTATATGTTATGGGGCTTATGGGCATTTTTATTGATTTATTGCTTTATTTTTTATTGCAAAACAACTTTTTTACTATTTGCACCATGGGACATGAACAAGCAATACATCAGTATTGCAGGGTGTATTAGCTGTGTCAGCCTATGCAATTGCATAGGCTGACACTGTGCCTTTAAGATGACGTCATAGACGCCATTCTATAGGCAGCCTTGGGATCCTGATCAGACTTCTGGGCTGCCAGGTGAACGATCAGTGCTCCCCAAAGACTGTGCGGGGTGAGGGTGATTTTGGGGGAATTACCCCCCAAAGGCAGGTTAAATGCTGCGTTCGCGCTGACCACGGCATTTAAAGGTTTAAACACCCGCGATCTGAGCCCACTCCGACCAACGATATATCCTGATGCCGGTTCGGCTGAGATCTCGAGCTGAACCTGTATCAGCTCTGCGTCCAATATATCGGATGCTGAGCGTTGTCACTGCGCTCAGCGACCAATATATTGGATGCATAGTGCTAAGGGGTTAAACGTCTCAAAGAAAATTCATATTGAGATGCCAGATTTATCACCCCCTATGATAAATCAAAGAAGCCCAACCACCACTCCCCCGAAAAAAAAAGGCAGAAAGTTCCAGACTAGAGATAAATTACCAGAGACTCCTTGCACTGCCATTTTCTCAACTGGAAATATACTTGACATTGTCGGAGGCCAAAGAGAATTTTAAATAGGGGGACAGCCGGGACACTGAAAGAAAGAGCACAAATGAATATTGGTACTACAAAAAAAAAGACACTTGTCAGAAGGGGCATATAAAATGGGCCACTATTAACCCCTTAAGGACGCAGGTTTTTTTGTTCATTTTTCACTCTCCATCTTCAAAAATCCATAAATTTTTCATACAGAGCTGTGTGATGGCTTAATCACTAAGAAATAAAATTAGTTATGCAGAAAATATTTATTTTTCAATGTTGTGTACTGGGAAGATAGAAAAAAATTCCAAATGTGAAATTGGCAAAAAAAAACCACATTTGCGTCACTTTCTTGTGGTCTCTGTTTTTACGACTTTAACTGTGCGCTCCACCAATGCTATATTCCATAGTTTGGTATGATGACAGTGATATCAAATTTATTTAGGTTTTATTGTGTTTCAATAGATTTTCAAAAATTAAATTAATGTGTACGAAAGAAAATGTTTTCACGATCTTCTGATGAGAATAACTTTTTTGTACTATGGTGTATGGAGCTGTGTGAGGTGTTTTATACCTTTGATATCAGTTCTAGGGAAAGGGGGTGATAAGAATTTAATTTTTTTTAAATTTTTTTATATTTTGAACCTTTTTTTAAAAATATTTTTAGACCTTACAGGGTAATTTAAATCTAGATGGTCTGACCGTTCCTACCATACACTGCAATACCACTGCATTAGACTGATTTGACATTTTTACACAGTATTCAATACAACGAGCCACTGGCTCAATTTGTAATCCGTGTGACATCAAAATAAATTATCCAGACATTTCAATTATGAAAATATAAAGCAGACATATGGGAGATGTTATTCAACAACTTATATAGGTGCCTGGAAGCGCAATGATTTTGAATTTTGAAAATGGAAAATTATTCAAAAAATTTTTGAAAAAAATATTTTTTTTCTTGTTTTTTGCAAATAAAGTTTTGAGTTATCAAATTCATTTGCCATATGTAAACATTTCTTCACTTGGATGTTATTAAAAAAAATGTTCCTGTGCTTCTGTGCAACTTTTGCTTCTTTGTGCAATCCCTCCAGCAGAGGTGGCTGTAACCAAGGACACAGTCCTGAATCTAAGGGACCATATGACTACATTTATGGGAAATTATCTTCACACAAGAACGTTTTTTAATAACATCTAATTGAAGAAATGTATATATATGGCAAATTAGTGAATGTGAATGCCAAGACGAGAATACCTCTTTAAGGGGTTAAAGGAATCCAACCACCAAAACAAAAGTTAAAAAAACTTTTTAATACTTCACCTTGATCTTGGCGCTGTCCAACGCTAAATTTCTAGCAGATTTCTATATATAGAAATATATAACTAGCAGTATGGAGCACTGGGACAAGATCTCCAGGTTGCTAATTATACACACCCTTGACACCATGCGACGGTGACGTCATGCAAGTGGAGTGACGTCACCTCCCTCTCCTAGCATGATTAGCAGCCCACAGCACCGGACATCTTGTCCCCACGCTGTGTAATTCTAATTATAACTTTCTCTTCTAGATGATCACAGCTTAGATTAGCAACGGACAGGGCCAGGATCAAGGTCAAAAGGAGCGGGAGTGAATATTAAAACTCCGACCATGAGGAATTTATCAGAGGTAGATTTGATGGTGGATTCCTCTTGCCTGCTTATGCCCTGACCTGTAATTCAGTAATCCTGGAACCTAACCTAACTTGTAAAAAAACTTTATTTTAATAATATGTAAATTAACTGCAGAGGCTACTGGAACGTGTACTAGCCTGGCCGGGCACTGGGAGTTAAAGCTACTCCAAGTCCCAGGAGCCTCTGCAGTTAATTTACATATTACTAAAATAAAGTTTTTAACAAGTTAGGTTAGGTTCTAGGAATTTTAACCCCTTACCGACATGTGACGGGTGCGGGAAAATGCAGCAAAGACTTACCGGCTATGGAGAGGGCTCAGCCCATGAGCCCTCTCCATAGCCGGTAAGCCTTTGCTGCATTTTCCCGCTGATGACCACAGACGGCTTAAAAAATATGGCGGCTCATGGGCCGCCTCGTGACGTCATTGGGGAGCGGCGATCCATCGCCATTCCGAAGACCCGAGGCTGCTTCGTGTTAACCTATTCATTACAATGTGCTATCACATTGGTCCCCTACTTAAGGTGGTACTGTACATTAGTCCTAGGCCACAGAGATCCCCTGTAACAGTTGTCAAAGGTGTCTGTAATGAAGCTCTATTGTTAATCCTAGTTCTTATGACAACCTAACATTTTTAAAATACAATTGTCGCAGAGAGCCAAAAAAAATGTTTACTTGGGTTACAATTATAAAATATACAGTTCCTACTTACATCCAAATTCAACTTAAGAACAATCCTACAGAACCTATCTTGTACGTAACCCGGGGACTGCCTGTATATGATAGGATCTTACAGACAACCTAGGGTTAAAGTATCCTAGGGAGTCTGAAAAATAGTAAAAATTATAAAAAAGTTTTTAAAAAAATTATAATAAAAAACCTAAAAACTCAAATAACCCCCCTTTCCCTAGAACTGATATAAATATAAATAAACAGTAAAAATCATAAACACATTAGGTATCGTCACATCCAAAAATGCCCGATCTATCAAAATATAACAACCTTTTTTCACTGCCTTTAACCCTGTAACGGAAAATAGTACCCAAAGTCGAAAATGGCACTTTTTTGCCATTTTGAAAAATATAAAAAAAATCTATAAAAAGTGATCAAAAGGTCGCATAGTCCTAAAAATTATAGCAATGAAAACGTAATCAAAAGTCACAAAAAATGACACCACCCAAAGCTCCGTACAGCAAAGTATGAAAAAGTTATTGGTGCTAGAAGATGGCAAAATTAAAAAAAATAATAATTTTGTACAGGAGGTTTTAATTTTTGTAAATGTATGAAAACATTATAAAACATATACAAATTTGGTATCCCCATAATCGTACTGACCCAAAGAATAGAGTAGATATGTCATTTGTAGCGCACAGGGAAAGCTGTAAAATCCAAGCCCACAAGAAACCGGCGCAAGTGCGTTTTTTCACCATTTTCACTGCATTTGGAATTTTTTTCCTGCTTCCCAGTACACGGCATGGAATATTAAATACCACCATTTTGAAGTGTAATTTGTTATGCAGAAAATAAGCCATAACACAGCTCTGTGCATGGAAAAATAAAAAACTTATAGATTTTTGAAGGTGGGGAGTGGAAAATGAAAACGCAAAAACGAAAAAGGGCCTTGGCGGGAAGGGGTTAAATGACAGATTAGGACAGAAGCAGGATGAATCTACCCTCAAATTTAGTTCTAATAGTAGAATCCGTATGTTAGGTTTCATTTAACCCCTCAATGACCGCCTTATTGGGATACTACTGCGGTCATTAAGGGTACTTCTGACGCGGCGCCTTTCTACAATATTGATTTTGCTCAGTAAAATTGAGCAAAGATAAGCAAACCTATATAAATGAGGTATCACCGTAATCGTAGTGAACCAGGAAATAAAGATAAAATATTATTTTTATGTTGCGGTTAGAAAAAATGGTTCTAAAAATCCAAAATAAAAATTTAGGAAAATTGTTAATTAATTTTGGAGGTCTATAGCTTATTCATGAGATTATGTATGTGTGCCATTACCAGGGGTGACCGGGAGCAGTGGCTCAAGCAAGCAATCAAACCGTTTTCTTGCCTGTCTGAAAAACAGTAAATTTAAAACCATTTTTATAATAATGAAACAAAAAAGTATGATACCATAAAAATAACTAATAAACTATAAAAAAACATATGGTTGGTATTGCTGTATCCATGACAAGCAAAACAATAAATGAGAAGCATTATTGGGCCCAGACATTGAACATTGTAAATGATATATCTTTAGAAAAAATGAGATCTTCTCCAAATTAGTTTTTATTTAATAAAATTGGGCAAAAAATGATAAAAAAAAGCTATAGATAAGGCAACATATTATTTTTACGGTATGGTGAATGGCAAAACAATTCCTAAGCAAAAATTGATGATTTTCTTTTCCTAAATGAAGAAACAGTTAAAAATATCTAATCAACTCCTCATAGTTGCCCCAAAATGAAGTATCTGTAGAGTGCATCTCATCACACAACAAATAACCCCTCATATGTGCATATAACCTAAAAAAAATTCTAATTTTGAAACCAAACCTGTACAATGTTATGCATAACCATTCAAACACATACTCCAGCATCACAAGCATCACTTGAATGGATGCAGTCTACTACGCCCAAAAGATTCACAGTCATTGCAATCAATGTAGAACCACAGGTCCCAGCATGACTCATCCGGCATAGTAGTAGGTTTTAATGTAGACTTCTTTATTTGGTACTGTTAAAAGCAGACAAGAAACACCGGCAGAATAACATGACCATCGCATTTCGACCTTACCAATCTTATTCATGGTCTTGGTCTTCATGTGATGCTGTTGGTGTATGTGGCATATCCACCCCTATATAGCATGTATACCTATACATAAGGATTGCTGGTAAGAGTAATAAATGAACAATAATAAAAATGAAGTGACAAGTGCAAGTCGCTTGCTATATAGGGGTGGATATGCCACATACTGTGACTTTTTATCATTACAGTCAATTAACATATTAACATATTAACAATTACTGCATTATAATAATGTTATATGTATTTGCATAAAAAAGTCTTGTATGTAAAGACTTATGTATATAAGTGAAGAAAGCCTTAGTCACCTTGTTTTGTTATAAGGGTTTGTTGTATAATGTGCGCATACTATTTATAAATGAACTAATATATTTATATTTATTGCACTATGACTCTTTTCTATATATCTTTTCATTTATAAATTGCTTGTTTAGCATATCATTAGTTTTAAGTATGCAACTATACAGTTTCTCCCTCTTCTTTATATGATCGTTTTCCTGTATGATTCCGTAGTGACTTACAGCATGCGCCCATACGTTGCTGGGAAACTCTTGTCCCGATTACGTATGCGCGAATATCTCGTGATCACGTGATTTCGGGAGCCAACCTATTGCGTCCACGTTATGTCAGGAACATCTTTCTATTATTATTATTCCTTATAGGTGACCTCTGACGCCACCCCCAGACGAAGGCTCAGTGTGAGTCGAAACGCGTGTCGGGGATGCAGTCATCCGCGGACATCAGAGTTTTTCACATCCCCACTTGGTAAGGACTGGTGTTTCATTATATGTTCTTCTCTAAAACTCCCACATGGCACAAGCTTTTGCTGTTCAGATATCTATTACTAGTCCTCTCTAGATCTCAAAAAGAGATCTGAAAAAAAGACATTTAACTCAAGGAAAAAGTGAGATTGATAAATGACCAAAGTAGCAGACGGAAGACAAAACAAACAGAGATAAAATAAATTACCCCCATTGTGTATCGAACTTTGTGGAGCTTTTCTTCATTTAATACATTGTGAATGGGTCATTTTTGGGGCCGAAATGAAAGTATTTTTCAAAACAAATTACAATTTCGTATTTGCACCTCCATTTTGTTTTAACACCTGTGAAACAACTAAAGGGTTGACAAACCTCTTAAAAGTAGTTTTACATACGTTGAGGTTTTAGATTCTAAAGTGAGGTAATTCTCAGAGTCACATGAAAGCTGAGCACGTCCCTCAAAATGTAAGATGTTGCAATTTTCATGAAAATGTAAAAAATAGCACACAGACTTTGAGGCCTCATAATAACCCAGAAAAACGACAGGACACATAAAAATGCCAACATAAAGCAGACCTTTTAATAAATTATATTGAAAAATATTGCAATTAACTCTTCCAAAATGTACAATAACCATACATTAAATATGTTACAAAATAGTCATATCACTACCACATACCACAATTTCCTCCCCTCTCCAGGGAACTCATTTTTATACCACCCCACTTTACATCAAATCTCTGATCAAGCTTTTCACTGCTTCAATATGTTAAAGTTTGTGTTCCTCTTCCCTATCATAATTCTTTGGATCAGGTTGACTAAAGTGCAATGCCTAATATTAGTTTTAATATAACAAGGATTAGAATAGAATTCCTGGCACTTCCTTGTCTTTAAATGCAATTTAATTTATTTAGCAAATCAGAACAGCCACATCACAGTAACAGGTAGAACGCATTTCGGCTTGTAACTCAAGCCTTTGTCAAGTTGACAAAGGCTTGAGTTACAAGCCGAAACGCGTGGGAAATTTGATATGGGAAAATTTGGGGCTATGAGTTCGAGAGAAATGAGTTTCTTGCAGGCAGATGATGTCTGCCCCATCTTTTAACACATCCCTCCACACGGAGGCTCTCTTGAATGGGGAATTCAACCCCTTTGCATTTAAGCTCATAATTTTATCTGATATTGATCCTATATTATTAACTGCCTTGGTCCCTCTGGTACTCCTGATAAACCTCCTACTAACTCTACTGTCTTGAGTATTGGAATGTAGTGTGCCCTTAACAGATATAACAACTCACGCCCTATTGGGTGAATACATTTACAAAACATAAAAAGCCTTATGGCGGTGTAGAGGACACATAGATCCTGCTTCCACCGTCTTTGTAACAAAATAATTTAACAGCCAAAAATAAAAGGAAAGTTATAAACCTGCTTCATCAGGGGGTAAGGATCACCTGGAGCTTTTCAGCCTGCAGAACATGCTGTGCCAAGTGATATCTTGTCCACTTTTTCACGCAACTTCCCAATCCTTGTAGACTCTCGCCGGTTTCTGCTGTGGTGGGGGATCTAGTTGCTTGAGGCCCCACTCTTTCAGCATACCCGGACCTTCTTCAGGGTTTGTAATAGAATGGAAAACCCTGTGTCTTCTCACCAGAAGCTTCAAAGGAAATCCCCATTTATAGGGTATGTTGTTAGCTCTCAACGTTGCCGTAGTTACACCAAACCTTTTCCTGGCTCGTAAAGTTGCTTGAGATAAGTCAACAAATAACCGGATACCTGATTATGGTTCAGGAAGGTTTTTGTTGTTTTGTTGATTCTGGCTATGGCATCTCTTGGGAGATTGTGAGGTATCGATTTTGGCTTATTTAGCCTGTGAGCTCTATCCAATAGACATTGCTGTTTAGGTATATTCGGAAGAACTGTGGCTATTAGATGCGTGATATAATCACCTAGATTTGCTGGAAGGATAGATTCGGGGATACCTCTGAACTTGACATTATGTTTCCTTCCTCTGTCCTCCATGTCTGCCATCTTTAATTTCATCCTCTCCACCTCCTCCTCCAGCCCGTAGTGAGCATCTATAAGCTCGTTGGGGAAGCTAGTGACTTCTGACATTTTGTTCTCTAATAAGTCCTCTCTTCCTCCCAGATCTACAATGAAAGCATTCAGAGCTACTGAGACTTGAGATAGGTCTTTCTGGATTGACCCTTTCAGTGCTAGGATCAGTGTTTTAATGAATGTCTCTGAAGCAGGTTGATCAGAGCTGGGAAAATCTCTAATCGGGTCAGCATTTTCTTCCTCCCACTCTAAGGTAAGTTTGGAAGTACCTGCATTTGCTTCCGATAGAGGGGTCTCTGTCTGTCTGGGCTTTGGATTGGCGACGTGCCGTGTCTCTGGCTTTTCGGCACCATCTTGATGGTGCGCCGGTCGTTGTCCTTCCCCTCGGCAGCTGCTGTTGTTGCTGAGTCAGGAGGTGATCTTGCATTCTCATCTGCTTCCCGCTCCATAGGGGACCTCTGTTCTCGTACCACCGGCATGGGCAGGGAGCTGCCACTGCTGTATTAAAAAGAGGGCGAAGGTGGTTGATTGCCACCATTTTGAGGCAGGCCGGGAGCATGCGGTCTCATCGAAAAGAAATCTGTAAGCCGTTTTGGGACCGTTTTTTCCGATCTCTTTCTGGTCATCATGGTGTGGGGGTCCGGTATTCTGGGAATGCTTTATGTTGCTGGTTTACTAGTCGCTTGCAGGCCTAGAGACGGAGCTCTCTCTCACATGACCGTCCCCGAGCACATCCAGGTCACGCCCCCCCCATACCGATTCCTTTCTACAACGCCCGCAATGTTAATTTTCTTTCAATCCTGCTCTAAATAACAAATCTGGTGAATAATATGTTTTATACAAAATATTTAATTGTGTCTAAAGTTAGCATTACAAGACACTAACATAACACTGTTTATAAAACCCCATTTTATATTTAAACTTTAAACCCTTTTTTTCTATTTAACTTTGCTAGGATGTTATAATTCACTATTTATTTCCTAATAATACTAGATACTTTTGAGAGGTTCTTTCCCCATATTTCAAATTATATATTAGTGATGTTAAAAAAACCTTTATTCCTTTCGGCTTTAGCCGCATAAATTAACTCAGTATACCAAAAATAAGCATTATGTTCCAACCGAAATTTGCGTTTCAGTTGTTCATTTTTTTAGCTTCCCATCATGAAATAATTGTATAACATACCTTACCCCCTTTCTTTTCCAAAAAGAAGTATCATCTTTTTTTAAGAAATTCCCCTAAATTCAAATTTTCCCATATTGGAGAGTATTCTATTTCTCCGGTCACACCCAAAATTTGCTCATGCTTATTCAATACTTTATGTAGCATTGTTACCAATGGCAAGTGTTGCAAATTCTTTCTACTCTACTGTCCAGCCTCCAATGCAACATAAATATAAATATAATAATGACCCAATTATGGAAACTACACACGTCAACGTATGAAAAACCACTTTTAAGAAGTTTGTTAACCCTTTAGGTGTTTTATAGGGGTTAAAACAAATGGAGGTGTGGTCTACAAATTGTAATATTTTTTGACAATACATTCATTTTGGGTGGAAAATTAAACATTTTTAATGGATTAAATGAAAAAAGGCACCACAAAGTTTGATACCCAATTTCTCCCGAGTACACCGATACCCCATATGTGGTGGTATCCTGCTGTATGGGCGCACGGCCGGGCATAGAAGGAGGAGGCACCATGCAGATCAGATTTGCTATGTCAGATTGTACAGGCATTAATTATTTTTTTTTTTTTTTTTATTGTGGACCTATAGGGGCTTATTTTTTTGCCACATGAGATGCACTTTTCTGGTACATAATTTTGGGGTATCTATAGCTAATTGTTGAGATTTTATTAACTCTTTGTTGGTGGAGAAAATGAAAATCATCAATTTTTAGGAACTTTTTTTGTTTTGTTTTTTTGGCTGTTTATCATACCGTAGAAATAGTATATTATTTTTATTCTATGGGTCTCCACAATTACGAAAAGACCCAATTTATATAGTTTACATTTTTTCCCCCCATTTTATTGAATAAAAAGTAATTTGGCAAAAATGTAAATTTTAGCATCACCGACTTTCACATGCATAACTTTTTTATTTTTCGGCTTACAAATCTGTTTAGGTGCTTATTTTTTGCGAGAAGGATGGTTCTTTTTAGTAGTCTTATTTTAGAGTGTGTAACTTTTTGAAATCACTTTTTAGAGCATTTTTTAAAGGGTATTAATTAAAAATCATCTTTTTTCTGAGAGTTTTTTGAGGTTGTTTTTTACGGGGTTCACTTTGCGGGTCCAATAATAATTCAGTTTTATTATGCATATTGCCATGGACGTACCAAATATGTGGGGGTTCTGTGTATTTTATCGAATTTTACTGAATAAAAACTAATTTGGAGAAAATGTTGTTCATTTTAGCATCACCATCTTTTCGTATGCATAACTATTTTTTGGCTGACAAATCTGGTTAGGGTCTTATTTTTCGCTAGAAGAGTTGTTCTTTTTAGTGGTCTTATTTTAGAATGCGTGCGTAACATTTTTTAAATCACTTTTTAGAGCATTTTTTTAAAGGTATTAATTAAAAATTATCTTTTTTCGGACCCTTTTTTGCTTTTTTCCCCCCCGCGTTTAGTGTGCAGGTCTAGTAACAATTCTGTTTTATTACACATTTTGTTACGGACGTGGCAATACCAAATATGTGGCTTTTTTTGTGTGTTTGTGTTTTTTATATTTTATTAAGTGTCTTTATGGGAAAGTGTCATTTTAGGGGCTTATATTTTTATGTATTTATTTTTTATTTATTCTAATGTGTTAATTTTAGTGTTTTACTTTTTTTACTTATACATACTTAAACTTGAACCAGTGATGCTCTGTCTGCAAAATAGAACATTTTACACTTTGAAAATGGAGAACTTAAAAGATATCACCCAAAATTTTCAACTAACTTGAAGTACAATATCTCACAAAAAACTGTCTCAAATAGGGCTTGGTCAGGAAGGTGAAAACTGGCCTCAGCGGCAAGGGGTTAAAGTTAGGGTGATCCAGAGAATGTGGGTCCTGTTCTCAGTAATCTTTGGAGCCACAGGTCCAGCAGGCATCACCTCAATGGTCAGCAATATTGAATTGGAGTGTCCAAGATAGGTGAGCACTGTGTTTAGCAATTTTCAGCTCTCCCATATTATTGAATAGAGCAACAGGACACCTCCCCAGCCTGACGCTCCATTCAGAAAGTTATCCTCTATCCTGTGGATAGTGCATAACAGGTAAACTTCTTACAATCCACTTAAAGCATAATAAAAACTTCATGATGAACATTTCATGATGAACATCAAACTTTCAATCAAGGAGCTTAATGGCAAATTTGACAAGAGGCATTTGATCCATGAAACACTCAATATATTAGAATTGGTATTTAAACAGTCCTCATCCTGCTGTTCAAATTTTTAAATCATGAGACCAAGACGACACCCAACAATTGACAGTATCCCACCATTGTGAGGCTTCAAGCAAGATGTTCTCAGCTGAAAGTGGCCACTGAACTTAGAGTGTCACAGAGTGTCATTAGCAGATTGCAACAGAGATATAGAGAGAGTGATAAAAGTGGCTGTATATTGCCCGCTTGTAACACTGATGACTGCTGCATTGTGAACAATGCCTTGCGGTACTGGATGATGAATGCCACACAAGGCACTCTTAACTGAAATGAGAGGTAGCCAGGTATCACATGAGACCATTCAAAACTGTTTACTTAAGCATGCTCTTTTTACAAGATGATCTGCAAAGGCACTTGACCAGAACATCAGGCAAGCTTGTCATGGTGGCCAAGGGAGCCTCTACTCTATTGAACATTGGCCTCAGACCTTCAGACCTGATGATGTAATCAATCATTCAGAGCCACACACTGCTGCTTCAGAGAGAAGAAAAGAGGACTGCTGCTACTGAAGAAGTGGAGAAAGGTAATTATATGTGGTAAGGGAGGGGCACTCAACTCTCTTTCCAGGGACCGGGTGGGCATCCTCTGCAGTTCCTGGAAAAAAACTTGTATGCAGCCTATCTCTTGTTACAAAAAGGTTTCCGACCACTGCCTTAGAGCTGGATTTGGATGTTTGAATGTATATTCAAACATTAACCTACAGAAGGGCAAAGACCGTGTAGCAGTACATTGAAGAGATCTCACACACAAGTGCTCAGAATCCAGCTACAATCTTGCATATTAATAAATATTATTGCATATTAATAATAATAATAACAGTCCTGCTCCTACTCACAACACACACAAAGGTATGATTACACAGTTCTCCAGCACAGCTTCCAGGAACGTAATGACATTTAGACTACAAAGTGAAAAAAAATTGGTGTAAGAACATGATGCAATTGCAGTTGTATTTGTTCATTCCTTTGTTCCAACTTGTCCTGCAGAATTAACACTCCCATATGGCTCTGCTTCCACATTATCCTAAAGGTGTTTGTGTAATGGTCAATAGGTTTGAAGGATAAATAATGACAGGAAACTATGCATAAAATAAAAAACTTGCATCTCATTCTTTTTTAAATATGACTGTAGCAAATAGCAGGAAGTAGTGGTTACTGTGGTTTCTCAGTAAGTTAAGAATCAGTTACTAGCAGGATGTAGTTTTCTTTAAGAAGCAGGTTCACTGACTATACTGTTGATCTATTATTATACACTGCCAACCAAAAGAGTAATAATGTTTTGAACTTTTGACTTTCAGGCTCCATATCATTCACTATAACTTTGAACGTGTGACTGCCATCATTTTATAGACAATCCTCTTGCCTATCTCATATATAAATCTGACTGGCATCTATTAGGATATGCTTAGTTTTTCCTGCCTTGTAAGGAATGTTGTGATCTCACTATTACGAAGCATATGCTGCCCCAGAATTGATAGATCTTGTGATGAGCCAACTTGTTGACCATATTTTGCCTAGACATCCATGTCTTGATCGAGAAACTGCTATCGATGTTCTTCTTCACAGCTGCTCCTCAATTCAAATTAATTTGAATCAACCTATCCATTAGGAAATGTGAGAACAGGTGATTTCTAGTATACAAAAGAGAAAAGGATTTGTTTTCCACCAGGAGCAAAAGAGTACATGAAAAGAATCTGCATACGCTATATATTTGCACATCAAATTTATATATAAAATGGCCAAGATGTTTCTCTGTAAAATGATGGTAGTTTCACAATCAAAGCTGTAATGGTTAGAGCCTGAAAGTCAAAATTCTAAACATTGTTACCTCCAATAATATCCAATAATATACAAATATTCAAAATTGATACCAGGTTTAGTGGTTGCAGAATGAGAAAAACTTTTATGTTACAAAAGTCTCTGAATATCTACAATCTCTTAAAAATAGGTCAGAAGGATAATAATTACATCTTCTATTAAAGGTCTTAACTCAGGGCTAATTATTCTAAATGGAATCATTCCTTTTAGAAATATGTAGGGGATAAATATTGCAATATAAGGATCTAGCTCAATGAATCAGGAGTCATAAATGGGCTGGTCTCTCTTCCCGGAGACCCTTCCTCCCAGCTGAATAGATGTGACATTAGGACATCATAACAGTCATGGATTCTTATTCAGCTATATTATACAGTTATTAAACTATTCCTCAGCTATGCCTTTTCGGCAACAGGGCTCTTATACTCGACTGATGACATTGGTGACATCCATGTTGCTCCTCAGTAGTGAGTTACATCAGCTGTTGCACTGGTCCAAGACTAGGCCTTAGAACACTTAGGCAAGGCTAAAGTTGTAGACATGCTAAGCTATGCTGCCAAATCTATATGTTAAATTGAATTGTGGTAACTACTTTACTGCCAATTCTAGAGGCATAAAAATAATCCCAATAGCCAGTACAAATATACCCCTGTTAAATTAAATGTAATAAAGAAACACATAAGGTCTGAATAAGAATCTAGGATTGGCATAACTACCAATGGTTAATAAAGGTTAGCCAGCTAGAAAGGAATTTAAAGAAAGAAAATTTCAGATATTCAGTAGCAATAAAGTCAGCTTTAGATAACCACTAAGGGACTCTAGCTATGGAGACTGTAGGTTGTGAATATTGAATAGCCAGAAGTAGTGTAACAGGCGATATAACGAAAAGGTCCTATAGATTTAACTACATTAGCTTTTTATATTTATGTTGTCTCTCAGAGTATAATGAATACTAGTACCATCCCTTTTTTTATAAGATCACAATAAAAGTTATGTCTTACACGGGCAGTCCCCAGGTTACGTCCAAGATAGGTTCTTTAGGTTTGTGCTTAAGTTGAATTTGTATGTAAGTCAGAACTGGTACCGTATATACTCGAGTATAAGCCGACCCGAGTATAAGCCGAGGCCCCTAATATTACCACAAAAACTGGGAAAACCTATTGACTCGAGTATAAGCCGAGGGTGGGAAATGCATTGGTCACAGCCTCTCCAGTATGTAGCCAGCCAGCCCCTGCCCCAGTGTATATAGCCAGCCAGCCCCTGCCCCAGTGTATATAGCCTGACAGCCCCTGCCCCAGTGTATATAGACTGACAGCCCCTGCCCCAGTGTATATAGCCCCCCCCCCTTCCCCGTCGTGCAGCACAATAATACCGGATGGATCGCACAGAAGAGCTACGGGTGCCGCCAGAAAGGCGAGTTTTGATTTATTTTTTTGACTCGAGTATAAGCCGAGTTTGGGTTTTTCAGCACATTTTTTGTGCTGAAAAACTAGGCTTATACTCAAGTATATAAGGTATATTTTATAATTGTAACTCCAGACATCATATTTTTTTGTTCTAGTGACAATTGGATTTTCAAAATCCAAATAGTAACAAGGATTATAAATAAAACTAGATTGCAGACACCTCACCGCTGATCATTGCATCCTGGGACTAAAGTAACATCCAAAGGGCTTCACCAGGTGAAACATCTGCAACTAGGGGTCATCTGTAAGTTGATTTACCTTAAGCCAGGGACTGCCTGTACTTTATATTTAGAATCAGTGCCTCTACTATTCAGTGACAAACCAAATACGTATCAGATACAAACCTCGCTTAACATTTTCCGAGTGAGCCCGAGTGGATTCACTTTGACCTTTTTTATGCACTTAAGTTGCACGTCCATTGCATTTGTCTCAGTTTTGTCTCCATTTTGCTCCGCAAAAGAAAACTGAAGGTTCAACTATGGTTAAAAAACCTGTTTCCCAGCCTCATCATTGGAAAAAAAAACAGACTGGTGCACTTTTGTCAGACTGTGCACCTTTTTCCAGGCTAAAACGGCTTGCGCAAGCATTTAAGAAGTGTGTGTGTGCTGGGATTGTGGCGCACACGCGACCCTTTTGTGGCGCAGCTGCGGTGGCTTCCATTTGACACAAATTTGGGGGCGTGCTGTCGGTTAGCCCAACTGATTTGGACTGAGCGCGGAATTTAATTTTTAAATTGTGTTGCAAGCCCTATGTTTAAAATGCACCACAAAAAAGATGGTGGACTCGGACCTGAGCGACAGATTCATGATTTCTTAGTAAATAGCCGCACGCTGCATTATACACAAAAATAGCACTTTTAGTGAACTCTGGTGACCCTACAAGTAAATGTGCCCCATAGACTTTTATTGCCCTTTGTGAAACGCATCTGTGACAAAATAGGACAGGTTTCAATAGGATTTCCATGGATCAGAAAAAAAAGGGAAACCCATTTAAAACAATGGCTCAGTTATCAGCATCTGTGGATAATCCCTGACGCATGGATGTGAAAAACAATGCAAGTGTGAAAGAGCAGCCACGTGTTGGAAAATGGGAAAGGCTGGCTCTGATGACAGAAATCATCATATCCAGCCCATAGTTCTATGTACCACTGTGAATGATAACAGTACAGTACATAACACCATATACTGTTGACTGTGTGTCTACTTTCCTACCACCATATACTGAGAGCTGGAACCCTTTTTTCCCCATCTAAAAAGCTGTTTCAGATTTTAGATGATACCTTTGGTACAATTTTGGGATACTTAAAAGGTTTAAACCTCTTTTAATCTAATTTTTGGTAAAAGGTGACATGAGCAAAACCTTTTTTTTATATTTAGCATTATTTAAGAAAACGCCATTCCATGTTATTTTTGTGTGCCATTAGGGGAACTTGTACTTTACTTAATTGCTTTTCTAATATGCTACAGTACCATATTAATGCCTCCAGCTGTTACAGCAATCCTTGCCCTTTGCTCCCTTAATTCAAGGCATGAGAAGGGGATCCTCTGACCTCATCTAACTTCTTTACATTCTGAAGTTACTTTTCATTCATTGCCATGATCAAGATTATGTAGCATTGGGCAGGTGCAGCATATGTAACAGCTGTCTTCCCTCTGCTTATTGTGCAGGTAGTAGGCAGGCCCTCTGTGATCCTCAAGATGGATATATCTGTCACTGAGCAATTACTGCCCTTTGCACATGTTGGATATTTCTGTCATTAGTCTTTATGAAGTTCAAAGAGAAATCTTGCTGTCTCTATTTTTTTCTCTTTAATCAGGACATTTTTGTGTGTCTTTTTTGTTTTTTCTTGGTTTTCATTTATCTTAGAGGGTTATATATCAGGTTTTGTGACTTCTTCTGCAACCCCTTGTAAACTTTTGCCTATACAGACGTTCCCCTTCTTAAGAACACCTGACTTACATACGACCCCTAGTTACAAACGGACCCTGGATTTTGGTAATTTTCTGTACTTTAGTCTTAGACTACAATAATCAGCTGTAACAGTTATCAATGATGCCTGTAATTAAGATTTATTGTTTATCCTGGTTCTTATGACAATTTAACATTTTTAAAATCCAATTGTCAAAGAGACCAAAAAAATTTTGACTGGGGTTACAATAATAAAGTATACGGTTCTGACCTACATACAAACTCAACTTAAGAACAAACCCAAAGAACCTATCTTGTATGTAACCCGGGGACTGCCTGTACCTGCTGGGGACTGCTTATTGCACACAAATTTAGCTTCTTCTGGATTTTAAAGATATATATTTTGGCACAATTATGTTGAAACAATGCTGTGCTTTACAGATGCCTTCTTGGTTGTTTTGATAATGTTTATTCCACTGTATCTTCCTTGTGCTTGTTTGCTGCACCTCTTGCAGGCATGCAGCTTGCAAAACATTCAGTTGCGGCCCACACCTTGCCGCAGGTGCCAGAGTTGACAGCAGTGTGGAGAGGCTGTGACTGTGCAGCACATAATGAATAACTGCCTGGCTGCAGAGAGGGTACACTTCTTGTCTCTATTAGAGCCCCTTGAATCCAGCCAGCCAATTATTACCTGCTGCACAGTCTCCAGGGAAGATGCTTTTGCTGGAGTAGACTGAGGCTAGCCTGGCATGGAAATTAGCAGAACAGGGACTAGAAGACACAGGACCCCTGGCCTCTGTCCCCCAAAGTATGCCTCCTTCATGTGTCCCTGGTTCTGTTATTATATTATCTGTGTGTCTGTCTCATTCTCCTCTGATCCACACTCAGCAGCTACGCCACCACTTCCTGTCATGTGCATTGAGCAGACAGGGGGATGGTGTGGAGTAGAGGAAGAATGCATGGAGGAGATACAGGCAAACACAGGCTGCAGATGTCCCTCCTCCCTGGGACTCACCACACGCTGCTGGCAGGGAGCAAGGTAGTGTAAATAAAAGTTATACAAAGTATTGGAATAATGCAGATTTTATATAATCAGCACAGGCTGTTTGAAACTGACACCAGTTAAAAGTTACATTTCTGGTGACAGGTTCACTTTAATGCGTTGTTCCATGGTCTTGAAATATTAGAAGAAATTTAACTTCAGTTTTAGTGGGATCCAAAACTTTATTGCTTAAAAAAATTATCCCTAGAGGTCTTTGTATCAAAAAGCTTCCCACCGCTATTTAAAATGCCATTTTTTAAAGAATGGAATAACATTATAATATTATTAATTGGCTCTTTGTATGCTAATACACATCCAAGAGACCTAAGAAGACCAGTGCAAGTGTATTTTTTAAATACATTTTTTCCTGATAGGGTCATTGTGTTTCACTCTGACATTTCTAGTGTGAATATTGGTTTATGCTTACTGGTTGCCTTGATTGAATTTCACCACGCCCGTCAGTCTCCTGCAGCTATGCTCTATTTTTTTTGGGGTAGTTAACCTGCAGTGATTTATAGAACTGCTCTACAGTCACCTTCCGGTCATGGACCATGATTTTATTCCTGGTCAGTACTCTCTGTCTGCTATATTCACAGTTTTAAGTATGATCCTAATATATTGTTATTCTTGTAGTCTATATTTTGGTATTCTGGCCTTCTGCCTATATTTAGACTATCCTTCTGCCATGCAATGCCTGGAGCAGAGGGGGTGAGACGGAAGCAGAGGGGGGAAGCCGGGAGGGGGGTCTAGGTAGTCGAGAGCGGGAGGATCGGGGTGGTGAGCCAGGAGCAGGCGGGAGATTGTTGTCAGCCTGCTGGCGTGGGCAGGAAAGTGGATTCAGCCAGAGGGCGGGTGTACGGTGCCGGAACAGAGGGCTGAAACGCAGTGCCGGCCGGTGGGCGGGAGCTCGATGTCTGCTGGAGAGACAGAGATTGTTGCTGGCCGACGGGGGCGTCAGCTTGATGCTGGCTGTCTGGCGGTGTGAGCACCGTCCCAGGGGGCGGGAGCTCGTTCCCGGCCAGAGGGCGGGAGATGGGTGCTGGCGGGCGGGGGTATGGTGCCGCCCCCGAATTTAGCAGAAGGAGCACCACCTGAGGTGAGAATCTCAACTCGCCTCATGGCACGTGTGCCCCTGAGTGGGGGCCTGGAGCTATATACTGGGGGCTGGAGCGATATACTGAGGGGCTGGTGTGATATACTGAGAGGCTGGTGCGATATACTGAGAGGCTGGTGCGATATACTGAGGGGCTGGAGCTATATATTTGAGGGATGGGCTCGAAATATATACTGGAGGGCTGGGCTCAAGATATATACTAGAGGGCTGGGCTCAAGTTATATATTGGGGGCTTGAGATATATACTGGGGGGCTGGCTATGATAATTAGGGGTGTTGCATATACATAACTGCATAAGAGGCTGCTGCATATCACTATGCTGAATATCATACTATATATATGTATAATATGTGTTTGGGGGCACTATATATTATACAATAAATTGAGATTGTTGTATTTATTATTAATCAAGTGGGTTATATATTATATTATAGGGCCCACTGTGTATATTATATAAATTATAACATATATTCATGAGGTATAATGTAATTATTTCCTATTAATATTAATACCATGGTAATATGGTAGTAATATGGTGACAGTACGGTCAGTTATGGTGTGAGGTGCACTGTAATCCAGGTGATATTATATTGTAAGTGACTGTGATATTTTTATTTTTGCCTGTTACTGTTCAGTACTGTAGCTGCTGACTGGCATTCTAGTATAGCCCTCATCATGTGTTGTGTCAGTGAAAGTCTTCCTTTGAAATACAACTCCTGTGCGAGGGTATTGTTAATTGTCAGAATTTTTTGGTTAGGGTGTCGGTCCTTTATTTTTGGGGTTTGCCTGGTAAAATTGGTTCATATGCTATAGGGCAGTGGTGGCAAACCTATGGCACGGGTGCCAGAGGTGGCACTCAGAGCCCACTATATGGGCACCCAGGCCATCGCCCCGGGGCAGGGTTTGCCAGACAGGACTCAACTTCTCTTGCAGTCCCAGGCAGCCTAGGACCCTAAAAGGAAACTACAATGATAATCCAAACTACTTCTTCTTTCAAACTACTTCATCGTATTGGTGTCCTTAGGTGCCTATACAATTTAAACCTGGGACACAACAGGGAGTAATAAGTTACTGCCTAAATTGTCGCATTGGCACTTTGCAAAAAAACATGTGGGTTTTGGTTGTAGTTTGGGCACACGGTGTAAAAAAGGTTTGCCATCACTGCTATAGGGTTAGTGGTACCAGGCTACATCTGTATATTTAAAAACTCCGGACAGGCAGGGGGCCCAGGGTAGTCTTTATCCCCCTACTGTTGGAAACAATCATCTCTTTTTAGGATGTAAAAAAAATAGATGCCAGCTAAATTTTCTCCTCCTGTCTTGAGTTGTGTATCAGTGGTTTGTTATTCATTTTAAGATGATTGAATACAATTTTTGTTGTTTTCAAGATAAAGCTTTTCTGGAGCTAGCTCCAGGATGCTAGGGCTAGCTCTGGACCTGACAACGTCTATCTCTTTGAAGACGGAGACCTTTCCACATAGTTGGGAAAAAGACTAAAGGATACTAGGGTCTGGTGTATATTTGGGCTCCCTAACTAAACAATTTCTGCAAGCACAAACGCACAACTGAGACTGAATGCAGGAAGGAGGGCAATAGAGCGGACAGAAGTAGTGGGTAACAGAGAAGGTCCAAATACAAGCACTTAGAAAATAAACACAGACAAAGGGGAACAGACAGGAAAGTGGTGAAAGAAAAAAGACAAACTTCACAGAATCTCTCACCACAATCAAAGAAACAAGCTACTTAGTAAGTATAGCTATTCCCACAGACGCCACAGTGTCCCTTTGTCAACTGGATTTAAAAAAATTTGATAACCATTGACAATTTTCTCTTTCCCTAGGGTTATATGTCTTGTGTCTTTTAGTTGTCTTAAAGGCAGAAAGTGAGATAAAATCTTATACTGTAAAGTATACAGATGTCAATAATGACCTCAAAGTCGTGCTAAGCCCAAACCAAAAGACTTTGCATTGCACAAATTAAATGCAACTAGGAAAAAAGTTTGTCTTAACAATTTTTTTTTTACACTGTGGATGTAAATGATGTGAACATCCAATACTTTCAATATAGGAGTATTGACCCTACTTTAATATGTAGCAAGACAATGACCACAGACGCATTGCCAAGGCCGTAAAGAATTATCTCCATAGGAAAGAAGAACACTGAGTTCTACAGCAGATGGTATGGTCTCTACTAAACACTGGTCTCTGCATCATCAAGGCTGTCTGGGATTACCTGTAGAGACAGTGTGATTCAGTCTGCAGAGAAACAAGGTTGCAAATTCTCCAAAGTGCTTGTAACAGCCTTTGAAAGATAGGGTATGTTCAAACATTGTTGATCTGCTGTATCATTGTGGATCTGTCGTGGAATTATGTTCTTAGTAGCTGCAGCATATCAAAGTACTAAGACTCATTAACGCAGGTCTGAAAAATCTACAGCAACTGAACTGTAATGCATATTATAAAATGTACATACAATTACTGGGGGAAATGGACCTTATGCACTAAGGTGGCATGTTAAAATCAAAGGGGACTTAGTTTGTGGGTTTTATCTCTGAATGAGATTCTTGAAATTTCACCCACACAGTATTGAATGTGTCACGATGGAAGTGCTGAATGTCAATTTTTTTTCTGTCAGTTTAAGAGGAGAGATTCTTTGCTAAGATTTAAGGTCAAAGCTGCAAGCCAACCTATGGTGAATTTACTGTATATACTCGAGTATAAGCCGACCCGAGTATAAGCCGAGACCCCTAATTTTACCATCAAAAACTGGGAAAACCTATTGACTCGAGTATAAGCCGAGGGTGGGAAATGCATTAGTCACAGACCCCCCAGTATGTATACAGCCTGCCCCCAGTAGTATACAGCCTGCCCCCAGTAGTATACAGCACTGTCCCCAGTAATATACAGCCAGCCCAGCATTAAAAGAAAATAATAAACTTATATACTCACCCTCGATATACTCACCCCGACCTGCAGCGCTGCTCCCCCGATGTCCGTGCGGGTCCTCTTCTGGCTTCGGCGCCCTACTTCTGTCTTCACTAACTTCATGCCGGGCGCCGCCATTCTTCTCCCCTGGACGGCGCCTAGTATGACGCGCCGTTGCTGACTTCATACTAGGCGCCACCTGGAGGAAAAACATGGCAGCCCCCGGCACAAAGTTAGTGAAGACAGAAGACGGGCGCGCGGACATCGGGGGAGCAACGCTGCAGGTCGGGGCCACCGGAGGGTGAGTATATAAGTTTATTATTTTTTAAAGATTTTTTATGACTGTATGACTCGTGTATAAGCCGAGGGGACGTTTTTCAGCACATTTTTTGTGCTGAAAAACTCGGCTTATACACGAGTATATATGGTACATATAATACATATATCTTCATTGCAGATTTTTGTCTGGATTTGGTGCAGCAGCACCTGAATTATGTACAGTTAGAATTAGAATTAAGAAATATAAATTCCATGTCAACATTCTGGTTAGTATTTTTGCAGCATGTGTAAACCAAACTCCGAAAATGTATAATCGTAATCAATTTAGAAATTATTTTTGAATTTGGATGCCAAATACCGATGCAAAAAAACCCTCCAAAATAGTGGTGTGAAAAGCTGACCTTAAAGGGGTATTTCAATGAATACAAAATTCTTAAATTTATACAAGATAACAAAAGAACACATTGGGGCACATTTACTTACTTGTTCGACTGAGTTCACCGAAAGTGCATTGTCCGACGATGATGCACTGTCCCGCGATTCACTAAGATCCTGCATGTGTCACTTCCCCGCTCAGGTCTGACATAATTAACCTTCTTCTTCCTGGTGTATTTAAGTGCATTGTCTTGTGACAATGAAAGTTAAGCCCCGTGCTCAGTCGGATTGTCCAACAGCACGCCCCTCCCAAATTTCTGTCGAATGAAAACAAGTGCAGCTGCGCCAGAATCCGATCGCGTGTGACAGAATCCCAGCGCAAACCCCTGTTAAATATCTGTCAAATCCCAAAAACGGCAAAGAGTCCAACGAAAGTACGATCCACGACCCTTAGTAAATAAGCCCCATTCTATAATTCACTGTTATTAACAATTTCACAGATATAATTACTGTCTATATCAGTCCTGGTGCATACAATTTTGGTTGCCCAGGAATCTTTTGATTATGGTCAGGCAGGGCAGATTCTTCTCATCAATAGCTTTTCCTATCTGCTTCTCCCCACTGCTTCCTGTCCCTCCATTACAAGACAAGATCACACACTGACCTTTCCTGCCGACAAGCAGCATAGTGCAGAGACTTACTCTACAAGTCACAGATAATGGGGCAGATTTACTTACCCGGTCCCATTGCGATCCGGCGGTGCGTTGTGCGACGTGGATTCGGGTCTGCTGCGATTCACTAAGCCCATGCGCCCGAGTTCCTGCATCCGTCACTTCTGTGCCGAGGTCCGCACGGAGATCACCTACTTCTTCCTGGTGTATGTGAGTGCTTGATCTTGCGACACAATTCTTAAATTCCGTGGTTTGTCCGAATCCGTTGCTTTGTCCGACGGCCATGCCCCCTTATTTCTGTCGCATGCATGCCGCCACCGATGCGCCACAATCCGATCGCGTGTGCCAAAAACCCGGGGCAATTCAGCCAACATCGGAAATATTTGTGAAGCCCGACGGAATTCCGGTCCCGCGGACCCTTAG
Organism: Engystomops pustulosus; assembly: GCA_019512145.1. Classification (NCBI taxonomy): domain Eukaryota; kingdom Metazoa; phylum Chordata; class Amphibia; order Anura; family Leptodactylidae; genus Engystomops; species Engystomops pustulosus. Next base: position 55,455,278 of record CM033650.1, read on the forward strand.
TAAATAAGCCCCAATAACTTTATCCAGGGGGGAAAGAAGAACTCTGTGTGCGTTATAGCTCAGGTGTAGCAGAGCTGAAATGTATCATTGTGTGTTATATACATCTAATGAGTCTCATGGATCTCTCATCTCTGATCTTTCTCAACTCTCTTTTTCTCTGTGTCAGAAACTAGTACAATGTTCAGAAGCTAAATAAAAGTGTAGGTAAACCTGTCCCCTGATAATCTGAGCACATTGTGAGCACACAGCACCTCACAGCACAGAGGAATCATGAAATATCTGCTTAGAAAGTCCCACACTGACCATCACTGAGTGATAGGAGCTAAAACACCAATAAAACTGAGTAAAATTGTAAAGTAAGGGGTTAAAAATGAGCTTTATTGTGTAAACATCACTAGGGGATTCAAATGTAAGAATTTTCTCTAAATGGCATTAGCCTTTATCTTTAGAGTCTGTGGGGACATTTATTATACATTGTATGTAAGTTTTCTGATATACAAGACATAAAAAAGTCACAGTGGGCAATCCATCAATCGTGGCTCAGGGTCCAGTTTTTGGTGCACTAATTGCGCTGTGAGTTGGACTAGGGTTTTAGATTTTGGCGCAAGGACTTAATGTATTGGCGCACAATCAAAAAGGTTCTGAACTAACTTCACATTCATGAAGATGAACTTGGTACACCAGCTTTTAGTTTGTCTAATTTTACGCCACAAATTGCGCCAAAAAAAGTAGCAGGAACCTAGAAATGCAGGAAAAAGTTTGGAATTCCAAAGCTCCACTAAAATAGAGCCACCTAAAAAGGGTGCGTGTGTTGGAAAAGCAGCAATGTTGTGGCAGAGACACATCATAGATATGGCGCAGAAGGCGCAGCAAAAAGAAAAAAAAAACTGGTGGAAAAGGATTAATAAATGCCCCACACAATTCCTTTTAGGAGTCTCTTAGTATAGTGCATTGTACGCCGCCAGCAGGGAGAAGATCAAGACGGGAATACTATGTGCCTAGTCTTGCTGAATTCCCCTCACTGACTTTGTATTATTACAGTGATCAAAATAGTAAGGCTAAAAAAAATGAAAATATTACAAATTTAAAAATAAAGTTAGAAAAAGATATAAAACAAATAGAAAAAAAATTGCAAAAGCAATTGTTTATATACCGGAATGGTACAGCACCTTCTAGAAAAAATAAACGTGCGCAATCACAGAATCTCTCAGAAAACACAATTATTTGTTTTTTTGCAAAAATGTATTTTTATTTAGTCCTTTTTGAGAATAGGCATTTACAAAAAAAAAACATTTTGTACAGAGTTAGCTAAACATATTGCATATTTCCATTATGGCCATAATTACACTGTTTATAATAGGAGTACCATATTGCAATATTGCAAAATTTACATGAAAAAAAGCTGATTATTTTTTAGTCATCTGCTACAGAAAAAAGAATTTTGATCCCCTATCAGAGTATATTTAAAATTCATCATGATACACCAGGGACACTTACATATAAATCCAGGCACTATGAATATGGTTCTCATATTTGTTATCCATTGTCTCATTCCTTCTAAAATCAATTTTATGCTACAATTATGCTAAAAAAGGTCTGAAGGTCTTTGGGGGCATGCTATAGCTTCACAGGCTGTTACAATGTAGAAAACATTTCCAAACAACGCCCTACTCTGTCCCTTCTCCCTCTACCTGTGTAATCTAGCAACAGCAGGCTGTAACACTGCAGCACTCAGGGGTGTATTGTTGTGTGCCCAGAGCAATTCTACCCCTTATCCGGCCTGATGTAGAACTCAGCTATAAGCCTTCACTAATAAAATGTCCAGCGGTGGCCTTTCTTCATTAATTACATGTCCAGCCCTGGTTTCCTCTAACTAATTAAATGTGCCGCAGCAGCCTCCCCTCATTAATAAAATATCCAGGAGCAGCCTCCCTTCACTAATACAATGTCCCAGCAGCGTCCTCCCTTCACTAATAACATGTCCAGCGGCCTCCCCTCCCTAATAAAATGGCCAGCAACGGCCTCCTGTTACTAATAAAATGCCCAGCAGCAGCCTCTCTTCACTAATAAACTGTCCCAGCAGTGGCCTCCCTTCACTATTACAATGTTCTAGCATTAGCCTCCCTTATGTAATAACATGTCCAAGCAGCCTCCTCTCTGTACTAATAAAATGCCCAAGCAGCAGCATCCCTTTATAAATAAAATGCCCCAGACTCACCCTCCAGTGTTGAAGTGGAGATGGGGGTCTTTTCTGTGTCTTCACTTTCTCTTCTCTCCAAAATGGCGGCTCAGCTCCTCTAGCTCCTCCAGGCTTTGCAGTGCGCCTCTGGTCATTTGACTGATGCGGCACGACCCGTCATTGAGACAGCTGTGACGTCAGGTCGGGTTCTGTAAGTTAAGTGACCATGGCCATGCGGATTGTACAGTGGGTGGACCACGGTAAGCCAATAACAGAGGGGACAGTATTGGAGGGGGCAGGAACAAAGGGGGCAGGGGACAGGAACAGAGGGGGGGGGGGGGGGGGGGGGGGGGGGGGCTGGGAATTGTTGTTTTCTCTGTTTTCTTCAAGGCAAATGGGAAAAAACATCAAATTTGGCATCTATTTTTTAATATAAGCCAGAAACTATTTACACTATTGGTTAAATACAGGCAGACCCCAACTTGAAGTACAACTGTAAAGTATAAAAACTTTTGCCTAACTCTGCAATAAGCAAAAATAAGCAATTCTCCAATTTACTATACTTTGCTATATGCAGCTGTTTAGCAACTAGCAGAGGTTTTACTCCATTTGCTATGCTTTCTGGATGTCATGAAAAACCGTATAGTTCAGCTAGAGACCACAGGATGCTTGTTGAGAGGGGCTGTAGGACCTGTTGTGATGTCACAAGCATGTGACTCATCAGATGCTTCAGGTCAGCCATTTACAAACAAGCTGGCCTACATCATTTGAAAGTACTTAGTCTGATTGACCTTCAGTGATGACACAAGCATGTGACATGCTGTCCTGTTCTGGCTTCATTGCCCTGAGCTGATGTCACAACCTGAAAGTTTCCACCCACATTAGGAATAGCTGCATCTGAATCTAATGTTAAATATACCAGATATACCTCAGGCTAGGAATAAGCCAACCACATGATACAGGTATTGTTGGAATTGTTATTAAAGTGTCTCTCTAGCTGTGCTAACTAACACTATTTTTGCGTGTTCCCATGACAATCCCAAAATTTGCCTGGAGTTACACTAGAGTACACACCTATAGAACCTACAGATCTTGTACGTAACCCGGGGACTGCCTGTATGTCTAGAGTTACTGTAGTTGCAATTCATTTTTTCAGGAGTCACTCACCACACGTATTACAAGCACAGAGGGTAAATTCAGACTTCAAAGGGAACACTTAATCGACGTTCCTTCCACAGACCCCTCTCATATAACTTGACCCACTTTCAGCATCTCATATTTTAAATTGTTCAAATGGAATATGTTGCCAGAACTATGTCAGTAAAGAAGACGGGACATAACATAGAGCTGACCATTCAGTTTTATGGTAAAATAGACACTTTTATTCATGCATTCTATTTCATGAAAAACAGGTGAACACATGAAGTAAAATCATGCCAGTATACCTTGATAGTTCATCTTGCCCTCCATCATAGAAAACACTTTTTAATATAAACATAAAAATACTTTGTTTATGAACCTAATGGAAATCAAGTGAGATGACACTCATAGGTTCATATTGTTTTTGATGTTAATTTTAGTAATGGTGCAGATAAAGGTGTGCTCACCTTAAAGGGAACCTGTCATCAGATTTTAACTACTAGCTCCTATTAAACTACTGGTCTCCTATTAAACAAAGTCATGGGAAAATGAGCAAAAAAGCTGTCATTGTTTGCCAGAGATGATTCAGGCTCATAGGCTCAAGGCGGAGCATCACTTTATTTTTTTGATCAGATATACTTTTATTAAAGTTTTTCATATGAAAGACAAAACAGAATACAAAATAATTCAACCCTCCTCTCTCCACCAGCGACTACCAAGTTTGTAATGGATAAAGCTATCAAATTGCATATCTCCTGATCAAATATCTGAACAAAACCTTTACAGAAGCTCAGAACCAGGATCCTGACACATTGCTAACTACAGACTTATATAGTGCAGTTAAAATATAGAATGCAGAGTATTACTACGTCATGTCTTATTATTGCATGATTCAGATAATTATTATTATTGCATTATTCAGATAATCAACTAAAGATTCTACCAAACATTTTTTCTATTATTAAAGGGGTATTCCAGGAATCAGCATAAATCATATACAAGTGGGCATTCAAAATATAAGCTAATGTGTAATTTAAAATTTTGCCCCCGTTAGCAGAAAAATGCTGGCGACATAGATTTTAATGGAGAATTAAAATGCTACTGGCCCTTTAATCAGTCCGTTAATTCCCTCCGCGCGGTCCGTTGCAGGACAGAAGATGGCTGCTGGTCACATGTCCACATCACATGTCCTGCACCTGCATGGGAAGGTCATGTGATCACCACTATGTTTGGCAGTAGTCAGTTGGTTGCAGTGCATCCAGTATGGTCAGTGTTGTGGTGATGGCAGTTACACATCATTACTATGGTAACAGAGCAAGAAAACCTGTTACATCATCACTGGGAGCAGAGCATAAGAGGGAGGAGGAGTTACTGAGAACTAAAGGAGCATGGAACTTGTAGTTTCCAGTGGCAGCCATCTTAGTGATAACTCCACCTACTTTAGAAAGGCCATAAATTTTGTAAATCATAAAATCAAATTATTTAAGCTCCATTTTGTGACTAATGACATTGAGTATCGTTGTATTCATTTATTTATATCATCATGGGTTTTTGTGTCAGACGTTCATATTCCCGGAATACGCCTTTAATGATAGTAGGCCCAAGTATCAAGCCATGGTTCCCACATCTTCTCAAATTTCTTAAGCAGTATGCCTTCCTATCACTAATAGGTTTTCAAAACAAAATTTGGAAAATAATGTGAGCACAAGGGTAACAAGTTTTGCACTATTGACTTTCAAGCTCTATATGTCACCTTCCACTACAGTGTGAATAGACAATCATCTTCACTATCTCATGCATACATTTGAATTAAAAATATTGAGCACATGTTTAGTTTTGCAGATTATTGTCATGTATCTACATTGTACTCATAAATATTTACATTTTACTGTATATACTCGTGTATAAGCCGAGTTTTTCAGCCGTCCCATCGGCTTATATACGAGTCATACAGTCATAAAAAAATATTTAAAAAATAATAAACTTATATACTCACTCTTCGGTGGCCCCGACGTGCAGCGCTGCTCCCCCGATGTCGGCGCGGGTCCTCTTCTGGCTCCCGCGCCCGTCTTCTGTCTTCTGTCTTCTCTAATCTTCGTGCTGGGCGCCGCCATGTTTCTCCCCCAGGCAGCATCAGACTAAGCGCCGTCCGGGGGAGAACAATGGTGGCGCCCAGCACGCAGATTAGAGAAGAAAGAAGATGGCCGGCGGGAGCCAGAAGAGGACCCGCGCGGACATCGGGGAGCAGCGCTGCACGTCGGGGGCACCGGTGGGTGAGTATATAAGTTTATTATTTTTTTTAAATGCTGGGCAGGCTGTTTACTACTAGGGGCAGTTCCGTATACTACTGGGGCCAGTGCTGTATACTACTGGGGGCAGACTGTATACTACTGGGGGCAGTGCTGTATACTACTGGGGGCAGTGCTTGATATCTACTGGGGGCAGGGCTTGTATACTACTGGGACTGGCGGTGTTTTATACTGGGGACGGTGGTTACTACTGATGAGGGACAGTGCTGTTATACTACTGGGGACAGTGCGATATCACTGACTGGGGGACTGGCTGTATACTACTGGGGGCAGTGCTGTATACTACTGGGGACTGGCTGTATACTACTGGGGACTGGCTGTGTACTACTGGGGACTGGATGTGTACTACTGGGGACTGGCTGTATACTACTGGGGGCAAGCTGTATACTACTGGGGGCAGGCTGTATACTACTGGGGGCAGGCTGTATACTACTGGGGGCTTGCTGGCTACATACTGGGGGGGGGTCTGTGACCAACGCATTTCCCACCCTCGGCTTATACTCGAGTCAATAGGTTTTCCCAGTTTTTGGTGGTAAAATTAGGGGTCTCGGCTTATACTCGGGTCGGCTTATACTCGAGTATATACGGTAATTATTTTGTTAGTATTTTGTAAATCCACCTTTGGCTTTCAACATTGGCTGCAACCTTCTGATCATGCCCTCAATCAGGTTCAAGCATGTCTCATCCAAAATCTGACCCCAAGTCTCTTCTATATATTTCCAATGTCAGTTCTTCAGTTTTTACTAAACTAAACTGACTTGAGATCTGGGGCTGTGGAGGCCAATCCAATAACTCTACTTTGTCACTGAGCACTCACTTTCCTTTCCATTCATACATGCAGTTAAAAAGTGACCACTCCACTATGCTTAAAGTAGCTGACATAAAGGAACCACCCCCGGACCACCTCCTTAACCAAAGGCACTTACTAATAGATCCAGGCACCGAGACTGGTCCATGTCCTCCTTCCTTCTAAAATTAACCTTAAAATCATGCTAATGAGCTAGAGGGGATCTGGGGGGCATTATCTGAGCCCCTTCATGCTGTGGCTTAACAGGCTGCTACACTGTGCAGGAGGACAAGGGAGCAGGTGGAGGGTGAGACATGCTTCTGCATAGTGTAACAATCTGTGAAGCCAAAGACTTAATAGCATAATTAAACATTATTTTATATATTTTTTAAGCATTTTATTTGATTTTCAACAAGCAAAAGGAAAAACAACATGCACATTTTGCTACTTATGGATCATGATTTGTTTGTAACAAATCACCATGCAGTTTCACAGATATAATACAATGAACATGTACATAGCAGAATATGAGAATGCCCTGGGGAGAGACGGCCCCTAAGCTTATGTTCAGGACCCGCTACTTGTTAAAAGGACATAACTCCTTGGAATCCCCCCTTATTCTATAATGTTGGTTTGTTTTCATAGCTGTAAAGCTCGCAGTAAACAAATGGAATCCGTGTTATACCACTCAGTGAGACTGAATGGAGAGACAATCTCTGCCCTAGTCATGATAAGTAAACATTATTTATGATCAGGAATTTTTTGTGGGAAAATATGCAAATACGTTTTCCAGGATGGGTTCAGCTACCTTGTAAGGCAGCTCTCTTGACATCAAACTTGACCTTCAGGATCCTAATGACAGGATGGGGGATTAAAACCAAAACAGTGGGGGTCATTTACTAAGGGCCCGAATCGTGTTTTTACGGCGGGTTACCCGAATTTTTCCGATTTGAGTCGATTTTCCCTGTATTGCAATCGGATAGCGGTGCATCGGCGTGCACACGACGTAAATCGGGGGGCGTGGCCCAACGAAAACCCGACGGATTCAGAAAAACCACCGCATTAAAAAAAAAAAAAAGGGTCGCTGAACACACGCTTACCTGCACCCAGAAACGTATCGTGAACTCTGGCGGACCTCGGCTGCCTTTAGCACAGCAGCGACACCTGGTGGACTTTGGAGGAACTGCCTTAGTGAATCGCCGGAAGACCCGAATCCACCGCAGAAAACACGCCGCTGGATCGCAAATGGACCGGGTAAGTAAATCTGCCCCAGTAAATCTATTCCAGCAGGAACAGATTACCAACTGTAGGCAGCACTGTTTTAACGTGGTTGGGTCTCTTGAGTAAAGTGTAGGGAACTGGTTTGACTAGGGTCAGGGAGTAAAAGTTCTCCTTACAGAGGCTGTAGCTAAAAGAGGCATGATTTTCCTTATCCCATTCTGGAAAACGTATTTTCATATTTTCACAGAATCCCCTAGTGGATCGTCAATGGCTGTAAGTCTCCACATGCCTACATAGTACTTTGCACTAAGCAAAAAATAAGTGGTTCTCTAATTTAAACTAATAAGATAGCTGCAGGCATTTTGCAGAGGTTTTACCCTGTCCCCCCCAGGTCGCTAACTTCTGTCTTGCTTACTGGCAACCATGGATTTTTTGCGACTTTTGATGATGTTTTCAATGCTGCCATTTTTAGGACTTTGATCACTTTTTATTGAATTTTTAATGTTTTTTAAAATGGCAAAAAATGTGCCATTTTTGACTTTGGGCGCTATTTTCTGTTATGGGGTTAAACGCAGTGAAAAATTGCTATATTATATTTTGATAGATTGGGCATTTTCGGAAGCGGAGAAACCTAATGTCTTTATGATTATTACTGTTGATTTATATTTATATCAGTCCTAGGAAAAGGGGGGTGATTTGAATTCATAGGTTTTTTTAATATAATTTTTTTTTTTTTTTTACTTTTTTACTTTTTACTATTTTGATGTTTAATGTTTAAATTAGCATGCAAAAGAAGTTATTGCCCCTCAACCAATATGTACGAAAAATCGCTAAAAATGTGATGTGCACACACTCTTCCTTTTATACCCACTAGCTCCTCAATGATTTACAATAATAAATTACTGCTTGATTTGATATCGTGTATTTGTAGTTATATTTCACATCATTCACTTTGATACCAGTTTTGGAAAATGTTTTATGTACAAGTTTGTGGATGAGATACCAGATTTATCACTAGCCCCCAGTCATTGGGAGTGACAGCAGCCTTATCTGTTGTGTACAGCTACATATATGATATAGTAACAGAAAATAAACATGCTGTGCAGCGTCGTAATAAATTAGCTTGTAAATTAGCAACACATTTTTTATTTATCATGAAACTTTTTTATTCCTTGGTTCATTGAAAAATTATGCGGTTTAAAAAAAAATTGGTAATGTAAAAGATATCATTAATTCTGTAAGATCACTTTTTTTTCTTTTCCTCATTTAAACAAAGTATTATAAATCCTTGAGATGTTCCTTGTGGTCCCAGTGCATGTTCCAGGAATGCAAGAAATCTCACAGCAAATGGATCAGGCAAAAATGCATCACAAATCATGTCACTCTTAATGATGGTAAAAAAAAAATGCAGATGTATTTTGAGGTGTAAACACATGGCGCGAGCACAGCCTATAGCCACGTTCATGAAATGCTACTGAGTTGCGTTTCAAAATGCATTTCAAACGCATCTGGAGTAACTTCTCTCCGAAAGCAGATGGGCTTAGATCTAAATGCTTGTGTTCGGTAAGTAGTAACATGTTTTGCCATATTAAAAAAAACACTTGTTGCTACTTAACAGATGCAGGAATTTAGACATTTGTGTTCACGGAGAAGAAGCTCCAGATGCACTTTAAATACATTTTAAAACACATTTCCATCATGAACTCATGGACCTGAGGTCCAGAATTAGGTAGGAACTTTTATTAAAAGCAACCTGGGCCTCTCATCTCCCTTCATCTTCCCACCTGCATCTCCTCCTTAAATTGTTTCCCCATTTCATCTCTCCCGCATATTGTGGTCCCTAACATCTTACCCTCATATTGTGGCCTCTCATCTCCTCCCCATATTGTGGCCCCTCATACCCCCTTATATTGTGGTCCTTCATCTTGTGGACCCTTATACCCCTACCTCTTGTGGCCCCTCTCATCTACTCATATTCTGGCCCCTCACAATCCCTTATATTGTAGGCTCTCATCTTGTGGCCCCTCATGCCCCTTTTGTGAGCCCTCAAACCTCCTTATATTGTGGGCCCTCATACCCCCTCATCTTGTGGCCCCTCTCATTTCTCCTTCATATCATGGCCTTTCATACCCTATTATATTGTGGTCTCTCATACCCCCTTATCTTGTGGGCACCATACATCCTCATATTGTGGAAGGAAGAGATTTAGATTTTTTGAGGTAGCATGTTTTGTTACATCTGACTTTTGGTCGCATTTTATTTGGAGTTTTTGTGACACAGAGCACACAAAATTTTTTAACTTTTTACGCTATGTTTTGTGATGGAAAAATAATTGCATATTACTTATTTATGGATTGTTACAAATGCATTGATTTAAACTTTATTGTTTTGTAACATTAATATGGAACTTACATATTCGAAAACCATAACTGCCTACTGTATATAATACAGGCAGTCTCTGGGTTAAGTTAGTTTGTTTAGGTTTGTTTTTAAGTTGAATTTGTAAATCGGATCAGGTATATTTTATAATTGTAACTCCATACCCAGTGACAATTAGACTTTCAAAATTTTCTGTTGTCATGGGGACAAGGAGTATCAAAAAAACTTTATTACAGACACCTTACAACTGATTGGAGCCTGGTACTAAAGTAAAGCATCCAAAGAGCTTCACCAGAGGCCACAGTGGGAAATGAGGAACGTAGGTAAGTCGGGTGTAGGAGATGAGGTAGGAGCCATGTTTTCTGTTACAGTTGGTCTCCTGCTGCACTGGGAATAGCCACAGGATCATCAGGGCAATCGAGTTTGTCCTTGCATATGATCTGTGCACTAATTAGGATCAACATGTTTTGCATTGAAAAATGAAAAATGTAATTAAAAAAATGTTTTGACATGTCCTGGGTGGATAAAAACAAATCATAATCATCAACCTAGTCCACTGAATCCTGCCTATTCTATCACATGATAAATAAGAAGAGGCCAAGTAAGTGGGTTCCAGAGATATTTAAAAACCCCTTATCTATATTTATGCGATCTATACAATGTAACACACACAACATTTATAGTGATCACATAAATCAAAACGTCCAAACTGCTTTTTTGAAAAAAATTGAACCCATAATAAAATTGTAAGGTCTGATATTTTTATCAGGACATTGAATAATATAAGCCACATCCTCTTTGAAAAGGCCAGTTCCACTTTTCCGGCAATGTGCACTTTGTGAATGTGGTCTCTCCCTTGGTTGTTCCTATCATGTGTGTATTGGTTGAAGGGATAAAGCAGCTCTATTCAGGTCCACTGCTTAGCAGTCAAGTAGTCTTGTAGAACTGAAGCTTACGGGTAGTTGCTGTCTTACTAAGACTAGTGAATGATCATGAGATAACCACATCTGAAGTGTGTGTAGTAAGTAAGAGTACTCTATAGCTGGCATCCATCTCTCACTATGAAAAATCATCTCACGTAGAGTAGTTCCATCAGCACACCTCAAAAACAAGAGGACAGAACAAGAACATCTGACATCCGAGGAAGAGGATCAGCAATATCAACAAGATTACAAGCACTTCAAGCTAGGATATCTGACGAGCATGTTTTGGCCAGTGTGTGAAATGTATAATTTGTGACCTATTACTCTAGGAAGCAACTGCTTACTTATTGCTTATGTTGTTTACGCCCTTGTTTCATAATACATTTTCATAGCTATATTTATATCCATATACACCAGGAAAGTGCTTTTAGCTCTGCACCTCTAAGTGCAGAACTAGTACCTAGCCTGAGAAATATCTGTAAAAAACAATAGGATCAATTAACCATCCCCCATTTCTTTATTGTCTCTGGCTGCAAAATGCAACATTTTGCATTTCTCAATACAGAGATACAGTAATATGTGGTATAAACACATGGCCATCCCAACGAGTCATCCTTAAAATCCCAAAGAAAATGTAGGAGAAGGTCTTGAATGAAAATTTAATAGGAACTAGTTATACAATTGTCTTGAACACAGACCTCTTTTTTTATTGCAAAACCACAGCATTATATTCCCCTAAACCACATTTTAGCCCACCCCTTTACCTGAGATGCTAGGAAGTGTTTGACTTTGATCCTTCTTCGCCTGCCCTGACCTGTTGCTACGTACCTCTTGCCTGTCCCAGACTACGATTCTGCCAGACTTCTGTGTACCTTGACTTGGCTGCCACCGTGGACAAAGTCGCACCTGTGGAACGACCTGGTGGTACCACGCCGCAGCAAGTCCAACCCGCTTTTTGACATGCTCTGGTGAAAACCGGGTGCCACTTAGATTCCGGTCCCAGGTGTTGGCTTACATCATTGTTCGCGGTGGTCCAGTGAGTCCATTACCCCTGGAGCATGATAGTAAGATAAGGCCATGGACCCCACCAAGGTTCCGCTACCTAAACTGGCTGATCTTACCACCGTTGTGGTCCAGCAGTCCCAGTAGATTGCCAAGCAAGGTGAACAGCTTGGACAAGTCACCGCCATGCTGCAGACCAGCAACAGTGTTGCTTCCTGCGGCCTCTCCTGCGACTTCAGTTTGCCTGCCTGCCGCTGAACCTAGGCTGAGACTTTCCATGCCCTCAAAGAATGATGGGGACCCCAAGTTATGCAGGGGCTTTATCACCCAGTGCTCTCTGCACATTGAGCTTATGCCGACTCAATTCATCATGAAACGATCTAAGGTGGCATTCATCATCAGCCTCCTCTCTGGGAAGGCCCTGGCATGGGATACTCCTCTCTGACATCCCCTCCTTATTAGCCGAGTTCCGGTCTGTCTTTGAGGAACCTGCATGGGCATCTTCAACTGAGACAGCACTGCTGAGCCTGCTTCAAGAGGACTCACCTGTTAATGACTTTGTAGTTCAGTTCCATACTCTGGCCTCTGAGCTAACTTGGAATGATGCAACCTTGACTGCAACCTTTAAAATGGGACTTTCTGGTTAAAGTTAAAGACGCGCTATTTGCGCGTGACCTGTCTACTCTACTGTGAACTCACGTCGATGGCTACTCGGATTGATATCCGGTTTAAGGAGCACTCTGAAGAGCAACATCTAGAACAAGCGCAAGTCCCGGTCTGACGTTTACCTCGCTTGGCACCTGCCTTCAGTCACGTGCCGTGACAGCTACAGAGGAACCGATGCAGGTAGACAGAGCTTGGCTGTCTTCTCAAGAAGGTTCCAGGTGACATCAGGAGAGCCTCTGCCTCTACAGTGCCAGCCCAGAACACTGCCTTCAGGCCTGTCCACTCCGTCATCAGCATCTGGGAAAGGATTGCACTTGGGAGAAGTGTCCTTAGGTGAGAACAAAGCTTCTCCATGTCTGTACCTTCCTGTTTTGCTCAGTTTAGGAACAGGTGCTCAGTTCCTGATTTCTGCCTTCCTGGATTCTGGCTCTGCAGGATGCCTCTCTTGTCTTCCGGCATCACTTCCCTGTGGACCGCCTTGAGAAGCCTCTGGCCATCTCCTCTGTCAGCGACCAAATCCTCTACGATCAGGTCCGGTACTGCATTGAGCCTTTGGTACTGCAAGTTGGGGCTCTACATAAAGAGAAACCGTCTTTCTATGTGCTACCTCGGTTCCACTTGCAACAAGTCCTCAAGCGTCTAAGAGCCAATCGCCTCTATGTCAAACTTGAAAAGTGCCTGCTGAGAAAAATGTCAAGGCTGATGCCCTCTCTCTGCCTCTGATGTAATTGGGGAAGAACCGGCTCCACTGCATATTATTTCTCCTGATTGTTGCTGCTGCAGTGGATCTTCCTACTGGCAAGACTTATGTCCGACCAGCACTTCGAAAGAGGATATTTACTTGGGGACATTGCTCTCGTGTGTCTGGGTACCCTGGAGTGCAACACTCTGTAGCCCTTATTTCCCGTTTCTATTGCTGGCCTGATCTGGTCAAAAATGTACAGGATTTTGTGGGTTAATGCACTTCCTGTGCTCTCACTTTAAACCAGCTGGTCTACTACTGCCGTTATCGATACCCAGTCTCCAGTGGTCTTACGTGGCAATGGATTTCATCACGGACAAGTAGCAACCCAGAGTCTGATTAACTCTATCTCTGTCATTTTGTTTCTGCCCGTCAGGACGACTGGTCCACCCTGTTGCCATAGGCAGAGTTTTCTTATAACTCTCTGGATTCAGCCTCTGCCGACTCTGCTCCATTTGTTATCAACTATGTACTGCATCCACATCCTTCTCTTCCTATGCCTGTATCCTCAGATGACCTTGCTGTTGAGGAGTTGGTACGGGATCTGAAATCCATTTGGGAACAGACTCTCCTTTCCTTATTACAGGCTTCTGCCCGAGATTTTACCAAGATCAAGGCTGACAAGAAACATAGACCTCCTCCTAGCTTCTCTCAAGGTGACAAAGTCAAGTTGTCCTCCAGGTATGTCCAGCTAAAGATCCTTGACAACAAACTTGGTCCACGATTCCTGGGTCCTTTCATGGTGCTCAGCCACATCAATCCTGTGGCCTACAAGCTGCGCCTTCATCCCACCATGCGCATCCCGAACTCCTTCCACGTATCTCTGCTCAAGCCAGTCATCCTGAACTGCTTCTCCCTGCAAATTCCTCCTCCCGCTTCTGAGGCTGACTCCACCAATGTTTTTGAGGTGACAGAGATCTTAGACATGAAGGTGCATTGGTTGAATATTAAATCCTGCGCTCAATCCTAATCAGTCAGATCGTCTGACTGCCCGCCCCCAATTTCTGTTGCATGAAAGCTGGCGCCGCTGCACCCCTTCTAAAAATCTGTCACGTCAGCGCAAATCCTGAAATTTTCCAAAATCAGATGCGTTCCGCGGACCCTTAGTAAATAAGACCCAAAATGTGCGTCACGTCCCAAGGTCCCATTTTAATTTAAGTTTCTATTCTGAGTTCAGCATAAATATTGTCAACATCTGCAAAGAGTTTGTATGTTCTCTCCATGTTTGTGTGGGTTTCCTCTGGGTCCTCCAGTTTCCTCCCACACTCCAACACATGCTGCTTGGTTGTTTAGATTGTGAGCCCAATTGGGGACAGGGACTGATTTGGCAAGCTCTGTGCAATGCTGTGTAATCTGTGTGCACTATATAAATAAAGGAATTATTATTCATTATTAAATAGTTATCATTTATCAAAGGAAGAAAGGCCTGGCACTATCCCCCAGTATATTTCAGTTGAACAGTATGTTTGGTTTGAAGGATTTTGTCTTAGGACAAAAGATTACATGGTGGTGCCATGGATTATGATACAAATTCCTAAATTCTGTGCACTTACCATAAAATTCAAAGCTTTATTCAGGCCATGCAGGGAGCGAGCAGAATGGCTATAGTGAGTCTGAGGAAGCACAAGTCATGCGAAACAGTTTGTCACTTACATGTGTTTGGCATGCTGCTTGCTCTCTGCATGGCCCGAATAAAGCGTTGAATTTTATGGTGAGTGCACAGAACTTTCTTTCCTTCTCTGAAGATAAAAATGTTTTATATTCACTATGAAATTTTACCCCCAACTGAAATCTCCTCTGTTGTCTCTGGAATGGGTATTTTGTCTAGATAACTCAACTCTGCTTGTTTTAAATCTAAGGAATAAAGTTTTTTATAACAATTTTTAAATTAATCTCTCTAACACAGACCAATTGTCACTTGCCCTTGGCACCAAAGACACTTTTCACCTTCCGGATGGAGGACTATTTTTTGAATCTGATATGTGTCACTGTAAATGGTAAAAAAATTGGAATGCATTAACATATCCTGGTGTTTTTGATGTTGTTTTCTTATGAAAAATTCTCCATTTTCCAAATTTTCTAATTTTCAGACAGATAATCATACCGCCAAAATAACTTGATAGCTAACATTTCCTTAATGTCTGCTTTATGTTGGCATGATTTTTTTTATGTGTCTGCTCATTTTTGTTGGATGTTAGGATGTTTATAACTTTAGGTAAGATTTTCCAGGGATCAGCTCAGCTTTCAATGTATGTAAAACAACTTTTAGGAAGTTTGTTAATGCTTTAAATGTTTTACAGGGGTTCAAAAAAATGGAGTTGCGATTCAGTTTTTTGTTTGTACACCATTCACCTTGTGGGCCCAATAATGCTTTGTATTTTTTGTACAGATTGTTATGCACATGTTGCTTTATGTTGGCATGATTTTTTTTATGTGTCTGCTCATTTTTGTTGGATGTTAGGATGTTTATAACTTTAGGTAAGATTTTCCAGGGATCAGCTCAGCTTTCAAGTGAATTTGAGATTCCTAGATAATAGTAAAACAGTTAAAATAGTTAATGATAAATTGACCCATTATAGAAACACCCCTCAATGTATGTAAAACAACTTTTAGGAAGTTTGTTAATGCTTTAAATGTTTTACAGGGGTTCAAAAAAATGGAGTTGCAATTCAGTTTTTTGTTTGTACACCATTCACCTTGTGGGCCCAATAATGCTTTGTATTTTTTGTACAGCTTGTTATGCACATGTGTTTTGTCAAATTTGTATATGTAAAAGTGGTGTTGGGGACTTTTTCTATATGTATTTTTTTTTTTTTTTTTACACAATTGGACTTTAACAAACAATCCTCTGATCACTTATTTAAGCTCATACTCTGTCATTTACATTACACTGCAATACAATAGTATGAGTAGAGTATAATAGTAGAGTAAAGTATGCTGACCCATCCTCAGTCAGTTACAGCTAGTTCTGCTTAGCATACGATCCGATATCCAGGGGCGTCAGGTAGCCCCAGAGTGTACCACAGGGGTGGCATGGGAAGGATTGGATCAACCAATACCCATTTAAGCATCATAGGGGGTCCAAAGAGGGGGCAAGAAGGTAGAATCACCCGTGGTTGGAGTTATCTCCAGGTGTGGGTATTAGAGGAGGGTTTCAGGTGTAACATACAGTGGACAATCACAGCTCCTGGCACCACCAGTGCAAGAAGCTTAACGTAGTAGTACTGCATGATACAATTACATAAAATGTTGGAAAGATGCTAAATAACTCCTTAAATTATTTGGGGTGGGGGTACAATGACGGGAGAACTGCCCTTGCACTTAACATGTACGGCACTTGCCTTTAAGAGGTTAACCAGTAAACTAACATCAAATGATGGGTGAAACAGCAGCATTTAAAAAAATGGAGTGTGTGCATGCCATAACTAACATAGAGGTGACACAGGGCGGCACCATTTTAGGGAGGATCATCTCTCCTCAATGACGTCGTTGGAAGCAACGACCCACCCCAAAATGGCAGCATTCAGTCCCACTGGCTTGTTAGCATACCACTTTGATTTAAATCCTGTCAGCGACTTTGCTGCCTGCATTTAACCCTAGAATGCATGACCATAAAAATCTACACTTTTACATACCTGGGGCCTTTTAGGCCCGTGTGCAAATAACATGGAATAACTCAAATAAAAATACTTTTCAAAGTTTATTTGAAAAATGCAAAGTAAGGATGCATTCCTACTAGCGCTGGTGTCTGCCAGGAGGGGATCTGTAATGGATCTGACCTCCTGGTGTCCCCAGCTAAGGCTGGTAGAATCTGGGCATTCCGGCAGCCTTAACTGGAGTTACCAAGAGATCATATCCATTACGGATCACCTCCTGGCAAACATCAGCACTAGTGAGAATGCATCCTAAGATGTGAATAATTCAAAACATTTTGTTAAAAAAAAAAAAACAAAGTAACTGAACGGGCTTAAAACGCCCAATATACTCATTCAATATATAACTCTTTATAATAACATTTTGTCTAAAAGTGTTTTTTTAATATAAAAGTTGCAGTAAACATGCTGCAGGAATATCCCTTTTCAAAGTTTCCTTTTCGAATTTACTAATGACCACAAAATCTCACATGTTCATATGTTATCTGTAATTCAACATCTGGAAGATGAAATTGTAGCATTTTACACAGGACTGTCTATCAAAAATGGTTGCTTTGATTTCTTGGTCAGTCAAACCCCTGGATGTAGACTGTGCCATTGTAACCTTAGAAGTCAGTAAACTATAATGAAAAAAAAATGATTACAATAAGGGTTGTAGACTCTTTGTTAGTGTTTGTGCAGCCCCTCCTCTCACCTTCAGAGGTCACCACTTTCTTTTAGGTGAAGTGGAAAACTTTGGATTTTTGGAGCTCAGAGTTTCTTTTTCAAGCAACAAGAAAGCTGACTCCTTCCTCCTTCCTGTTCAGGAACTATGATGATGTCAGAGAAGCATGACATCATGAGGTAGCCTCCTTCCCAAGATGACATGACCATGTAGTCAGGCACAATCCACACTCTGTGCAGCAACAGCAGAGTCATAAAGACTAAGGCTACATTCACACGACCGTATGGGGGACGTATATACGGCCGATATACGTCCCCCATAGACGGCAATGGGCCCACGGCGGACTACGGGAGCGGTACAGTGCAGCACACATGCGGCACCATACTCTTTTCCCGTAATACGGCGCCGTGCGCCATGTATCCCTATGGAGAGGGGCGGGGGTGAGCTGCGCTCACCTCCTCCTCCTCTCCCCGCGCGCTACTGTTGCCTGCTACGGTGGGCAACGGCAGTGCGAAGGCAGCCCAAGTCACGGTTTTCCCCAGCAACAGAAAAGACAAAAACACTTAGGATCACATGTAAACCTAGTATGGGCCCCAGGTATGTAAATATGGGGTATTCACAAAAAAGAGTTATTATACCGAAATGCCTGTAACATAAAAATATATGAACAACTGGAAATGACTAACAACTATATAACAGAGGAATACCTAGAGTTTCAGAATTCTAACTAAAGTAATCTTGCAGTAAAAAGAAAAAAAACTAACAGAGCGGGCCTGCAAGGCCCCAGGTATGCATTCTAGGGTTAAACAGTTAACACTTTTGATTGGTGCCAGCATTAATTGTGCGTGTTACTTGCCGGAGTTCTGATTCCAAACCCAGACCCGAACAAATGTTTAAAATTTGAACTGGCCTGCTAGCCACTATTAAAGTTAAACCAGCTTGCCTATGAAAGAAAGTTCTACAGTTTTAATCTCCTACTGCGGTTTACACAATAAAGATTTTGAACCCATTTTACTCAGTTTTATTGCTGTTTTTGGTGATGGTCATTGTAAAATTCTGCATTGTGGGTGGGAACTAGCTGAGCAGACACTTCATGATTCTTCTGTGCTATGAGATACTGTGTGGTGACAATGTGCTTAGATTATCAGGGTACAGGGTTTAGCAACACTTTCATTTAACTTCTGAACATTCTGCTAATATGTCACACATAGAAAAAGAGTATTGAGACAGATCAGAGTCATGATATGGATGTAAGACACAAAGACATATTCACCTTATCAATAAAACACACAGTCAGAACTGCTATGCTTCCCCCAACCCTCAGATGAAGATCTTATCTTGTTTGTAGAGCAGGTCTCCTCTGCGCACTTCTGCTCTCAATACAATTCAAAAGAAGCAATTCATGCCAAAGAAATCTACTTATCCATAGGAAATTATGTCCATATCCAGGGACAACCCAAATATAAACACAAGGACTGATGGAGACAGGTTGAAATTATATTTGTCTAATGCTGTATTTTTGTTAACACTGATTTAGAGAATGTGTTATTGTGTTATTTTTAGTATATTTAAAAAAATTGTCTTTGTGAGAATATCCCTTTAAGAACAATGTAGTTTTTTTAATCTGTTTGGTTACATTTATGATATTTATTACCTCATTGCTATGACTATGATCATACATACTACTTTACAGCATACTTATATTCACGTATCTTTATTATAGGTAAGTGATTATATAACAAATTAACAGGTACGTGATGGACACGCCGTCCCTAGAGGAACTTGTATGTCTTTATTAGATAAGAATCATAATTTATATTCAAACATACTAGGACTATGCATTTCAGGGATATACCGTCCTCTTCATCAGGTCCAAGGGTATATACACGGAGCAGGAAAGGCTTTCAAATGGGGGAAAGGCCTCTTAGAGGTTTTAGAATTCCTAAAAGCTAAGTTTATGTAGAGGATTTCCTAATGGTGAACCCAGGTGCTCCTCAAAAGTCTATCTGTATTATGTCAAGGCAACAGAATGTCAGTTGGTCACATAATGAGCTGCAAGACTGACACTATGCTTAATCCTATTCTTTTAGCCCATTGATTTATTAGACAAGACTATTTCTGTGCTTAGAAACTGCAGCTGAATCCATAGCTGAGAAGAGGGAAGTCCTTTGAGTGACTGACAACAGTGTCTTTACACACAGGTTTACAGGAGGGCTGTCAATCATTGACAGGCTTGTGACTCATCTACTGTTTCTAACAGTGAAAGAGCAGAGATATAGATGGATAAGATTAATGTTATACTGAATCTTTTCGAAACTATATCAATCATCTCAGCTCCTCTTGCTATATAACATACTGCCTGCATTTTAAAGATGACAGGTTCTGTTTAATGATCCCCACATCATGGGTTAAAGGGGTTATACAGTCCCTAAACCTCCAAAACAAACTCCTGGGTGTGATAAATACACCCTCTACTGCTAAAAATACAATGACTTCCACTTAAAGTTTGTGGTAATTGTTATTTTTACAAAGAATTATCTCTTTATTCCTGCAGGCAGGAACTGAGGATTCAAGATGGCTGCTGAACTCTGCATTGGAAATACAAGTTTACGCTCCCAGCAACCAGAGTGTGCTTGTGCCAATCGCTGCTGCGCTGTGGGCTTGCATCGTAGAGGAGGCAGAGGCGGGCTCTGTACATACAAGGAAGGGTGCTGTATCAAAAATTACACTGTGCGCTCGCACACAGGAGGATGCAGACTGCAAGTGGCCGCGGATCGCAGTTGCCTATCACGCATGTGCAATGAGCACTGGGGACAGTGAATTTGTAATTTCTCTGGAGATGAATGACTATAAACACCTAGTGATCTTATAACTTTATATTATATTATCTCTAAAACTTCCTAGAATGGCTTATAACATTGAATCAGTGAAGGGAGTGACTTGATTATCTAAAAGGTGCAGGGCAATGTTTCTGACCGTACAACCCCTTTAAATAAAGTAAATCTACAATTTGTCTCTCAAAAACAAGCCACCTACAGCTTTATTCACAAAGAGAGTTACGTTTGTTAGGAAACAATTTAAAAACTAGCAGCAAGATCATTGAGACTCCAAACATTCCTGGTGATAGATGGTTACAATCATTTTGTTATTTAAAGGAAACCTACCACTTAAAAATGGTAGTTCTAACCCTCAAATACATAACGCCAGCTCAGGGTGAGCTGGTGCCGGAGCATATTTTCATTAATTCCAGAAACCGCTGATTCCTTTATTAAACTCTCGGGCACACTCATCATGCCTGAACAACTTCACACGCCAGGCTTCGAGCTGGTGCGATGTATTTGAGGGTTAGAACTACCATTTTTAAGTGGTAGGTTTCCTTTAAAGGGGGATACTCATCTCGACATTCACATTTCATTTAATTCATCTGCCATATATATACACATTTCTTCATTTATTCAATGTTATTAATAAAAATACCGTATATACTCGAGTATAAGCCAACCCGAGTATAAGCCGAGACCCCTAATTTTACCATCAAAAACTGGGAAAACCTATTGACTCGAGTATAAGCCGAGGTAGGGAAATGCATTGGTCACAGACCCCCCCAGGATGTAGCCAGCCTGCCCCCAGTAGTATACAGCACAGCCCCCAGTAGTATACAGCACAGCCCCCAGTAGTTATAAAGCCTGCCCCAGTAGTAACAAGCCTGCCCCCAGTAGCATACCGCACAAGCCCCCCAGTAGTATCAGCACAGCCCCACTAGTAACAGCACAGCCCCCCAGTAGTATACAGCCACTGCCCCAGTAGTAAAAACACCACAGACCGCCCGAGTATACAGCACTGCCCAGCTAGCCGCCCCCAGTTTAGTATACAGCACCGCAGACCCAGCAGTTAAAAAAAAAACAAAAACTTATATACTCACCCTCCGGTCCCGACATCAGCTGCTCCCGATTCTGCAAGGTCACTCTTGGCTTCCGCGGCCGTTTCGTGCTTCTTCAACTGGTGCAGGCGCCGCATTGCTCTCTCCCGCGGACGGCGCCTAGTAATGCAGCGACCGCTGTGACGTCATAACTAGGGCAGCCTGGAAGAAAAACAATGGCGGCGCCCGGCACGAAGGTTAGAGAAGCAGAAGATGGCGCGAAGCAGAAGAGGACCCGCGAGCGACACGTGGGCGCGCGGGAGGGGCGTATGTAGTTTATTTTTTTTAATATTTTTTAAGTATATAATAAGTATGACTCGTGTATAAGCCGATGGGACGTTTTTGTGCTGAAAAACTCGGCTTATACACGAGTATATACGGTAAATGCTGAAGATAATTTCCTACAATGTGGTGGTCATATCCAAGGACAACAATCTTGTTTTTAAGGGACCATATGGTTATATTTATAGGAAATTATTTTTACACATTTAATGGGAATACCCCTTTAAGTTAACTGTTAAGAAAGAGCAAAGACTGTGGGCTCTAGATACAATAAAAAATGTTTTTGTAATACTGTATATATATATATATATATATATATATATATATATATATATATATACTGACAGGTATGATGATAAGGTAGGGCAATAATACTTAATATAAACTGACAGGCATGAGGAGATTCTGAAATAATACTCCATATACAGTAAAAAAGATGATAATGAAGTAAAACTGTAGAAAACTGAGCAGAATGATGGGTTGATTTAGTAGAACTGTATAGAGCTACAGGCAGTGCTTGTGTTACGTACAGGATAGGTTCTTCCATACATTTGTTCTTAAGTTGAATTTGTATGTAAGTCAAAATTGTATATTTCATAATTGTAGATCCAGACAATTTAGTTTTTTGCCCCAGTGACCATTGGAGTTTCAGATTGTTTTGCTGTAATTAGACCAAGGATTATAAATAAAGCTTCATTACAGACACCTTACAGCTGATCATTGCAGTCTGGGACTATAGTAACATCTAGAGAGCTTCATCAGAGGTCACAGGGGGCAGAGGAGTCCATCCTTAACTAGGGGTCATCTGTAAGTCGGGTGTTCTTAAGTAGGGGACCACCTGTTATACATATATAGATATGTTTATTACATAAACTGCCAGACATGAACCAGGAAATGATGTTGTTATAAACATAAAATACAGTCTTAGACATGATGATAAAATATTTACCTATGTAAGGACCTGCTTCTACATCTTGCAGAGTTTGGTGATTTTTCACTAAGGCTTTTATAGTCAAAACAAATGTTGGTTCTTTTTTGTCTTTAACTATTTATGACAGTTATTTATGTAATACAAGTATTTTTTGTTAAAAATCTACCTCGAAACTTTTTCAGTGGAATATATTACATCTCGGTAAATGAGAGTCAGATGATCCGCAGCTATAAATAAATAATAACTTCAGCTGTTTCCCTTTCCAACTGTACTATGAAGCTCCCATGATTATCAGCCGGTCCTACAAATTCACATGTGATAGGACATTGCCTACCTTTATTCACAAGCAGTGGATCTCCTATTATGTATCTGTGTGACTACTCACTGATGAATACATCATCAACTAAAGATCCAGAAACATCATCAGATAATAGATGGAATAGAAGAAAATGTTAATTTTAATCTTGTGATACAAGTAGAACCTACTTAGATTTATACAGTATATATTTATGATTACGTGTAATATCAGCTCTATAGATGTCATCACTTTTGAGTGTTTTGTTTATGTATGACAGCCTAAAGGAAATTAACCACTCAAAAAACAAAAAACCCTAGAAATACTCACCTCCGCTGCTCCTTATCTTGATCCCGGCGCTGTCCATCGCTAGTCTTCAAACACCCGGATCACCTAGAAAAAAAAGTTACAATTAGCAGCACAGAGAGAGGGGACAAGATGTCCGGCACTCCGAGCTGCGAATTATGCACACCGTCACCACCTCCCTCTTCTATTCTGGGACAGGGAGATGACGTCATGCAAGAGGCATAAATTCACGCCTCTTGCATAACGTCACTTCGCTCTCCCATGTCTCTCCCATGTTCCCAGAAAGGTTCTTGTCGGGTGCATAATTAGCAGCCCGAAGGGCCAGACATCTTAACCCCATGCTCTGTGCTGCGAATGATAACTTTCTTTTCTAGGTGATTCCGGCGTGTCAACACTAGCAGAGGACAGGGCCGGGATCAAAATGAAGAGGAGCAGACATGTGTATGTCTAGTTTTTCGAGTGGTTGATTTCCTTTAACCTCTCCTATGCAATTTTCTATACATGGTAAAAATATCAGCACAACTCACCCTTTCCCTATGTGCATTTGGTGATCACACCATGCTTGCTTTGGGGAATCCTGCATGACTACAGGAAAGCTAGATAGCTTGGAAGATGAAATGGCGCTGTAGTTAAAAAACCATGGGGTAGATTGACCTGTCTATGACAGATTTATGTTGTGAAAAACTTCTTATGCTGCATTTATCAAGGGTTTTAGACAGTTTGCATGCACTGCTACTACTATTATGACAAAAGGGACGAGGTATATGAAAAGGAGACATAAAACATAATTGATTATCTCCAAACTCAAAATGACACATACAAGTTATTTTGGCAATTATAATTCGCAATCAAAAGCGTAAAAGGTCTAAAAGATTCAATTCTTTCATTTAAAAAATATCTTAATAAATTAAACATTTCCGTATAGTTATCTTTCAAAGGTTACAAATATTCCAGTCTTAAATGGAAGTAAATTAGAAAACAAATGGTTTACCGGAACGTTAATAACTATCTCGAATACCACAATCGGCTCCACTACTGGTCAAGACAAATTGGGGGACATTTATCCTACACCAGTGTTACTGTGCTGGCGTATTACAAAGTTCCCACCCCCCAGCAGAATTGTGCATTAGCGAGTTATGATTGTAGATTGTAGTGTGCAGGCAACGTAACAGACCCACCCCGCACTGGCTGCACCCTCTTCATGCCCCTCCAATCCATCTTGTTTGATGTACTGATAGTGGCAAATAATCACAATGGCTGGCGGTTCTCTAGCAATTGTTATTATTTCAGGGCTTCTACACCAGTTTTCAGGCATAGAAGCCACGATAAATGGCCCCCATTAAGTCTATGTATTTCTTTAACTGCAACTCATTTGGTGTTATAAAACAAATAGTTATAAAGATTTTATTTAGACTTTTTTGATAATGATGATTTGTAAATATAACAACTACAAATGTGCATTATTTCTTGTATACTCTAGTTATGTATAATTCTACATTAAGAAAGTAAAACATGATTTTACGTAATTAAAATAATTAAATTGGGTGTAACAACTTCCTGGAATAGTAAATGATACTTGAAGTAGGATTTCCCAAAACCCACAGTTGAGAGATGAGCACATAGCTGTTTCTTATGTGTCTGCCAACTACCAGGAACAGCCAACTCTATATCAACAACAAAAGAAACTGGAGACAAACTGTAGTTACAGTGACTGTCTCTGTGATTCCTTGTATTCAGAGGGTTCCAAGGCTATGCTTGTCCACAAATGAGGGGATGCAAAGCTAACTACCCATGTATGTGATCCCTGCAGGCAGAGTATAAAATTACCAGAACCTAAAAAATAAAGAGACACAACACAGTTTATGCAAAGAATAATTACATATGCTCAGTGTACACAAATTCTTCGGAAGGCAGGGTAGTAGTACAACACTTGTATTATGGAATGTAGTCAGGGTGAAGAGAGATACAGGCGGTCCCCTACTTAAGGACACCCGACTTACAGACAACCTATAGTTACAGACGGACCCCTCTGCCCACTGTGACCTCTGGTGAAGCTCTCTGGATGCTTTACTATAGTCCCAGACTGCAATGATCAGCTGTAAGATGTCTGTAATGAAGCTTTATTGATAATTCTTGGTCCAATTACACCAAAAATTTTGAAACTCCAATTGTCACTGGGGCAAAAGAAAAAAAATTGTCTAGAACTTCCATTATAAAATATACAGTTTCGACTTACATACAAATTCAACTTAAGAACAAACCTCCAGACCCTATCTTGTATGTAACCCGGGGACTGCCTGTAGTTGCAATCAAAAGAAATAAAAACTAATGAGTCACAGCAAAAATGAAAAATGAGAGCACAAAAATAAGGCAAGATGTTCTGTCCACATGGTGGTAGAAGAGATAGCATAGCTATTGAAGGTGAAACATATTACACTAAAACTAATAACAGTAATTCACATTGTGGGGTTTATTTATTATTAGGCAGGCTCCTCGGGACAGTGTTACATCTGTCTTTGCAGCTCAGCTTCCCATCAGATTCATTAAAGTGGCTTTGGTCCTTTAATACATTTTCTTTTGCTGTACTTACTGTCTGTGATTTTTTTTTCAAAAAGGTGCAAAATGCATTAAAAGTCCCAGCACATCCGCCATCAGGAAAACGGATTGACTACGCAACTTTTTTAAAAAGTCCCAAGTCATGAATCTGTCTTTGCATCGCGGAGCACAATCAGTGGTTCTATGTTTACGACAGAATAATTAAGTGATGGAAATAGGAAAAAGTTGCAAAAAAAAACAAACAATGCAACTTTTAGAGACTTTTTTACACAAAAAAAGGCCAGCAAAACCAATTATAAATAACAATAGTCAGATTAAATTGTAACAAGACAATTCGTGAAAACTGACCAATAATGGAAGCACAATGGGCCTCATTTACTAAGGGTCCGCGGACCGCATTTTCGAGGGGTTTACCAACGATTTCCATGTTGCACCGCATTTAACAGGAGTGTTTGTGCATGCGATCAGATTTCGGCGCCGGCTTTCATGTGACACAAATCAGAGGCGGGCCGTTGGGCGATTTGGACAACGCGCGGGATTTAAAATTACAAATTGTGTCGCAAGCCATGCACTCACATACACCAGGAAGAAGAAGGTGAACTCCGGCGGACCACAGCAGGGAAGCCACACATGCAGGATATTGGGCGCACGATGTTGGTGAATCGCGCCAGACTTCATCTTCGTCAGACCGTCTGGATCGGGGATCGCGACAGGACTGAGTAAGTAAATGTGCCCTAGTGTATCTAGAAATATAGTCGGGAGTATATCTGGCTGGAGAGGTGGTGCAAAAACTAGACATACTAATAGATTTTGCAAAGGTCTTATCTTTGAGATAGCCAGGAATTCTATAGGTAAGTATCAATAAAAAGATGCCCTCCCATTCACTTACATTTTCATTGAGGGATTCATTACTGTTATTATTGGATGAATGGCTGTAAGAAAAATGTTTTGTATGCATTTTAGGCACCACATGGAATACGGGTATTGGATTGACGAGACACTTTCGAAACAAGGGGAGGGGTAGTATATGTTTTGTTACGAAATCTTAAACACTTGTCTGCGAAAAAACAAAACTAAAATTGAACTTTTAATAAATAAGTTAAACGCCATACTTTGGCCTTTAACCAAAATCAAAAAGTAAAAAAAGGCAAAAAAGTTGCTGAAAACTTGGGAACCATGGGTTTGGGACCACAAAGCACCCTTGATCTTTGTCTCTTTGCATAATTTGGAACCTAATCCTTGCACCCTCCCATATCAAAGAATGGAACAACCACTGAATACATTTAAAAGTATGTATCGATACCCAGAACGAATATACAGCACCATTTTAGTAAGGTTGGCTCTTCCAATAACTACGGTAATATAGGGAGTTTACACCAAGTGCCAACTTTTAGATGACAGATGCACATTTCTTCTTCTGATATTTTATGCTGAGTATTTAAACTGTGTGACTTAAGTGGGTCTGACTGAAAATACAACATACTGCAAATGTGATAAAGTCAGCACTGGGGTATCATATGGATCTATGACTCAATTCATTTTAATCTCCTTATTTTTGTCCTTGTGAATGGAAATATAAAGTTCTAACTTTTGCTGATAATACAAATTTTGCAAGGTTACTTAAAACTCAGCTTGACTATAAAGTTGGCAGCATGAACATGACAGATATATTTTAACGTTGATAAATGTAAAGGAATGCACCTAGGCCACAGTAATCCTATTACTGCATATACACTCAACTGAATAGAACTCATTGTAGGATAAAAGAATAAAAACATATCATGGTATTTGGGTAAAATAAGCTGAAGAGCAGTACTCAAAGTCAAGCAGCAGAAGCCAACAAGATTTTGGGTTGTATAAAAGGGGAGATAACCTGTTATTTCAATGCAATGTGATCACTCCATATATTCCTTATAAGATCACTTCAGGAAATATAGAATTTGTAACTTTAAAATTTAAAAGGAACTTTATGGGTGGGTTCCTTAACCCCTTATGGATGTGTACCGTAATAGTACGGCGCACATCGGGTCCCGGTGCATGGAGAGGGCTCACGGGCTTTGCGCATATTGCAGCAAAGACTTACTGGTAACAAGTCCCGTTGATTGGCAGCGGCTTAAAAAAGATGGCGGCGCAAGGATGAAACCGGGGAGCGGCAATCGGTCGCCATGAAAGCCTTGGGTCTTCCAAAGACCCGAGGCTGTCTCGTTTTAATCCATTCATTACAATGAACGATTTTCACATGTAAATGAATGAGGTGGAAAATCCCCATATACTGCCATACTGAATTATGGCAGTATATAGTAGGATCGATCAGACAAACTAGGGTTAAAGTACCCTAGGGGGTCTGGAAAATAGTGAAAGTAAAAATAAAAAAAAAGTTAAAATTATAATTAAAAAACCTAAAGATTCAAATCACCCCCTTTGACTAGAACTGACATAAATAAATGTAAACAGTAAAAATCAAAAACACATTAGGTATTGCCACATCTGAAAATGCCCGATCAATCAAAATATTGTAATGGTTTTTCATTGCGTTTAACCCTTTTTTGCCATTTTGAAAAATCTAAAAAATTCAATAAAAAGTGAACAAAAGGTCGTACAGTCCTAAAAATGATAGCATTGAAAACGTCATCAAAAGTCCCACAAAATGACAACACCCAGAGCTCCGTACACCGAAGTATAAAAAAGTTATTAGTGTCAGAAACCGACCCAACGAATAAAATAGACATGTCATTTGGGGCGCACAGTGAAAGCTGTAAAATCTAAGCCCACAAGAAAACGGCTCAAATGCGTTTTTAAACAATTTTCCTGCTTACCACAGCCACCACAGAGCCACCACAGAGCTCTTTATGAGTAAAAATAAAAAAGTTAGATTTTTGAAGGTGGGAAGTGAAAAATGAAAATGAAAAAACAAAAAAGGGCCAGGTCGCTAAGGGGTTAAAGTTATGGTATTAGGGGAGATCTTTCTGTGAGTGGATTGCCCTCATATCCCATTACCACGGTCACCACTTCAAAATAACATGGTTATTCTTTTCCTTCATCCAGAAAACCCACTAATGCAGCTATTACACAGTGTTTTAGTTTGTGTTAGGTAACCATTAGCCATCAAATCCTGAAAATCGACTGCATGAATAATAAGATATTAGATGACGGCTAGCAAACAGCGGATGCTCATTGCCTGGTGATGTTTATTTCTTTCTTTTTAATCCATTTTGACTTAATTGATAAAAAGTTATGAACGGGTCCCATCTGTTAGGTTTCTTTTTTGTTATAGTAAAAATAATGTAACAATCAATTAACCCTTACATGACTGAGCCCTTTTTCGTTTTTGTGTTTTCCTTTTTTACTCCCCTCATTCCAAAAGCGATAACTTTTTTATTTGTGCGTTTACATAGATGTATGAGGCCTTGTTGTCTGTAGGACAAATTGTACTCTTTAGTGGAGCCACTTTATACCCTATGCAATGTACTGGAAAGCTGGAAAAAATTTTAAGTGCAGTGAAATTTACAAAAACAACACATTTGCTGTGTTCACTTGTGGGCTCTGTTTTCATTCTGCATTCCAAAGGACACTTTCTCTTTGTTCTTTGGGATAATATGACCACAGGGACACCACATTTATATAGGTTTTATTATGTTTTAGAATTGCCAAATTCTGAGGCCAATAACTTTTTTACATTGTACGGACCTGTGCAAGGTGTCATTTTCTGCGGTACATACTGGTGTTTTAATTTATTTATATCAATTTGAGATCTATATGAGTGTTTAATTATTTTGTATGCAAATATTCAGGGATGGAAAAATGACAAAAGTGGAGATTCAGACATTTGGGAATTATTTTCCATCAGTGTTCTGAGCATTTTGGGATGTACCGATACCTAACAAATTTATTATTTTTATTGTTTAATTATTTTTATATGTGTTCTAGAGAAAAAAATATGTTTTACTATTATTTCAGTCCCACTAGGGTACTTTAACCATGCAGGGTCTGATTGCTCATACTATATACTGCAATACTACTGTATATAGAACTTTTACTGATGATTTCTAATAGCCTGTCAGTTGGAGGCCATTGGAGATCATTATGCATGCTAAGCCTACAAATGTCAAAGAGATTTTGTGGTCGGTTAACATGTTAAGTGCCGCGGTCTAACTAGACCACAGCATTTACATAGCTTCCGATGGGCACACCCATCTTGGATGGCCAATTGCCATCCCTTGTTACATCGGAGGGTGGCGATCGACTATCCAAGATGGGCGCACCCATCGGCAGCTTTGTAAATGCCATGGTTAAGTTAGACCACGGCACTTAACATGTTAACCGAGCGCGACAGTAACAGGTGGGCGTCAACAGTATTGACATCGCTTGAGCAACAGGACACAATAGTATGTCCTAGTGCGTGAAGGGGTTTAAGTTGATTATTAGAAAATGGAAACTTTCTATCTGTAACATAGTCGTTTTTTATGTCATACACTAATGAACAACTCTGTGTAAAGAAAGCCTGAGTTTACGTACACTAATGCTGAAAAGAAACCAGGAATGTGATTTTAAGTATATGATAGGCCTATGCTATGCTGATTTTAAAAATGCCTTTGTTAGAATTTTAATTCATTTCAGTAGTTTATAATAGTTTAATTTAGAATACCTGGCTCGCTGTCAGCAGGGTGTGGTGAGTCCTGGGGGAGCAGGTAGCTGCAGCCTGTGTGTGCCTGTCAGTCAGCTCCCTCACCCCTCCCCACTTCCTGTCATGTGCATTGAGTGGGGAGGGATGGAGGGAGGGGGATGGTGTGAAGAAGAGTAAGAATACATTAGGAAGTACACACAGGCTGCAGCCGGGGTTCACCACACACTGCTGGCAGGGAGCCAGGTAACCTATGATAAACTACTGAAATAATTCAGAATGCTGACAAGAGCATTTGGAACCTATCACCAGCTAAAAATGACATTCCTGGTGACGGGTTCGCTTTAAAAATGTTTAATTGTACAATGGCACGATATGTTTAAAGATGTGTGTGAATGCTAAACCACTTTTCAGACATGTCAAATTAATTATACTACTATATACTAAAGCTTTTCAATACTAAGCCACAACTGTGAATAGTGAATTAGTTAGGAAATCTCCATTATTAGACACATTAAATATATCTTTCTATACTCAGTGTACAAACCATTCGACAATCTGTCTTTTTAGCGTTTCATAGGTCCAGCGAAGAATATAATTTGAGACTTATATGTATTCACCAAACATGTAAATCTTCTTTAGAATTGTTCAACAGCTAGCTCTAAAAATGGAGACTTTGTAATGAAGAAGGTACAATTCTCTTAGCTTTTATTAAAGGAAACCTACCACCACGGATCTACCTACTAAGGTAGATCGGGTGGTAGGTGCCTTGATTGTACGGGAGGATAACCCTTTTAAGGGCTAATCCTCACGTCCCCTGTATCTTTTTATAACTTTTATTGCCCTAATATGCTTATTTTTTAAAGAAACTAGTGGAACGTGGAGTAGCCAGAGCTTAGGCTACACGGCGTGGCTACTCCACGCCGCAGTAGCCTCTTTGATCCTCCTACCGGCATATCTTTGGCGTGCAGCTACGAGGAGCTGCGCGCTCTGGTCTGCGAAGCCGGAGTTCTGTGCATGCGCAATAGCTCCGGCTTCGGAGCAGTAACCATGCAGTCGAACGCTGGCTCTGCTGATGAGGGTGCGCATCTCCTCGTAGCTGCGTGCCGAAGATATGCCGGTAGCAGGATCAAAGAGGCTACTGGGCGTGGAGTAGCCACGCCGTGTAGCCTCAGACTAGGCTACTCCACGTCCAAGTAGCCTCTTTAAAAAATGAGCATATTAGGGCAATAAAAGTTAGAAAAAGATACAGGTAGAGGCACCTACCAACCGATCTACCACGGTAGACCCGTGGTGGTAGGTTTCCTTCACAACTAGATTTCCACCATCTCTACATTGTACACATGACATCTGACCCTATTCTAAAATGCAAGTCAACATTTTTTATGGTCCAGCGGAACCAGATGCACCATAAGTCAAGGAGCCATCATAGTAATTGACAAAGTCCTTTAGAAAGGTAAATATATGTTCCTTATCTCTGTTTTTCATAAAAATGAAAATAGAACCCCCCTTTAAATGTGATCTTATATTAGACACCAAATCTTTATCATGACTTGTGACATTTAATGACCTCTAATCTATTGAATGCATGTATTTTTCATGCTCTTCAGCTGGGCCATAAGCTAAGTATTAGAAAAATCTCTAGCCTTGTACTTTAGTGTGTGTTTAACAGCTACCTTTTTAAAAGATGCTAAGACCTGGGGTCACATAGAGAGCAATTTTGGTGGATTAGCTGTCCCTAACCATGACAGTGTCTAACATGCTGTGATGCACAGAAGCAGAATTGTGGATAAGTTCTCTGCAAATCTCATTCACATGTTGCAACTCAAACCTTCAGCACAAGCTGACCAGTGCAGTAGGGTTTATACCAACAGTGTAAAAATGATTGCAGTGCAGAAGTTGAAAGCTGCAGGATACCTATAGATTCCTGCAGGTAATCCACAGCAAACACATTATTTCAGGTAGCTTTAGCTACAAAGAGAAACATACTGTTAAATATTCCTGACAGCAAGCATTTTTGTCCCATGTAGCCCCAGCCCCAGGAAATATGACATAAAAAGAGCCCATATTTCATCTTGGCAAGTAACCCCTTATTCATTTTTTTGGCATAACAGTCATTTCAGACAATTTTTTATATTGTGTGCAGGCGGATGTGGTGAACATTTTTCTAATATACTTCATTTACCAATTCTGCTTAGCTTATAAAAGAAAATCAAGCTACTCCCTCCCATAGAGATGCATATTCCTGCCTGTCCAGTATGTGTCTATGGAGGATGTATGAGCTCACATGTAATCTCCTTGTGTGTGTTTAAACAGCTCTGAGATGGGAGGATTAACCCCTTCACTTGCAGACTGATCTTTGAATATAGTGCTCATAATATGCAACAGTCAGAGAGAGAGAACAGAAAGGGTTAACACTCGTAGCCAGGGGCGTAACTTGAGGGGGTGCAGAGGGTGCGGTCGCAACTGGGCCAAAGAGACTTAGGGGGCCCATAAGGTGTCAATTTCCATTATGAGGAGACTAGTATTATAAACCATGGTTTATAGTTTATAGTTTATAGTCTGGTACAGACTTTGCACTGGGGCCTGTCCACTTCAAGTTACGCCACTGCTCGTAGCTGTGTAATAAACAGGAGAGTAGAGAGAGAATCACCTTCAGACGGATCTGCCTGTAGACAGATTTTCCATAGCAACTGTGGGAGATTTGGCCCAGTAGAGACCGTGGTAACGGGGTGCTGTGACCTATAGAATGATGTGGGAGATTGGCCCCAGTAAGAGACCGTGGTAACGGTTGGTGCTGTGATGCAGTTCAAGACAGTGACACCAAGTGTACAGTCCAAAACAGGTCGCCTTCCGTTTATTGCAGCAAAAGTAAATAATAAAACGCCTTTTCACTATGCATCACCAAACAAACATAAATTATAGCCCTACCCGTCAGGGTGCTAACTAAACATTGTTCTCTGACTCACCGCTAACAAACACTGTTGTTGCTCCAGGCCCAGAGAACAAGGCTGCGTGCTCCCCGAGTCCTTCCAGAGAGAGACAACACACTCAACTCTGTCTGAGTGACTTTATCCAGGCTCATTAGTTCTGCACCCATCACCTGTGCAACGGTGCTGGACAAACCCACTCAGCACTAAGCCTTGCATAGAAGCAAAACCTAGGGGAACATACCGCCCATCCACGTTAACCCCTTCAGTGTCTCACATACCCTCCCCCTCTGTTGACCTGTGGGGCGAACACTTTTGGGCCATCAGACAGTGGGTACGGGATAGGGCATCGGCATTCCCATGACGCTTTCATGCTCGAGTGTCCACTGTGAATTTAAATATTCTGGCATTAGGAACCACCTGTGACCCTGGCGTTCCTCTTTTGGCATGACTATCAGGGTGGGGGAGAGTGATCAGTCTACTAGTGTAACACTGTCCGCCCTACCAAATAATACCTCAGGATTCCAGAGCCCATTTTATCGCCAGCACTCCCTCTCAACTATACTATAGTTCTTTCAGGAAGGTGTGAGCTGCGACTCAGGATGTCACGGGTGTTCCTCACCCTCCACTACTTGGGACGGACAGCCCCTAAGCCCACGTCAGAAGCGTCAGTCTGCACAACAAAGGTCTTGGTGAAGTGGGTGATCAGTATCGGTCCCTCACACAAAATCGTCTTAAGTGCGAAGTGACCAACGCCCCTCAGCCTCTTCACTCCACTTACCATCACCGCCCTGCTACCCTTGGTCAGGTCAGTCAGGGTGTGCCGCTATGGTACAAAATCGGGATATAAATCGGCGATAATGCCCACTATGCCAGGGAGGCCCTCACTGCGTTCTTGCTCAGGTCGCGCGCCACTGATGGATCGCCTCTACTTTATTACTGTGGGTTTGATACCCCTCGCCCAATACGGGTACCCCAGGTAACGGGCCTCTTCCAGACCCAGTGCAATTTTTGGGGGTTCGCTGTCAGCCCTGCTGCCCTCAGGGAGTCTACCACTGCTTGTACTTGCTAGATGACTCTCCCAATCGTTACTGTAGACTATGATGTCACCAGTAGGCCGAGGCATAACTCCCGGTGAGGTTTTAGCAAGTGGACTCCATACCTCTGGAATGTGCGGGAGCCCCATGTAGCCCAAAGGGGAGAGAGACCACATACGGAAAAGCCATCAAGGGGTTAAAAAAGCGGTCTTCTCTTTAGCCCTGTCAGTAAGGGGTACCTGCCATACCCTTTTGTAAGGTCAAGGGTGGGAGAAGAACCTAGCCTGTCCAAGTCGTTCTATCAAAATCGTCAACCCTGGCAGGGATAAGAATCAAATTTGGACACCTCGTTCAACTTCCTAAAATCATTGCAGAACCGTAGGGAACCATCAGGTTTGGGAATCAACACAATAGGCTCGACCAGTCACTTTAGACTCCTCGATAACCCCCAGGTCAACATTGCCTGACTTCTTCGGATATGGCAAGCCGGCGCGCTTTCAGGGAACCGGTAGGGTTTTTGTGTGTACCCGGATGTGGGGTTCGGTGTATGATGTCATGCTTGATGACTGAAGTAGTCCGGTAATTTAGAGAAACACATCACATTTCGGAGCAAAACTCCTTCGCTCTGAATCTGGTCCCGGAGAGGGACTCCGAGATCCGTACTTCAGGAACCTTGGCATCGGGTACACCTACCTCCGGTGTCACCTTCTTGGGGACAGACGCTTTTTCTACTCCCACGGCTATCAGGGACCTCTTTCCCTCATGGCTTTAGGAGGTTCACGTGGTATATCTGTTCGGGTTTCCTCCTCCCCGGCTGAGTACCTTGTAGGTTTACTCCCCCCACTTTCTCCACGACCTCATATGGTCCTTGCCATTTTGCCAAGAACTTACTTAACGGTTGGGCACCCAGAACTAGCACTCCTGTCGCCTGGGTTAAAGGTCCTGAGTCTGGCTGACCTATTGTAGACCCTAGACTGGGCCTCTTGTGCCGTTGTCATGTGCTCCTTTACAAGGGCATTACCGCGGCGTATGGGTCCGCATAGGGAGACGTGTTCTAATCACACTACGGTGGGGGGTCCTCTCCTGTTCCCAGTTTCTCCTTGGCTACATCCAAAAGCCCACGTGGGGAACGGCCAATAACAGCTCAAAGGGTGAGAAACCCGGAGGACTGGGAACTTCACGTATGGCAACATCAAATAGGGCAAACAACAATCCCAGTCCTTCCCATCTTTGCTGACCACCCTCTTTGCATCCCCTTCAAGGTCTTGTTAAACCTCTCGACCAGGCCATCTGAGGGATGATACAGAGGTGCGGAGCTGTTTAACCTGCAGTAACTTACAACATCCTTCATTACCCTAGACATGAATGGGGACCCTGGTCAGTCAAGATTTCCTTGGGGAGGCCTGTGCGTGAGAATACCTGTAACAGCTCCCTAGCAATTTTTGGAGGAGGTGTTCCTTAATAGAATCGCCTCTGGATACCACGTAGCGTAGTCCAGGATAACCAGGATGTATTGGTGTCCCCCTTGAGGATTTGACTATGGGGCCAACCAAGTATCCATTGCAATCCGTTCAATGGCACCTCTATGATTGGTAGGGACCAAAGGACTCCTCGAAGTGGTACCAACGGGGCAGTAAGTTGACACTCCGGGCAGGAGCTACAATACCGGTTTACCTCCTCCACACCCCGGGCCAGAAAATCTCTGCAGGATCTCTCTCGGGTCTTCTCAGCACCTAGTGCCCTCCCAGCACATGTTGTGTGCCAAATCTACACCAGCCTACGGTTGAGATTGGGGTACTACAAGTTGCTCAACCTCCTCACCCCGTATCTGGTCGACCCTGTACAACAGTTCCCCCAACATCACCTTCGGGGGTATATTTTGTCAGCCCCTGGTATTTAGAGTACCCCATTATCATCCCTTATACATTCTCCCGTTGCTTTAAACAAGGTAGGGTCCTGTAGCTGTGCAGCCCAAAATTTTCACGGGAAATCTCCAGTCCGGCATGTCGGCCACCTCCTCGTGGCCCTCAACCTCACCAGCTAGGACCCTAGGGGAGAGATTCATCACATGGGGTCACCCCTACTGCTGGTGTGGTACATTGGCCTCAAAGGGTTCAGGGGCCAAGGCCGGACACACGTGATGTCCATTATCTGCTACAGACCTGAGGGTGGGTCTTCGTCTCCAGAGGTCCAAAACACCGGTAATACTCTGCCGATAATAGCCTCATGAAACAGGGTCCCCACCACCCCCACTTCATGGGTGATAAGTACCACAAGGTGTATGAAGGTGATGGACCGCAGTGGGATATTTGCGAGTGTCCCCATGTATAACAACACTCCCACTTGACGCCCACGTACAGTCCGGATCACCAAAGTTCCCGCACCAGGTGACCAGACTCCTGAGTCCTAGCAAGGCTTCCACCCTGTGACCACCGATTGTGACCATACACACTTGGGGTTCTGCATCCGTGACTGACTCGGCTGCCAGAAACCGGCGGGCAAACAGTGACACTCGCCGGGTCTGGTTGCAGTCCATTGGCTCCACTGACAGGGGACAGTTGGCAGCAATATGGCCCATTTCATGGCACCGCCAGCACGGATACGGCTATGACCTCTTGTCACGAGCCTCACTGGTTTCTGTGTATCCAAGACCCCCAGGGGCACCCCCTCCCAACCTGACCTGTTTTCCCTTTTTCTGCAGTAGCAGTCTTACCAGATGGTTTAGTGGCCTTGTCAATGGCACTGGCTTCGTGTGGGAGATGTAAGTAGAAGATCCTCCGTAGCCCGTAATCTCTCTACTAGGGACACGAGTTCCTCAGCCATTTGTGGGACCAGCCTGTCCAACCATCGCTGGAGCCGAGGAGGGCAGACAACGGGTGAACTTGTCAAGAACCACTCTCTCGACCATCTGTGCTGGGTGCAGTCCTCTGGTTGTAGCCACTTCCGGACAAGATGGATCAGATCATGCATTTGGGAGCGCGGGGGTAGTTTTTCTGAGTATGCCCACTGGTGGACCCGGCTGGAACGGACTTGAATGGTGACCAAGACGAGCCAGAATCTCCGCCTTTAGCTGGGGGGACTCCCGGGCCTCCGTTTCACTCAGGTCGTAGTAAGCCTTCTGGATTCACCTGTCAGGAACGGTGCCCAGGACATCTGCCCACTGCTCAGCTGGTAACTCCTCTTCTCTCAGCTACTCGCTCAAACACAGTGAGATACGCCTCCACGTCGTCGGTCGCCGTCATCTTTTGTAAGGCTGCTTCTGCACTGCAGCGCCGTACGAATGCTGGACAACGTGGTATCCTTGCACAACCAGTATGGGACCCCTCAGTAGTCGTTGCTGCGGTGCTGCCATAAACGCCAGAAAACTTTTCCATCATAGCTGGAACATGGGCTCGGGACTCTTCCTGCTGTTGCTGGAGCATGGCTTGCTGCTGGCGGGACCTCTCCTCCTGCAGCTGGAACATGGCTTGCTGCTGGGGGGACCTCTCCTCCTGCTGCTGGAACATGGCTTGCTGCAGCTGCCGTTAGCCGGGACTCATCCTGCTGCTGGCGGGACCTCTCCTCCTGCTGCTGGAGCATGGCCTGCTGCTGCTGCCGATTAGCCTGGGACTCTTCCTGCTGCTGCTGCCGATTAGCTCTGGCCTCCTCTTGCAGGTATTTAATAAAGTCCTCATCTTGGTTTATCCTGCAATTTTGCCTGTCTGCTTTCACCCAGGCCATGCAAATGTTTGCAGGATGTAGCGAGCCTTTCAGGTGTGTGTCTTTTGAACTGCCCGCAATCCGAGCACCATAGTGGGAGATTTGGCCCAGTATAGACCGTGGTACGGGGTGCTGTGATGCAGTTCAAGACAGTGACACCAAGGTACAGTCCAAAACAGGTCTCGCCTGCGTTTATTGCGCAAAAGTAAAATAACACACGCCTTCACATTCAGGCATCCAACAAAATAATATCCTACCGTCTAGGTGTGCTAACTAAACATTGGTTCTCTGACTCATCGCTAACAAAACACTTTGTTGCTCCAGGCCCAGAGACACATAGGCTGCGGTGCTCCCCAGCCTCCTTCCAGAGAGAACACACACTCAACTCTGCTGAGTGACTTTATCAGGCTCATTAGTCTGCACCCATCACCTGTGTCCAAGGTTGCTGGACAACCACCTCAGCACTAAGGCCTTGCCATAGAAGCAAAAACCCTAGGGAAACATACCGCCCATCCACAGTTAACCCCTTCAGTGTTTCACACAACATACAAGTAACATTGTAACCAAGGCACATTGCAGCCTGTTTTTTTACTAGGAAGAATTTTTATAATGAAGTATATTCATCATGATTCATAACACTCCCCCTCACACAAATAAGTATCAAACCTCATCTAGTTGGAGTTTGTCAATCGTAATTCAACGGTTGGTATGTCTGCCGATAAACAGTAATAAAATGCTTAGTTTATTGCAGCAAAAGTAAAATAAAACAGCCTTCACATTCAGGCATCCAAACAAAATAATATCCTACCCGTCAGGGCGCTAACTAAACATTGGTTCTCTGACTCACCGCTAACAAAACACTTTTGTTGCTCCAGGCCCAGAGAACAAGGCTGCGTGCTCCCCAGCCTCCTTCCAGAGAGAGACCACACACTCAACTCTGCTGAGTGACTTTATCCAGGCTCATTAGTCTGCACCCATCACCTGTGTCCAAGGTGCTGGACAAACCCACCTCAGCACTAAGGCCTTGCATAGAAGCAAAACCTAGGGGAAACATACCGCCCATCCACAGTTAACCCCTTCAGTGTCTCACAGGGGGTAGTGTTCCTCACTGTATGGCGGTAGTGTTCCTCACTGTATGGTGGTAGTGTTCCTCACTGTATGGCGGTAGTGTTCCTCACTGTATGGGAGTAGTGTTCCTCACTGTACGGGGGTAGTGTTCCTCACTGTATGGCGGTAGTGTTCCTCACTGTATGGTGGTAGTGTTCCTCACTGTATGGAGTTAATATCTCTCACTGTATGTCCAAAATCTGAAAAGATTTTCAAGGGTTAAAAAGTCATCATATATGCGGGAAAATACTGTATTTCAGTTCTATATCCAGCCTGACTAAAACAATGCAATAAATCTGAATCCCAAATATGTCACTGTGCACTAGCTACATATCATCATATGACAGCAGATAGAAATACAGAATGGGACACAATTTTAATTGAAAAAAGGCCACATGTGTTACTTCTGAAACAGCTCACTTTGAGGGGTTAATGTACATGTATAACCTAGGGGAAACATACCGCCCATCCACAGTTAACCCCTTCAGTGTCTCACATACCCTCCCCCTCTGTTTGACCCTGTGGGGACGAACACTTTTGGCCATCAGACAGTGGGTACGGGATAGGGCATCGGCATTCCCATGCAGCTTTCCTGCTCGATGTTCCACTGTGAATTTAAAATTCTGGAGCATTAGGAACCACCTTGTGACCCTGGCGTTCCTCTCTTTGGCCTGACTCATCCAGGTGAGGGGAGAGTGATCAGTCACTAGTGTAAACTGTCGCCCTACCAAATAATACCTCAGGGATTCCAGAGCCCATTTTATCGCCAAGCACTCCCTCTCAACTATACTATAGTTCTTTTCAGGAGGTGTGAGCTTGCGACTCAGGAATGTCACGGGATGTTCCTCACCCTCCACTACTTGGGACAGGACAGCCCCTAAGCCCACGTCAGAAGCGTCAGTCTGCACAACAAAGGTCTTGGTGAAGTTAGGGGTGATCAGTATCGGTCCCTCACACAAAATCGTCTTAAGTCGCTGAAACGCCCCCTCAGCCTCTTCACTCCACTTTACCATCACCGCCCTGCTACCCTTGGTCAGGTCAGTCAGGGGTGCCGCTATGGTAGCAAAATCGGGGATAAATCGGCGATAATAGCCCACTATGCCCAGGGAGGCCCTCACTTGCTTCTTGCTCAAAGGTCGCGGCCACTGATGGATCGCCTCTACTTTATTTACTTGGGGTTTGATGACCCCTCGCCCAATACGGTACCCCAGGTAACGGGCCTCTTCCAGACCCAGTGCACATTTTTGGGGGTTCGCTGTCAGCCCTGCTGCCCTCAGGGAGTCTACCACTGCTTGTACTTTGGCTAGATGACTCTCCCAATCGTTACTGTAGACTATGATGTCATCCAAGTAGGCCGAGGCATAACTCCGGTGAGGTTTTAGCATGAGATCCATTAACCTCTGGAATGTGGCGGGAGCCCCATGTAGCCCAAAGGGGAGTACCACATACTGGAAAAGCCCATCAGGGGTAACAAAAGCGGTCTTCTCTTTAGCCCTGTCAG
Organism: Engystomops pustulosus; assembly: GCA_019512145.1. Taxonomy (NCBI): domain Eukaryota; kingdom Metazoa; phylum Chordata; class Amphibia; order Anura; family Leptodactylidae; genus Engystomops; species Engystomops pustulosus. Next base: position 55,496,127 of record CM033650.1, read on the forward strand.
TAAGGGGTACCTGCCAATACCCTTTTGTCAGGTCAAGGGTGGAGAAGAACCTAGCCTGTCCAAGTCGTTCTATCAACTCGTCAACCCTGGGCATGGGATAAGAATCAAATTTGGACACCTCGTTCAACTTCCTAAAATCATTGCAGAACCGTAGGGAACCATCAGGTTTGGGAATCAACACAATAGGACTCGACCAGTCACTTTTAGACTCCTCGATAACCCCCAGGTCTAACATCTGCCTGACTTCTTCGGATATGGCAAGCCGGCGCGCTTCAGGGACCCGGTAGGGTTTTTGGTGTACCCGGATGTGGGGTTCGGTTATGATGTCATGCTTGATGACTGAAGTACGTCCCGGTAATTTAGAGAACACATCCACATTTCGGAGCACAAACTCCTTCGCTTCCTGAATCTGGGCCCTGGAGAGGGACTCCGAGATCCGTACTTCAGGCACCTTGGCATCGGGTACACCTACCTCCGGTGTCACCTTCTTGGGGACAGACGCTTTTTCTACTCCCACGGCTATCAGGGACTCTCTTTCCCTCCATGGCTTTAGGAGGTTCACGTGGTATATCTGTTCGGGTTTCCTCCTCCCCGGCTGAGATACCTTGTAGGTTACCTCCCCCACTTTCTCCATGACCTCATATGGTCCTTGCCATTTTGCCAAGAACTTACTCTCAACGGTGGGCACCAGAACTAGCACTCTGTCGCCTGGGTTAAAGGTCCTGAGTCTGGCTGACCTATTGTAGACCCTAGACTGGGCCTCTTGTGCCGTTGTCATGTGCTCCTTTACAAGGGGCATTACCGCCGCTATGCGGTCCTGCATAAGGGAGACGTGTTCTATCACACTACGGTGGGGGGTCCTCTCCTGTTCCCAGTTCTCCTTGGCTACATCCAAAAGCCCACGTGGGGAACGGCCATATAACAGCTCAAAGGGTGAGAAACCCGTGGAGGACTGGGGAACTTCACGTATGGCAAACATCAAATAGGGCAACAAACAATCCCAGTCCTTCCCATCTTTGCTGACCACCCTCTTTAGCATCCCCTTCAAGGTCTTGTTAAACCTCTCGACCAGGCCATCTGTCTGAGGATGATACACAGAGGTGCGGAGCTGTTTAACCTGCAGTAACTTACACATCTCCTTCATTACCCTAGACATGAATGGGGTACCCTGGTCAGTCAAGATTTCCTTGGGGAGGCCTGTGCGTGAGAATACCTGTAACAGCTCCCTAGCAATATTTTTGGAGGAGGTGTTCCTTAATAGAATCGCCTCTGGATACCACGTAGCGTAGTCCAGGATAACCAGGATGTATTGGTGCCCCCTTGAGGATTTGACTATGGGGCCAACCAGATCCATTGCAATCCGTTCAAATGGCACCTCTATGATTGGTAGCGGGACCAAAGGACTCCTGAAGTGGGACACCGGGGCAGTAAGTTGACACTCCGGGCAGGAGCTACAATACCGGTTTACCTCCTCCCACACCCCGGGCCAGAAAAATCTCTGCAGGATCCTCTCTCGGGTCTTCTCAGCACCTAAGTGCCCTCCCAGCACATGTTTGTGTGCCAAATCTAGCACCAGCCTACGGTGAGATTGGGGTACTACAAGTTGCTCAACCTCCTCACCCCGTATCTGGTCGACCCTGTACAACAGTTCCCCAACAATCACCATTCGGGGGTATATTTTGTCAGCCCCTGGTATTTAGAGTACCCCATTTATCACCTTAACATTCTCCCGTGCTTTAAACAAGGTAGGGTCCTGTAGCTGTGCAGCCCCAAAATTTTCACGGGAAATCTCCAGGTCCGGCATGTCGGCCACCTCCTCGTGGCCCTCAACCTCACCAGCTAGGACCTCTAGGGGAGAGAATTCATCACATGGGGTCACCCCTACTGCTGGTGTGGGTACATTGGCCTCAAAGGGTTCAGGGGCCAAGGCCGGACACACGTGATGTCCATTATCTGCTACAGCACCTGAGGTGGGTCTTCGTCTCCAGAGGTCCCAAAACACCGGTAAGTCTCTGCCGATAATAGCCTCATGAAACAGGGTCCCCACCACCCCCACTTCATGGGTGATAGTACCACAAGGTGTATGAAGGTTGATGACGGCAGTGGGATATTTGCGAGTGTCCCCATGTATACATAACACTCCCACTTTACGCCCACTGTACAGTCCAGGATCAACCAAAGTTCCCCGCACCAGGGTGACCAGACTCCCTGAGTCTAGCAAGGCTTCCACCCTGTGACCACCGATTGTGACCATACACACTTGGGGTTCTGCATCCGTGACTGACTCGGCTGCCAGAACCGGCCGGGCAAACAGTGACACTCGCCGGGTCTGGTTGCAGTCCATTGGCTCCACTGACAGGGGACAGTTGGCAGCAATATGGCCCATTTCATGGCACCGCCAGCACTGGATACGGCTATGACCTCTGTCACGAGCCTCACTGGGTTTCTGTGTATCCAAGACCCCCAGTGGACCCCCTCCCAACCTGACCTGTTTCCCTTTTTCTGCAGTAGCAGTCTTACCAGATGGTTTAGTGGCCTTGTCAATGGCACTGCTTCGTGTGGGAGAGATAAGTAGAAGATCCTCCGTAGCCCGATATCTCTCTACTAGGGACACGAGTTCCTCAGCATTTGTGGGACCAGCCTGTCCAACCCATCGCTGGAGCCGAGAGGGCAGACAACGGGTGAACTTGTCAAGAACCACTCTCTCGACCATCTGTGCTGGGGTGCAGTCCTCTGGTTGTAGCCACTTCCGGACAAGATGGATCAGATCATGCATTTGGGAGCGCGGGGGTAGTTTTTCTGAGTATGCCCACTGGTGGACCCGGCTGGAACGAACTTGAATGGTGACCCCAAGACGAGCCAGAATCTCCGCCTTTAGCTGGGGGTACTCACGGGCCTCCGTTTCACTCAGGTCGTAGTAAGCCTTCTGCGATTCACCTGTCAGGAACGGTGCCAGGACATCTGCCCACTGCTCAGCTGGTAACTCCTCTCTCTCAGCTACTCGCTCAAACACAGTGAGATACGCCTCCACGTCGTCGGTCGCCGTCATCTTTTGTAAGGCCTTCTGCACTGCAGCCCGTACGGAATGCTGGACAACCGGGTATCCTTGCAAACCAGTATGGGACCCCTCAGTAGTCGTTGCTTGCGGTGCTGCCATAACGCCAGAAAACTTTTCCATCATCAGCTGGAACATGGCTCGGGACTCTTCCTGCTGTTGCTGGAGCATGGCTTGCTGCTGGCGGGACCTCTCCTCCTGCAGCTGGAACATGGCTTGCTGCTGGCGGGACCTCTCCTCCTGCTGCTGGAACATGGCTTGCTGCAGCTGCCGATTAGCCTGGGACTCATCCTGCTGCTGGCGGGACCTCTCCTCCTGCTGCTGGAGCATGGCCTGCTGCTGCTGCCGATTAGCCTGGGACTCTTCCTGCTGCTGCTGCCGATTAGCTCTGGCCTCCTCTTGCAGGTATTTAATAAAGTCCTCCATCTTGGCTTTATCCTGCAATTTGCCTGCTGCTTTCACCCAGGCCATGCAATGTTGCAGGATGTAGCGAGCCTTTCAGGTGTGTGTCTTTTGAACTGCCCGCAATCCGAAGCACCATATGTGGGAGATTTGGCCCAGTAGAGACCGTGGTAACGGGGTGCTGTGATGCAGTTCAAGACAGTGACACCAAGGTACAGTCCAAAACAGGTCTCGCCTGCGTTTATTGCAGCAAAAGTAAAATAAAACAGCCTTCACATTCAGGCATCCAAACAAAATAATATCCTACCCGTCAGGGTGCTAACTAAACATTGGTTCTCTGACTCACCGCTAACAAAACACTTTTGTTGCTCCAGGCCCAGAGAACAAGGCTGCGTGCTCCCCAGCCTCCTTCCAGAGAGAGACAACACACTCAACTCTGCTGAGTGACTTTATCCAGGCTCATTAGTCTGCACCCATCACCTGTGTCCAAGGTGCTGGACAAACCCACCTCAGCACTAAGGCCTTGCATAGAAGCAAAACCTAGGGGAAACATACCGCCCATCCACAGTTAACCCCTTCAGTGTTTCACACAACATACAAGTAACATTGTAACCAAGGGGCACATTGCAGCCTGTTTTTTTACTAGGAAGAATTTTATAATGAAGTATATTAGAAATATGTTCATAACACTCCCCACTCACACAATATCAAAAATCATCTAAGTTTGAGTTTGTCAATCAGTACATGCAATCGGTATGTCTGGATAACAGTAATAAAATGCTTAGTTAGCCCTCATTCACACGGCCATTGGGGGACGTATATACGGCTCATGTGTTTACGTTGGATAAACATCCCCAATAGGCCGGCAATGGGTGCATGGCGCCCTAAGGAGAAGTATGTTGCCGCTGACATGTGGCACTGTACGGTTCTGTAGCCGAGAGAAAGATAGGACATGCCCATGTTTCTCTATGGAGAGGGGCGGCAGTGAGCAACGCTCATCTCCTCCTCCTCTCCACAGCGCTGATGTGTGCCCGCCATGCTATGGTACTGCGGGCACACGTTAGTGTGAATTTAGCCTTATGCAGATTATTGTCAGGTAACCACAATGTTACTGTTTTGCTCCTAGCAGTACATTGTAAATTCACCTTTTTTCAACATTGCCTAAATCCTACTGGACGTGTTCTCGATTAGGTTCAACCATGTCTCATCTGAAATCTGATCACAGGTCTCTTCTGCACATTACAAATGTTGGTGCATACTGGTCCCCTCAATTTTTACTTCAACTGTAACCACAAGTGTACAATTGGGTTGAGATCTGGGGACTCTTGCCAATCCAGCAACTCTACTTTATTGTCATCGAAGCATTTTTTTAAAGTCAATATTGAATTAAGTGTATGAGTAACTCATCCTGTAGGATACTCATATGTAGCGCAGCATTGAGACCTTAGTTAAAAATAGTTGGAGACACATTGTTGACCTTAAAAAGATTACCCTAGATGTATTCTAGTATGTGGCAACATTCTGCATGGTAGATGGTAGGAGCTCAGTTGAGGATGTCTTACCTCAAATATGTAGTACTTCACAAGATCTTAATTCAGTAGAATGTCATGAGGTAATGTAGCCAAACATGCATTTCAAAAGATCACACCAATTTAGAAGTTGGGAAAAATAATTACACATCTATAACTAAAAGCTGAAATAATTTTCTATAACCCATTTTAATATGGTATAAAACACCTGTAGTATTGAATGTTGACTGTCAAGTGTGTGAGAGTGTAGTGCAATGGGATATTTGATGCATATTTTGTTAGAATGCCAAATCCTAATTTGAAACTGGGTGCAGATGTTCCAATTTTGAATGTTTTACATTGAGGGATGATTCCTCAGTGGAAGCTCTATTTTGTTGCATTTGACAACCTTCGAGAACAGTGGTTCACAACCTTTGTAATACTGTGACCCCGCAATACAGTTCTGCATGTTGTGGTGACCCCTAAATCATGTGATTCTCTGCAAAAACGCAATAAAATCGTGGCTTCAATGGCTTTAGGCCCCTGTGTTTTGGTCGTTCGATCCCCGCTGGGGTCACGACCCACAGGTTGAGATCCACTGTTCTAGAGGATGAGTTACTTCATACACACAAGCTGATATTTGGCAAAAAGATGTTTAGTAACAATGAAGTTTAATTTCTGATTGACCCCACATTCCCCTATGGAACACTATGAACACTATGGGAAGAGTTTAAGAAAAAACTGTATTCAGACCCAATGGGTAACAAATACAGTTACATGACAAGGAATATGCATAACTAAATTTGAAGTCAAATTTTTATATGAGATAGCCAAGATCATCTCTATAAAATGATGGTAGTCTCAATTTCAAAGCTGTAGTGGATGGTGAGATACAATATAGAGCCTGAAAGTCAAGTTTAATACCCTCAAGGCAGAAGGAGGAAGTTTTTGCAGCTCATCAGGAGGTATCATAGTATATAAGGCCGGAAAAAGACGCAAGTCCATCAAGTCCAACCTTTAAGAATTAAATAAATGTTTTATCCCCATAACCCGTGATATTTTTTCTCTCCAGAAAGGTATCCAGGCCTCTCTTGAACATGTACATAGAGTCCGCCATAACAACCTCCTGCGGCAGAGAGTTCCATAGTCTCACTGCTCTTACAGTAAAGTACCTTTGTCTATGTTGATGGTAGAATCGCCTCTCATCTAGGCGTAGATGATGTCCTATTGACATGTTCACAAGCCTAGGTATAAAAAGATCTTTGGAGAGATCCTTGTACTGTCCGTTCAGGTATTTGTACATTGTAATGAGGTCTCCCCTCAGCCGATTTTTTTCTAAACGGAACAATCCCAAATTTTGTAATCTATGATTTATTCTAGTCCCCCCCATTCCCCCAATAATCTTAGTTGCTCTCCTCTGCACCCGTTCCAGTTCTACTATATCCTTTTTATACACTGGTGCCCAAAACTGTACACAATATTCCATGTATGGCCTGACCAGTGATTTGTATGAGGGCAAAACTATGTCCTTATCATGAGAATCTATTCCTCTCTTGATACATCCCATAATTTTATTTGCTTTAGCAAATAGGTATATCCATATAAAAGGTATTATAAAGGGTTATTTCAGAAACCTCCACGGTTTAGTATCTGCAAAATGACATAATTGGTTGACTAGTCAAACCCAAGATAACCTGATGAGCTCGAAATGTCAGTATATGTCAGGGGGTGGAAGCGTCATTTTTTTGGGTGGGGGGCGGTTGTTTTATGGCTGTAAAGGTAGTCCTTAGGTTACGTACAAGATAGGTTCTGTAGGTTTGTTCTTCAGTTGAATTTGTATGTAAGTCAGAACTGTATATTATATAATTGTAGCTCCAGACAAATTTTTTTTGGTCTCTGTGACAATTGGATTTTAAAAATGTTGGATTGTCATCAGAACCAGGAATAACAATAAATCTTCAATGCAGACACGTTTGATAACTGGTATAGCTGTTTAGTGTAGCCTAAGGCTAAAGTACAGTAAATTACCAATTACCAGAGGTCACTTTGTAACTAGGGGTCGTCTGTAAGTCGGGTATTCTTAAGTAGGGGACTGCCTGTAATTCTTTTACATCCTTTGTACTCAAGACTATGTACAATTAATATGATGTTATCTTTTTCTTTCCTGAAAAATGAATAAAATACGTTGACAAAAGAAAGAGTATTTGACTACCTATATATTGTTTGCTTTGGAGATTCAAGTAGAGTAGTAGTAGCTTCTTACACTTGTGTCAGCATTTCTTGAAGGTCTTCTCTAACTACTGCCATATGGATTTCAGCCAAAAAAAAGTTTATTTGTAATCCCTAGATTTGAGTAGGGACTAGCTAAACGAGACAAGCATGTGTCTTCATTGCATGTAAACTAGGGTGACTAAGGTGAATAAGGAGATTACATTTTACTTAGCCAGTCCAAAAAAAATTACCAAAAGGAAGCATGATAAACCAGGGGCACTTAATCATAGCTCCAGGCTTCATGACTGTTGTAATCTTCTACCAGAATCCCTCAGTTATACAGAGTCACAGGCTGTTACAATGAGCGAACATGTCTTACCAAAACCCCTGCTCTCTCTCTCTGGTTTGGTTTGGGAAACATCCCCCAAAGCCCTTCAGGCTCATTAGCATAACTATAAAAGATTACCACAGTCACTTGTGTCTGGATCTATGAGTAAGTGTCCTTGGTTTACCATGCTTGATTTGATGGTAGATTTCCTTTCAATCTTTAAACAGTAACTTTAAAGTTATTTCAAATGATTTTTAATATTGTTTGGGGGGGGGGGGGGAGCAGCGTGATTCGCCTACTCTATACCTGGCTCTCCACTAGTACAATTTTGTCTGAGACAGTACATCCTCTGCTCTGCCATAGCCCTCGGTAGCATGCAGGACGATGGCGTCCTGACACATGTGGCACATCGACATTACACCGCAGGAGTAGAGGAGGAGGTTGCCACTCAAAGGAAAGTGGGATAGTGATTACAATTTTATTATTTTTATTATTGCTGTTTATAAATGTATTGCTGGGCAAGGGGGGTGATGTTAATGCTGGGGGGTTTGTGGCTGTACATAGATGTATTACTGGGGGGTTGGCAGCTGTATATAGATGTATTAGTAAGGGTGAGGCAGCTGTATATAGATGTATTACTGGGCGGATTGACAGCTGTATATAGATGTTATTGGTGGGGTTGGTGGCTGTATTTAGATGTATTACTGGGGGGTTGGTGGCTGTATGTAAATATATTACTGATGGGATATTAGATAGTGAGCAGAAGGACGTGCATGTATGCCACATTCAGCGGGGAACTCCACCAGATTTTGCGCCCAGGGACCCCCGACAACCTTAATCCGTCCCTTGGGGGGGGGGGGGTGAATTCTCTTTAGTTTGCTATGAAACACATTCTACGTTGCTATTCCAAATCTGTCTACACGATTTGAGACAGGTCTGATATCTCCTTGGCTTTAGTTTGCCAAGGCTGGAATGTGCATCTCTATTGGAGGGAGTAGCTTGATTTCACTTCACAAATTAAGCAGAATTTGTTATTGAGGTATATCAGAAAAAATTTCACCACATCCTCCAACACACAATATTAAAAATGATCTCAATTGACAGTTACACTTTAAATCTTTACATTTAACTTAATTTTAAGTTTAGATTTAGTTTTATGTCTTTGTGTGAGTTATGCTACACGTCTACAAAAACTGAATTCAGAATTCATTAATTTTTCTTTACTGAAGTCTACCGCATTATGAAACAACTGACAATTACACATTATAATCACGGCTGCAAGGAGCAGTTTTACGTAAATCCTTTGGTTCTTTTGCATATTTAACCTTTTTTGACTATATTATTGAGCATAACTGATTCCCTGGATGAATTAAATAAGCATACCAAGGATCGGTTTCATGCTAGATTTTTAAGAAATGCATCCTTTTATAACACTACGATAATAATACTGTACAGATATTTCGGTTTTAGACTTGGATTGCTTGTATGGCATTAAAGTAACCAAGACAAGATTTGGTAGATTATTTTTTTAGCCATAAATAATTAATACCATATTTAGGTATAGCATAGTAAATGATTATTTTGGAAAATGTTTTATTGATATTTCCACAAGTAAATGATCTGTATGAAGTATAGAAATCGCTACTTATGTTCCAACACTAAACTGTGAATATACCGAATAACTTGCAAGCCAAAATTACAAATAAATGAGAAACAATACAGAAAAAAGCAAAATTAAAAAAAAAACAAAAAAATATTAAAATGTCTGTAGCAAAATGTTCAATTTACTCCACAGACTCTACACAGAGACCACACCAACTGATTTGTTTCCTGTGGGACCATCATATTCGTTTGTAAAAGTATTTAAACCTGGATATCATCTAGGAGTTAATGGTAAAATCATTGAACCAGCCAATAGAACATTTAATTTTCTTTTAATATTGCCCAATATTTTTTTTTACAAATTTTGTTTAATTATTTGCAAACAGACCCAGTATGCATTGCAGATGTTTTAATCACGAGTTATTCCAAAATTTTAACAATGCTAACGTAAATAGCCTTATTAATGTATTTAGTTTTAACGGCTCTGTGCAATTTAACAACCAATTTAGTTTTATTGGTTCATCGCATCTAGAAATTAATTAAAACAAGTTACGCAACTTCACAAATGGTCTTCTTTTTAAGTATTCCGTGATTTTTTATATACAGCTCAGTTACATACCCTATTGTTACCATGGTTATGTACTACCACAGACCCTGGATACAGGCATATTTTACTACATTCCCTCTGCTTTCTAACAGACTATAGTAGAGGGGGCTAATTGAAAGAATATATATGTAAATGCAAAATCGGATAAGACAGAATGGACTACGATCTAAAATCATATATAACATTAAATTAGTAAAGTGTAACTTGGGTAAAAAAACATTTTTTCCAGACTTGTTATTCCATGTAGAATACAAGTATTTAGTAAAACAAAAATATTGTGGGAGCTGACTTTGTGAACTCTATCTTAACATTCAAAGAAGAATAGAATAGAGGTCAATCTTTATGATATAAAGGAAATCTATCCACAAAATCAAGCATAGTTAACCAGGGGCACTTACTCATGGATCCAGAAACTGTTACTTTGTTAATCTTCTTATATTTGTTATCCATGGCCTCATTCTTTCTCAAATAAACCTTTAACATTTTGATTATGAGCCAGAAGGGCTCTGGGGGGCAATGCCAGAGCTCCTCCTTGATGAAGCTTCACAGGCTGTTACACTATTCAGTGGCACTTCCCCCCTCACACTGTGTGCGGAACCCTTCTGTCAAATATGTTGTTTACTGTGAATACTGCACACTTGCAAGTAGAGTTAGGCAGTGTAAACGTGGACATGCAGTCTGTTTATCACAGGGACTCAACTGTCTAGTTAGAATTGACTCCATCTATTAGATGCGTTATTTTGGAACAGAAATTGCTAAACTTGTGGTGCAATTTGGCACACATAAATCATACTGCTTTTTTAAGATAAATTTGAAGTCTCAATATAAACCAAGTTTATGTACATTCTATGCCAGGTATGACTTACAACCACATTTGTGTGTTAAAGAGACTACAACATTCCATCCCATCTAACTCTTTAACACCCCTATTCATCCATTATTAAAGGAAACCTACCATGAGGAATCTACAATCAGAAGACAATCTGATGGTAGATAGTATGTCCCGATTAAAAGTAAAATGACAATAACGATGACAAATAGAGCTGCCATTCAAGCACTGGAAGTTCGATTACATAAATTCTGTTTCAAGATTTTCTAAAACATAACAATGTACCATAGATAAAAGAATAGATCTTTATTGGTAATAGCTGGTATTATGGCATTACAGTCAATGCTCACGTTTAAATCTAGTTCCCAGTTAATCTAATATATAAAGCTGAGTGTGTGAGTGTAGGTGAGTCTTTGTGTGTATGCATATATATGTATATATATATGTATGTCTGCTAAAGGAATCTGCACCATCACGTTTACAATCACCATATTTTGCACAGCCGCTCTCTGTGACTCAGGGAACGTCAAAAACTCAGTTGTGAGTCAAAATGTTCACACATTTTAACCATCATATACAGGAGCCGTTGTCTGACTTATAGGCAATGAGTATAAGACAGATTATGTTTGAGGTAATATGGATAGAGATAGAGAGACATAGGGGGAGATGTGTTTTTGTGTATAATTGAAACTTTTAGAAGGTCTGTTTTGCACATTATGGGGCACATTTACTTACCTGCCCACTGGAGTTCACCTAAAGTGCATTGTCCGACAATTCACTAAGATCACGCGCCCGATATCCTGCATGTGCTGCTTCCCCGCTCAGGTCGACAGAGTTCACCTTCTTTTTAGTGGTACATTAAAGTGTTTGGGCTTGCGACACAATTTGAAAGTTAAATCCTGCGCTCAGTCCGAACCAGTCAAATGGTCCGACAGATGGCCCCCCTCCAATTTGTGTCGCATGAAAGCCAGTGCAGCTGAGACAAAAACCGATTGCGTGCGACACAATCTCAGCACAGAAACCTGTTAAATACCTGTCACAGCTGTGCAATCCCCGAAAACGACAAACACTCCGACGAAAGTGTGATCCGCCACCCTTAGTAAATGAGCTGTTGTTTCGTTTTTACTTTCCTGGCAGGTGCAACCTTTGGCTTTTTTTAGTCTTTTTGTTGCAAATGTCTCTAATCCACATGAACATCCATGTGAGGGGGTTATGTGCGGCCATGGCCTGCATATTTAAGCACTCTAGTCACACCTGAGGGAGTTGACAACATATAAGAGTGCAAATATGAGGTTCGTGATGCTTTTTTAAACGCATAACAGAAATTCATGTGTTTTACATTGCGTTTTGTTTCTCTTCATTGTTGGAAGTGTAAACATATTTGTTAAAATTTTCCAGCCAAGCGCATGGTAACATGTAAAACGCATGTGTTTCTGCAATGCATAAAAGCAAACACCACGTATGACCACATCCTGAAATTTACTAAACCTGGAAATTAAATAAACACATGTAACTGGGCCACAAAACAAATGATTAATACAAGCTGAATTTAGAAATAAATTTAATAAATTTCAATTATCTGTGAATGCAAAAAAGTGAATACATTAAAAAAAAAGCCCAAGTGGTTCATGTGCAAAATTGTAATCATTTAAAATATGTGAACTAATTACAATTTACATGTTAAATCAGGGTCCAAGGAAGAAACTAATTTGTCATATCCTGCAAAAAGCAGTGGCCCTATGTGGCAAGTATCTCAGCAGGTGTACTTTAATAGTGGACACAATACTTCCTCTACACCTGCCCTGGAACAGGTGCAGATTTGCGCCTGAAAAGTCTCAAAAAAAAGATAAAAAAGTTATACATAAGGCAAATGTAGCGCAGAACATCTGAAAAACAAAGATACATAAGGCACACTGCACAAGGTGCAGACAAAGGTGTACTTGAGAAAAGACAGCAAAAGTCTCAGTGAAAAGTTGCAAAACAACAAAAAGGCTCAAAAACAAAAAAAAAACCAGCAAAAAAAAAAGTTACATGTCCCCCATAGAGACAGAGAAAGACAGAAAGAGACAGGCAGGATAGACAGAAAGGGAGAGACAGAGAGAGGGATTGAGAGAGAAAGAAAGAAAGGCAAGGAGCGATAGACAGACAGACAGATAGACAGAGAGATAGACATAGCAATAGGTAGCAATAAAACATTTTTGTTAACCTATTCTATTTTGTTATAGCTAAAAGCAGCTATTTACTATCCCGGGCAATGCTGGGGGCTACAGCTAGTAAGAAATATATTTAAAAAGGGTCTCTAGGGATAAAACAGTGATATTACTCCACTTCATGAGGAATGAGAGAAGACCATTTATTCTTAGAACAATGATGTCATGGTGATTCCATGTGGTTCAGTTGACACCAAGGATATTCACTCCGGTGGGATTGATTGGGGAGCCGCCTTGTGACCCCTTTTCCATATAATTTAAACTACCTGGAAAATACCTTTGATAAATAATTTTGTGTTGAGAGTTCTGTTTTTTTTCTGCTCCAGGGCTTTAGTAACTACAACAAGGTATTCTGACTACCCAAAAACATAACTTTTTTTGAGTGTATCTATTGCTTTTCTGGTAGTAGGTGAGATCTGTAAATGGATGTTTGCCAGCCATAAAGAGAGCAGATGCAAAAGTTAGCAATAGATAAAAAAGGAGGCGATGCGGCCATCTTGGATCCTATTAGATGGTGCAATTTGTTTACATGGCCACCATGAACATGGGGAGGCTTGGAGTGGGATAACTTTGTGTAGGGCATTTGTCAAAATGACTTGAAAAACAGCCAAACTCTTTGAAAAAGAATGGATTTTCTTTATTTGAAACTTGTTACAGTATTTGGCAGCAGCCTCTTTTTTAATGATTATGTTCAGTGAGACTGTTGGCACTGCTCATATGCTTCCATATTTTGCATTAATTAAATTGAAGTCTACTTACTTTCTTCACTAAAAACATAACAGATGTCCTTTCCAGCTCTGTTATTCACACTTTGAATACTAATCCCTACACATTGTAAAAGCTCACATCTTGTGTCCGCATAGAATACTTGTAAACTACTTCCCTGGATATTTCACATAAACTTTTATGGCCTTAGGTCACCTATGTAATAACCGACTCGCTAATATACTGTATATCCAGTTAATCCAATAAGAGGTAATATAATGTGCACAAGCATTAGATTTCATTGGGGGCCGAATTGCTTTTCAAAGTGCACAAGTGTTCATGAGCTAAATATATTCTCTGCCCACATTTACATCAGTTGTACACCGATCATAACCCTTATTTACTGTACCTCCTTCACACCCGAATGTCAGAATCACACACATAAACTTTTAATGCTTAGTTTAGCCCAGAGAGTCTTTCAGAGGAATGGATCTACATTCCAGTCATGTTGCTGAACATTAATGGACCAATGGCATCAGTCCCAAGTGCAGGAATGTTAGCCCAATGTACTGGCTAATGCGGGCCTGACAATCCTGCGGCTGCTTACATTTTCTCTCTTTGTGACAACATGTAGCTAAATGCAGGCTATGGTTTCCATGTGAATAATGAACACATTTAGTGAACTCTATGAGACCCTGCTATGATATTGTTTGAGTATTTAACGTAGCATTCAGATTTATAATTATTCTGGATCATTCACTTGAAGATTAAAGGGGACAGTAAACTATAATGCAATTATGATTGTTTGATGCTAGAATAAAAAGTTCTAGCCACTTGTATTAAAAAAAAAAAAAAGAAACAGGAAATCGTTCTTACTCATCTACTCATCTCGTCTCTACTCTATGAAACACTGAATCTACAGTGTAAAAACAGCCAACATTTAATGCAGAATTCTAATCTACCTCCACCTTGACACCCAGGTTATTTTTCAGAGAGCCCACGCTTTCAGTTTTTTATTTTATCATTATTTATATATTTGAAAAATAATTTGTGATTGAGATTTGGAATTACTCTTACTTTCCTTAGCAAATTTTTTACGAGATGAATATCAAAAGATAGGTTCCAGTCCTCCAAGTACAGAGAAGCTAATGTTTTTATTTACCATATATACTCGAGTATAAGCCTAGTTTTTCAGCACAAAAAAATGTGCTGAAAACCCAAACTCGGCTTATACCCAAACTCACCTTTCTGGCTTCCCCTGCTGCTGGCTATATACTGGAGCATGGGGCTGGCTATATAGTGCGGCAGGGGGCTGGCTATATACAGGGGGGCAGGTGCTGGCTATATACTTTGAGGCAGGGTCTGGCAGGCTATATACTGGGGAGGCTGTGACCAATGCATTTCCCACCCTCGGCTTATATTTGAGTAAATAGGTTTTCCCAGGATTATGTGGTAAAATTAGGGGCCTCGGCTTATACTTGGGTTGGCTTATACTCAAATATATACGATAATTAAAAGGAAAAAAATTAAATTAAATAGATGGTTTAACATTTTTATCTATTGCTTGGTGCCTGCTATCTTTTTTTATTCAGAAATAAAAATGTGTATGACTGTGTATACAAGAATACCATACTTATTAGTAATGTAGGATAACATAAAATTTGTACATATGTTTAATACCAAACTAACAAATAACTTAGCACAAGTTACATTGCCTGGCACGTAGGAAAGAAGTAAATAATCATCACCCACAGGACATCACTGATCTCTCACACTGCTCTGGTATGTGTGAGAGAATAGACCCATAGGAAACAGTGGGTCCGTTTGCCATCCGCAAAAAAAGGATAGCACCCAGACATCAAAAATGAGTGATTACATGAGCCCTAAATTATACTCTTTAGTATAGTATTTTATATTAACATTCCCAGGACAGCCTTTACAATGGATTTACTACACTGTCATAAAGCACTAAAGCTTCTCCTGGCAAATCACTGGTTGACCATTACTGATCGCATGTGTTTCAAAGGAAATGCAAATTCGATCAGACTGAGCCCACCCCCAGACGTTTGAATTGCAATTTTAAACACAATGTAAATGCCCCATGTGACCGCACCCTAAACATTCAGATAACTTTTTTTCTTTCTTGAAAGTATTGTATCAGTATCGAGTATCGCAATACTTTTCTTCGTATCGTATTGCACTCAAAATTCTGGCATCAGTGCAACCCTACACAGTGCTATTAATTTCAACCTCTATATCATTAATAAATAAATTAAATAGTAGTGGGCCAAGCACAGAAAACTTGGGTATACCACTTATAACTATATAAATAAAGGAATTATTATTACTCTGACAACCTCTATCCTTAGTAAACCCATGCTGGTTGTCACCTATTATACTATTTGATGTCACATACTCCAGCATATAGTCTTTTAGTAACCCTTCCGATTTTTTCCCCACAATGGAAGTTAAGCTTACAGGCCTGTAATTGCCTAGTGAAGTTCTAGAGCCTTTTTAAATATTGGCACCAAGTTTGCTTTGTGCCAGTCACTTGGCACTATAGAAGTCATTAGGGAAAGGCAAGGCGATAACAGAACTGAGTTCTTTAAGTTCATCTGCTCCAGGAGCCTTGTATACATTGGTTTCATTGAGCTTAAATTGGATCATGTCTACATCCAGTCCAGTTGACCCATGAGATGTATATTTTTTGAATGCCCTCTTTTTATCATTAATTGCCCTTCTAACTGAAGCTGTAAGCCACGCGGGTTGTAATCTGGCCTGTCTATACGTGTTGTCTATAGGAATAAATTTAGAAGTAAATGACCCAGTACAGATTTGAATATCTCCCATTTAACATCAGTATCATCCTGTGACAGTATCTGATCCCACTCTATAAGCTGTAGTGCACATGGGAATTTCTGGAAATTAGCCTTCTTAAAATTCAATGTTTTTGATTTTCTCGCATGTTTTTGCTTTGTACAGTTTAAGAGGAAAATATTTATGTTATGATCACTGTTCCCCAGAAAGGGATTCCTGGACTGATTCCGCATTGTTCGAAATTACCAATTCACCTCATGTGGGATCTTCTACAAGCTGTACCTTAAAACTATCCTGCGTAAAGTTTATAAACTGTCTCCCTTTTACAGTTGGAGAACCCTAACCCCAATTAATATATGGAAAGTTAAAGTCTCCCATAATCACTACTGTACTTCCTGTGCAGCCCGCTCCATCTGTTTATATAAGTGACCCTCTTTTTCCTCAGAGACATTGATGGGGGGGGGGGGGGGGTCTATAAATTACACCAAAAATAATTTTCTCCAAGCTCTCCTGACTTTGAATTTCAACCCACAAAGCTTCAGCCCCCTCACACTCTTCATTGACTCTTATTCACAATTGCTTTTAAGTCTCTTCTGACATACAGACATACACCACCTCATCTCCTATTTGTCCTGTCTTTCTGAAAGTGTGTAATATTGAATATTAACACCTAAATTATGTGATACATCTAGCAATGTCCCCAGAGGAATCCAAAGAAATGACAAAACAACAACTGCAATCGAGGAATGACAAGACTGATAAAAAGTAAGAGTCGAGGAGGAGGAGAAAAACCCGGCGTGGCGGGAGGCGATGTGGAAAACAGTCTGAAAACATGGAGTGGCAAACCATTGAGTGTCTCAAGAGAAAAAATGAATACCCCACAAGCTACCCTAACGGTAAATATATCTTTATATTCGTTGTCTCAGTCACAATCAGAATTACTAATGTCAAATGTTAGACATTTGTTTTTTCCAATTTGAGGCTGAAAAATTTTAGGCTGAATTGGCCCTATTCTTGAGAACTATTAAATTGAAAATTTGGTTTGCTCAACAACAAAATTTGTGTGATCCTGTATCTATAGCTTCATGTAATGTTGAGTTGTGTATTTGGGATTGTGTAAGAAAAGAGAGTTTATGCATTTGTTAATTCCTGTGCAATTGAGACTTTCATTGCTTTCGTAAATTTAAGGCACCAGAGGTAGTGGACCCACTGGACCACCCCGGATGATGACGTAAGCCGAAACCTGGGAGCAGAGTCTAAGTTTTTCCCAGTTTTCACCAGAGCCCGCTGTAAAGTGGCTTTGATTTGCTGCAGCGTTGTACCAACAGGTCGCTCCATTGGCGCAACTTTGTCCGTGGTTGGGCCAAGGCATAGTGCAGAGTTGTAATGCAAAAGCGTGGTTGGGGACAGGCAGGAGATCGAGACAGGCAGCACAGGATCAGAGTCGGGGATGCAGCTGTAGGTCAGGACAGGCAGCACAGGAGTGAAGCCAGAAACGGGAGTTCACAACGGGAAATAATCACAAAGGGCATAGAACACAGCTTTCTCTCAGGCATAGGAGCACAAAGATCTAGCAGGGGACACATAAAGGGGCAGGATATTTAACAGAATTGGCAGCCGGCCAGCACCAATTAGCAACGCACTGGCCCTTTAAATTTTACAGAGGCGGTGCATGCGCACCCTAGGAGATGGGGACATGCCCGCCAAGCCGCAGGAGATGCTGCTGGAACACGGAGAGGTAAGTGAGGCAGAGAGGCAGACGGAGGCACATGGGTCCTTCACATTTCTATAGGATGTTAAGAGTGAGGAGGAATGCCAAATGCTTTACCAGTATAAACTTTAAGATTATGCAGACTGGAACTAAAGGATGTGATTTTTTATTTTGCTAAAACTGCCTAGATTCAGAAAGAATTACAGCAGTGATGTCAATCATTATATAGAAACATGTTCTTATAATAATGCTGTCTAGACTAGCAGGTGATGAGATGTTGTAAAATCCCATCTGGAAAACAGGCTGCTGGTCCTCTGCCTTTAAGGCGCTGGATTCAGAAGCCAGTTTAAATAAATAAAATGAGAATACATTATGTGGAGAAATTACAGAGAAAAGAAAAGGACACCATTGTAAGCCTAGAAGAAATGTAGACTTTATAGCAGTATATTACCTGGCCTCGAACATATTTTTCTTATTATATGCTAATTTGGACACTTTTTATAATATGACCATACAATGTTAAGAGCTCTGTCTTTGGATTGACCCTATTAATATGTAATCGGCCTGCCTCAGTTTGTATCAGATCCTGTAATAGAGACTCCAAAAATATGCAATGTTCTTCAGATTTAGGCCGGAATATACCGCAGAATTCTGGAAACCAGTAGATCATGAGAAAAGGTAATATAATGCTATGTATTAAAGGTCCAAAAAGATTTCAGCATGCTGAATTAATATTTCTTTGGGTTTCTGTTGGGTTTTGCAAATCCAGGATTAGAAAAAGGTCTGTTTTCTTTTAACACTGTGCTACTTTAAAAAAAAAAAAAATTAAAAAGAAAATAACAGGATACCAGGCATCACGAAATGCACATGGAGCATGTCCACACATAGAGTACATAACCCCCTTAGGTTACATCTTCAAGATTTATAAGGCAAACATTATAAATTAGGTAGTCTGTAGGAGTACTTAAAGTCAACACAAAGTTATTTTTCTAAACTAAACTGTCCTTCTCAGCCCAGTTTAAGGTGCACACACAATGTCAGTTGTTGCCATATAACTTCTCGGACATACTAACGGACATACACATAAAAAAATAATACAAAATAATGACATTAAGCTGAGCACCTTAAGTGTACTTCTGGTAATATTGACTGGTGATCCAGCTATTCTATTGGGCTGAGAATTAAGGGAAGCTCTTTCATATGTGCAATTTGTATGAACTTGAGCCAAAACCTCATTTCGGTGAGGTGCCTGAGTGATGACTAATTAAGTGGCCATCAATAGGTGAGTGACTTTGGTTCTAAATTTATTTGGAATGGTGGTTACCTCTAGCAGCTATAGATTGATAGCTGCTTCCAATGCAAATTGCTCTCCTATAAGCTTTGAGATAATAGTTAGTTGCTTGTCAAAGTGGGTTTAAGTGGTTGTCCGACTGTTTATAAAATTCTTTAGTGGAAATAAAGGCTGTGCACATCGTGCAATTTGGAGTTTATTGTAATAGTGTTCAATGACGTTTCGGCCCTCTGGACCTTTATCAAACACGACAGGAATAAGGTAATGGACACGGTTTGTATTGTGCTATAACACGCTCTCAATGTGTATAAACTCCAAATTGTCAACAAATATGACAACATGTGTTGTTTACAGCCTTTATTTTCACACAAGTCTGAGGGGTTGGATCCTGGAACTGTTGCACACTCTATATCAAGAAATGCTAACCATTTACCAACTATAAAATTCTGGGGACTGGCTGGGGACAGATTTTTAAAAAATGAAGCTGTAAGCACCTCCTCCGTCACACCCGGTATCCAGCACTGCCTGAACGCCGCGCCCCTGAACTCAGCACAGCTTCCGGACGGCTGAGGTGGCCAGCCATGACCACCCTTCCCTATATCTCTGCGCCTGATACAGCACTGGAAATAGGGACGGGTGGGCATGACCGGTCACCTCGGTCATCCAGAAGCTGAACTCACACAGCTTCTGTGCCCCTGTAAACAAACAGGGGCAAGGCCTTGCGAGGCAACGGCGCGGGGTATATGGAGTGACAGAGGTGAAAACAGTTTTGTTTTTTCAAAACTCCCCCAGGCAGCCAGACAGCCGGACGGCCACTTTAATCACTGAAAATGACGATAATAGCAAGGTTCCTTTATTGCAGTAAATGCGCCACCACCAAGGAGCTGAGTTGGGGTAAAGAAGGTGCAGTCTTAATGGGGTAAAATACCATCTCAGTCTGGACTTCGCAATTATTTCCTGGTTGAGAAATACATCTTAACAATATATGAGTCAAAACAGCGTTTTTCGACTGCTTTTCTGATTAGCATTACCCTAAATCCTTTTTTATTAGCTGTTACATATCCCCAAGCATAGGAATGGGTGATTTATTGTCTCAGCTTGTAATCTGAACGTATTTAAAGAAATCATTAGGCTTAATCTTATATGCAGATTGCAGTGCCGTATAAGAGGATCTATCCTCCCCTGACAAAATGTCACCCCTTTAGTTTTCCATGCTCCCAGCATCACCATTTCCAAGAAGTCAAGTGGAATGAGTTCTCAGGGCTATTTCAAATTGGCGTTGTTTTTCACCCATGCTTCAGATATTTCCACGGATGCCTCACAAAGCCATTGTTCTCAATGGGTGTTTTCACGTTGGCTTATTTTTTCAGTTAACACAGCATTAGTAGGTCTAAAGATGGGACCATGCAATGTTGGTTGTATTTAATGATGTAAATTGGGGTGGTATTTTATAGTTTTTACATAGCACAATCTGGGCGTTCACAGTTAATTAGATTCATTTGCCATGTGTAAGCATTTCTTCAATTTGATGTTATTAAAAAAATGTTTCTGTGTGAAGATAATTTCTCATAAATGTAGCCATGTTGTCCCTTAGATACAAGATAGCCTCCTCGGTTACAACCGCCCCACACTCTGGCAGCAGTGGCCAGACATGCGCAATTGAGTCCTGCAGTGGGACCTGCAGTAACTCTGAGACATTTCATACACAAAAACTTTTTGTTTCTTTATGCAATCTATTCAGCAGAGGTCCCCGTATCCAAGGACACAGTCTTGTTTCTAAGGGACCATATGACTACATATATGGGAAATTATCTTATTATGGGAAATTATTTATTATGTATTTTTTTATGAACATGTTTATATATGGCAGATGAAACTGAATGTGAATGTCCAAATGAGAATACCCCTTTAAATATAAAACATACACATAGACAATACTTTTATTGTACATATATTACAATCAATATCCAATATATTACAGGTATTAAAATTACATCATACCGATAGCTTAACCATAATCCTTACAATTTCTCCCTAAAAACCCACCTACCCACAACCAAGGCCAAGAGGAGAGAAAAAAACTAAATAAAAAAACCTCGAAATCAACGCCTATAAATATTCCCACAACTCCCCCCTTTTCCTTAAAGAGGTGTTCTGAACAAACCATAGCCTTTCAAAAGATTTAACTCCACTCAACTTCAAAAACTGAAGGTGGATCAAATGCCTTCTAGTTTTGAACAATGAACAACCTGGTCAAAAATTAACCTTTCCTAATTAAATTCATCTACAATGTGGACCGAGAGATGCCCACTGTCCCTCCCAAGATTGCGTTTTCTATCAAGAAAGAGAGTTCCATCCTAGTTTGAGTGTTGATTTCATGAAAAACCTTTCTACAAAAAACAATCAAAACAGGACAGTTCCATTATATGTAAATAAATCCTGCTTCCCTTTCTCCATTTCTATTGTAGTTAACCTCTGCATCTTTGTAGAACCTGTTTAACAAAAGAGGGTAGTAGTAAAGACTAAAGATATTAAACTGCACAAATCTTTGAGACATGTTCAAAGAAACAGTATTAATATTTTTAAATATATCTTTCTAGCAGGTTGCACTCACTCCTCCAATTTCCACTTCCCATTTTAATAGTTTCAATAGTTTCTTAAACTAAACATATTTCCCCCAAAACCATATTTAGTTGATAATAAATCCCTAGACATGTTTTAATTTTTAAACAAGTATGATATTTTCCTAACATCTAATCTTTTCCAGTATCCCTTCCCTTCAAAATAATAAAATTAATTTTGTCCATTATGTGTCTTTTTGAAAACAGTATGTGGACGTCCATACATCTTGCAGTTAGCAGATGCTTCCATTTGCAGACACTGCCATAAAGTCCCAACTGGTGGAGGGCTGCCGTGATAGTTGACTTTATGGAACTTTCTCCCATCTCCCTACTACATCTCTGGAGCTCAGCCACAATGATCTTGAGGTTCTTCTCACCACGGCTCTTCTCCCATGAATGCTTAGTTTGGTGGGAACAGCCAGGTTGAGGAAGAGTTATAGTCGTTCCAAACTTCTTCCACATAAGGATTATGGAGGCCAATGTGCTCTTAGGAACCTTGATTGCTGCAAAAAATTTTTTGTAACTTTGCCCAGATTTGTGCCTTGCCACAATTCTGTCTAAGCTCCTTGGGCAGGCCCTTAGCTCTCATGATTCTCATGTTCTTTGACATAAACTGTGAAGCCTTATATAGACAGGTGTGTGCCTTTCAGTTTAATATGATTAATTAAATCATTTTAATTTCGTGTTTAATTAAACACAACTGGACTCCAATGTAGGAGTAGAACAGCTGGTGCGTTAATGAGTGTAAAGTATTTCTTGTTTGTATTTTTTGTTTAATAAATTAGAAAAATGATCTACATTTCAGTTTTTTTCTGTCAAGATGGAGTGCTGAGTGTTAATGAGGAAGAAAAAAACTTTTTTGATCTTACTAATTGGTTGCAATAAAACAAAGAGTGAAAAATTTAAAGCAGTCTAAATATTTTGTGTACCCAATTTACTGTGGATTTCTTGTAAAAATGAGTTAGGTATAGTTATTGGGAGGGTTCTAAATAAATTTTGGTAGCACCATCATTTTAAATGTGGAAATACGTCCGAACCATGAATAAGGTGAGACAAGTATTCTTTAAACTCTTCTCTATTGAGGTTAAAATGGTAAAAAATTATTATTATAAAATGCTTATTATATGTATATCCACTAGGGTGTTTCACTTGTACCCCAAAGTACTGTATGGTGGATGTTCGCCATTCTAATGTAAATCTACATGTTTTATGCTGTCCATTGTTATCTGTGCCATGTATTTAGGCCTGGGATTTAGTGTTGTTAAATAGAGATGAGCGAACATGCTCGTCCGAGCTTGATGCTCGGTCGATGTGTATATACTGTGTATATGTGTGTATATACTGTGTATATGTGTGTATATACTGTGTATATGTGTGTATATAGTGTGTATATACTGTGTATATGTGTGTATATACTGTGTATATGTGTGTATATACTGTGTATATGTGTGTATATACTGTGTATGTGGGGAATATTTTCTTGGCACTCTTTGGGCCCCTTGGTACCAATTAAGCATTGTTGCAACGCCACAGTCTACCTGAGTATTGTTGCTGACCATGTCCATCCCTTTATGACCACAATGTACCCAACATCTGATGGCTACTTTCAGCAGGACAATGCGCCATGTCATAAAGCTGGATCTCATGAGACACCCAAAGAACCTAGATAACTTGGAGAAGATCTGCATGGAGGAGTGGGCCAAGATAACTCCAGAGACATGTGCCGGCCTGATCAGGTCTTATAAAAGACGATTATTAGTTGTAATTGCAAACAAGGGTTATTCCACAAAATATTAAACCTAGGGGTTGAATAATAATTGACCCACACTTTTATGTTTACAATTTATTAAAATATAACTAAGCAACATAACTTTTTGGTTAGTAAGATTTATGCATCTGTTAATAAATCCTGCTTTTGTTTGAAGTTTGAAGGCTCTAACTTATTTGCTTCTTATCAAACCTGCTAAATCTGCAGGGGGTTGAATACTACTTGTAGGCACTGTATATGTGTGTGTGTAATATATATATATATATATATATATATATATATATATATATAATGTGTATACTGTATGTGGGTATATACTGAGTGAGTTTGTATATACTCTGTGTATTAGTGTATAAATGTATATGAGTGCATAAATGTGTGTGTATAAGTGTATACTTATGTATATGTATATGTGTGAGTATACGAGTGTAGAACTTTAAGTGTGTGTATATAAGTATATAAAGGTGTGTATATATCAGTGTATAAATGTGTGTAATTGTATAAACATGTCTGTATAGGGGTACACTCACAAGAACGTATGGGGGACGTATATCTGACTGCAAATTTGCTGCCGGGTATACTTCCCCCATATGCGTCTATAGCGCCTGTGCTTGGTACGGTGAGCACAATGAGTACTCACTGTTTTGAGCAAAAGAGATTGAGCACGCTCAATCTTTGGTCGTAAGAACGGCCATGTGGCTCTATTCTCTATGGAGCTGCGCTCACACCTCCTCCTCTCCAGCGTGCCACACGTGTGCCCGCCATATATATATATATTATATATTTTAAGGGGAAGGGGGGCCCCATGCAGAAATCTGCTATGGGGCCCAGCCTCTCCTAGTTACGCCCCTGGGAGGATACTGACTTGGGGACATTGCTCTTGAGTGGCTGGGCACCATGAGGTGCCTAGATCAGGTCAAGGATGTACGAGATTTTGTGAGCTCCTGCACTTCCTGTGCCTGTAATAAGTCATCCCGTCTCAAGCCAGCATGCCTGCTCCTGCCTTTGCCAACACCCAGTTGCCCGTGGACTCACATAGCTATGGACTTTGTTATTGATACTCCACTATCTTCCGGAAATATAGTGATCTGGGTTGTCACAGACCAGTTTTCTAAGATGTTCATTTCACTCCTCTGCCTGGTCTACCGTCATCTCCTTGTCTTGCCAGCCTCTTCTTCCTCAATCTTCTGGCTTCATGGACTCCCTCTACATATTGTATGGGACCGAAGGGTCCAGTTTGTTTCCCGGTTCTGGCGTTCTCTGTGCAGCCAACTTCAAGTGAAACTGGACTTCTCCTCTGCGTACCATCTGCAGTCCAATGGACAAGTGGAGAGAGTTAATCAGACTTTGGGCTGTTATCTCAGCCATTTGGTCTCCGCCCAACAAGACGTCCACTCTGTTGCCATGGGCAGGGTTTTCCTATAATTGCTTGGATTCTGAACTTGCCGGCTCTGCCCCCTTCTTCCTTGTCTATGGACAGGAAGAAGGGGGCAGAGCCAGGGGAGTTGGTCCGAGACCAACTTAACTCCATGTGGGAGCAGACTCGCTTTCCCTACTTCAATCGTCTGCCTCAACCAAAACCCAGGATGTCAAAAAGCGCAGGATCCCTCCAATCTTCTCTCTGGGTGATAAAGTGTGGCTGACTCCAGGTATGTCCGGCTGTAGATTCCCAGCTACAAGCTCGGTCCTCGCTTTCTGGGTCCATTCACGGTACTGAAACACATTAATCCTGTGGCTTACAAGCTTCGTCTTCCGCTCACCATGCGCATCCCGAATTCCTTCCACGTCTTCCTGCTGAAACCTGTCATCCTGAATCGCTTCCCCGGCAAGTATCTCCTCCTGCTCCTGAGGCATATCAATGAAGACAGTCAGAGGGAAGTGATTCTATCTCGTTGGCTGGAATCTGGTGAAAATCGAGTACCACATAGACTCCGCTCCCAGGTGTTGGCCCAAGTCATTGTCCGCGGTGGTTCAGTGGATCCACTACCCCTGAATCCTGACAGACAGAATTATATCTGTCAAATGCTGTATTTTTCTTAATAACAGTAAATGAATGTGTTATTTAGTTATCCTGAGTATATTGCAGAATCTTGCCTTCATGGGGATACCCTTTAAGGGATGTCAGAGTCCTAGTTCAGAAAATGAATGGATGGTCTCCTGACATCCAGACAAACCAAACTAGAGGAAGAATGTGGGTTTGTAGTGTCCCAGTACCCCATCCCATAAATGTATTATGTGATTCAGTTAATGTTTGCTCTATGCTTCCACCTACTAGCATAATTGTATAGGTGTAAGTGTTTTGGTCACATGACCTTCCCTCAGCCAGGCTTCCTGGGGAGGAGTCTCCCAAGAGATACCTGTGAACCAGAGGGAGGAGCCAGTTGTGACTAAATGCTCAGGAGATTTTCAGTCAGATTTGAGTATACAGCTATTTAGACTGCTCTTCACATTCAGCCTAGGCCCCAGATTCCAATTACCATATCTACACCAACATCCATTCCATTGCATTGGAGTACCACGGTGATCACGGCACCGTGAAAGATTTACCTCAGAATGCACCAAGCTTCTTATAGTCCATGCCAGGAGGTTGTCCTCATCTATAAACTCATATACCAGAAGAGAGAGCGCTGTACTAGGCTCTTCTGCTCCACTCAACGCCTGTAATGGTTCAACCAGTGCAAGTGCCATACGCCTAAGGAAAACCTACATCTATCACCACCCTGCAATAAGGAACCACGCCAGTAACCCCCCATGGGTAAGAATGTCCTAAAATTATTTCCCACAGTGAGCCAAACTGTGTAGGTCCATCCATAGCATATATAGTGTAATATAGGACAGACAGGTGTGGTGGAAATCAATTAAGGGTACATTCACACCGCCCTGCATACAGCCCTGTGCTGGAGAGGAGGAGGAGGCGGCCCCTCCTCCCTCCATAGAGAATAGCGGCGCACGGCCGCACACACGGCGAAAGATAGAGCATACTCTATCTTTTTGCAGTGTGCGGCCCGGATCGGTGCCACACATGTGTGGCCCCGTATCTGCGCCGCTATTGCCGGTCGCATGTACGTCCCCGCAGACAGCCATGTGAATGTGCCCTAAGAGAGACAAAAGTAAAATATAGCAGTGTGGACAAAATCCAAACTACATACAAAATCACAGTCCGCTGCACATCTTCTGCTGTAATATTTGGGCAGAGGCTAGTGCATAAACTAATAATAAAAATAATCATTACCGTATTTTTCGGCCTATAAGGCGCACCAAAAATCCTTTCATTTTCTCAGAAAACAAAGGTGCGCCTTATAGGCCAGTGCGCTTTATATATGAACTTATAAAGAAATGTACTACAGACAAGATGTACTGTACATTTACCAGTGTTTAATAGCTCCATCCCCAGAAATTTCCTGCACCTTCCCACACAGTATACAGGGTCCCTAGCTCCTGAAATGCCCTGGCACCACAACTAACATTGTGCCCATCCTGCCCTCCCCTAGCACGGAGAGACCAGAGCTGCCATAGTGCCGACCACGAGGCAATCATCATCAGTAAACAATCCCCCATACCTGACAGCCCTGTAACAGGGGAAAGAGAAGGAGCCACAGGGAACCCCACAGGAATAACACCCTGCCTGAGGAGGGAAGGAGAAGGGGCAGAGGGAGACAGCTTAACCCCTGCTGCATCACCCTGCATTAACCCCCAGCAGCCCATACCTCTGACTCGAATAACGAGTACCCGAGCATTTTAGTGTTCGCTCATCTCTATTGTTAAACTTATAGAAATAAATGTTACCAAATCTGTCAAAGATTTCCATTGATTTCGGTAGGTTATGTGATGGTTATTATTATTTTGTCCGCAAATAATACAATCTTGTGATCTATTCTGAAAAAATTCTGCCTGTAATTTTATGGCTTGAGCTAGTGGTTCAATTGACAATATAAATAATATGGCAGAAAGGCGACAGCCTTGCCTTGTTCCATTCGTGAAATTAAACTCTTGGGACAGTATTCCGTTATGGTTGGATAATATGTGGAATTTTAGATTTTTGAAGCTTAATTTTAAGCATGTTGGCTAAAACAGAACCTGCCCTTTGACCTCAAGTGTAGAATCTCATCTCTGACTTTTGCAACGAGCAAGCAAACTTATGTAATAGTAAGTTGGGCAGGCTCTCTCTTTCTACTCTTGCTGTAAAGTGTATGCAGGTCGAGATTTATTTTTGATTTCTGCATGTTCTCATTATTTCACTATTTCTTTTTTCCTCTTTTTTCTTCCTCTCTTTCTTAATGCGACTTCCCAACCTCATAAAATTATCTCTAATAAACGTCTTATGGCCAATCCAAATTGCATAACTTGGGCCTCTTGAGATAAAAGGGAAAGTCCCCCTGGGATGAGAAGCTTGGTGATAAAGTAATTGTTATTAGTGTGTGGTCTGACCCCTTTATAAAATCATATCTCTGGAGAGACTACCTTTTCCAAAAGAAACCTATTTACCAATGTCATATTCATTCTAGAGTGGGTACTAAACGTAGCTGAGTGGAATGTAAAGCCCTTTTCGGATGAATGACGAACTCATGTCATATAGATACCACTCCCATAGTCTTGAGTTAAGTGTAAATGCTATAGAGCATGCTAGGGAATTGATACATATTGGGGTGATTGATAGTGTTAAAATGCCCACAGTTTAGCAGTTCTTCCTTTTACGATTTTTTCTACTTTTTTCAGGAGCTTCAAAATGAAACCTCTTTGCTTTTTTTTTGGGGGGGGGGGGGGGGGGGGGGGGGGGGGGGGCATACAACGTGACCAGCGTGTACTGTAGGTTGTTGATTGTGCAGACTTTTATGATGAATCTACTCTGTGAGTCTAGTTCCTGATATGATATAGACACCGCCAAGGTTGGCTTAAAGGCCATTGGAACACCTCTTTTTTTCTTATTATACGAAGAAATTATGTTTGGGAATGCTGGGTCAGAAAATTTATGGGGGGGGGGGATTTCCTGTTCCTAATATGCCTCTGTTGGGTACATATAATATCTGCCTTGTGCATATTTACCACACAATCACAGGGGAGCTGTGATTGGTTGCCAAGGGCAACTAAGAATATTCTGACTTTCAGACATTGTGTACTACTTGAGTGTCTATATAGCATATGAAATTATGCTGTGTGGATACACAAGAATAGAACCAATTAGATATCTAGCCTCATAAACAAAGAAAATAAGAAAGCATCAACTGTAACAGTGATAACTGCATGGAATAACACTTGTAGAAGTAACAATACCAGTGAAAGTCCACAATTAGTACTCGGTATGGGGTTTCAAACTTTGTGGAAATATGGGAGAGAGGATATCCCAATGCCAGTCTTACCATCTACTTATACCAACTTCATGGTGTTGTGCAACTCAAGTACACCTTCTCAGGGTCCATCTTGGATTCGTTCTTCTTTGACGAAGTGAGGGGTCTTGATCTGGTGGCATGCTGAGCTCTTCCTCTGACTGAGCTGGAGAGAATACCATTGCACTCTCTGGTGCTCTGCATTTCCTTTGGAAAATATTGCTGTGAGAATCCTTCACCTCCTTTTTGTGAGTGTTGTGGCCTAACCCTGATTTTTTTCCAGGCATATTGACTGATAACTGACAACCCCGTAATCCTAATAGAATAAAAGAAGATAGATGCTGACATTGTCCTATTAGCAACTTGCGGTAATGATTTATTTAATATTAATATTTGAAATGAGATGACTCTCACCGGGACCAAATAACCATTTTCATATCTACTAAACATTGAATTAAGATGACATTGTTAACCTCAGTAATATCCCTTGGCTCATTCTGTAAGTTTCTTATTATAGCATATATTTTTTTTACTAAGTAAACAATACATTTCTTCTCTTCTGCTAGGAGCAAGATGAAGACTTGTGTTAAGAATATACAAAAAGTCAATAAAAATCAGATTATTATGACAACTAGAGATGAGCGAACATGCTCGTCCGAGCTTGATGCTCGGTCGAGCATTAGCGTACTCGAAACTGCTCGTTGCTCGGACGAATACTTCGCCCGCATCGAGAAAAATGGCAGCTCCGCCGTTTTGCTTTTTGGCGGCCAGAAACAGAGCCAATCTAGCAAACCAGAGAATATGCACTCCACACAGATGACGTGGTACCCTTACAGTCTTAGAGTTGGTGCTGGCCAGATCAGGGACCTGGATAGACTAGCCGCTGCCCGCGCTGCTGGATCATTCTGTGTCTGGATGCGCGTAGGGAGGAGAGCTGTGTGGTCAGGAAAGCGTTAGGGTGTTTATATAGCTTACTGTTAGGCAGGAGTGATTCTCCAAGAACCCAACAGCCCTTCTTAGGGCTACAATAACGTTCTACTTTTTTTTTTTTATTTGCATCTAGTACCATTTTGTGAGGAATTGAGCAGGGGATGCACGTTGTGTTTAGCTCTTAGTGGCACACATATCCACACTCAAACACCAAGTGGGAAAATTTGTAGGGGTTTGATTTCAAATTAGGCACAGTCTGCCAGTAACTTTTTTTTTACGTTTATTTTGTTTAATAAACTCAGCTGTCATCTCAATGCATAGTAGTGTGCTTTGATACTGGCTAGAAAATAGCCCTAGGAGAATCCAAACAGCTTACGTAGGCCTACAGTAGCGTTCTAATATTTGATTCTGGTTGATCTGCTGGTGGCTGTACTTGCTGCCGTGCATGTATAGCCAATTCTGAAGCAATTTGTAGTGAGACTTGCGGACCGCTTGTCTGCGTAGTGACGCACATTCCCTAGCAAAGGACCGAAGTGGGAAAATTAGTAGGGGTTGGATTTCAATTAGGCACTAACTCAGGTGTCATCATCGGCATAGTAGTGTGCTTGATACTTGGCTAGAATAGCCATAGGAGAATCCAACCGATTATTAGCCTTACAGTAGCGTTCTATATATTTGATTTCTGGTTGATCTGTGGGGCTGTAATGCTGCGAGGCAGTGATGCTACTAGCAAATTTGAGCAATTTGTAGTGAGGCTTCGCGACCGCTTGTTTTGCGCTTAGTGACGCACATATCCATAGCAAAGACCGAAGTGGGAAAATTTAGTAGGGGTGGGATTTCCATTAGGCACAGTCTGCCATTGTCCTTTTTTATTTACGTTTATTTGTGTTAATAACTCAGTGTCATCTCATCTGGCATAGGGTGTGCTTTCATCTGGCTAGAAATAGCATAGCAATAGGTCAGATCGTTTGGTTAAAAAATCAAAAAACACAAAAAACAAAAAAACACAAAAAAAAACAAAAAACCACAAAAAAAAGTTAAAAAAAAATAAAGTATAACTCTCATTTTAAATGTTTAACCGAGGGCTAGGGGGTAGAGGACCGACGGGCGGGGACTTGGGCGCCCCCTACTGCAGGGTCAGAGGCGTGGTCCGTGGCGGGTGAGACACCACTGATTATGAGGGAGCAGGGGAACGCGCCGAGCTACACTCCCTAGGTTCATGTTGAAGTTACGGGACTCGTGGTAGAGCACGTTGAGGCACAGACAGTGCGAACAGGTGATGTCGTGGATTGTGACAATGCTTCGAGCAATTTGTCCAACAGTCACGTTTCCACGCAGTCCAACATGTCACCGAAACTCGCCAATATCAAGTCCTGCACCTCAGCCTCCTCCCCCCCAGTCTGCCACCCTCCCAGGAAAATTGGCATTTGAACGGCACTCTGAGGAAACTGTTTCGGACCCTTCCCACAGTCACAAAACCACTTGTCCGGGTGCTGTGAGCAATTTTCCGATGCCCAGGGTTCCAACAGTCACAGTTGTGGTTGATGATGCCTTCTTGAGTAGTGGAAGTGTGTAAAGGGTGTCCGACGATGGGAGACACGGTTGTCAGGACAGTGGGAAGTGTGTCAGGGCAGGAAGTCCGAGGAGGGGGAGGCAGACTGAGGGATCGGAGGATGATGAGGTGACAGACCAAGGGGTTGAGCGGCGGGTGAAACAGTGCTTCTGAGACGGAGGAGAGAGTCCTCGACCAGAACAGGTTGGAAGAGGCAGTGGTGGGGCAGCGGAGAGCAGGGCCAGAGCTGGTGGGCATCAGCGCCAATGTGTCAATAGTGAAGCTCCGTGGTGAGGGCTCTTGTGGCGGGGCTAGATCTCAGAAGTCTGGAGGTTCTTTAAGGAAACACCGGATGGACCGACGGATTGGTGTGCAACATTGCCACAAACCAGGTCGCAGGGGTTCCACCCACTACTAGCTAACTACCACCAGTATGCGCGGCTCATGAATGCTAAACACCCCCACTCAGTGCAAAAAGCCCGTGAACATCCGGCCTTGCACACACTATCGCGCGTACATGTGATCAAGTGATGAGCCCCTGCACCAGGACCACTGACCACCAAAAACCCCATCGTCAACCTCCACGATAACTCCTCAACAGGCATTCATCACGTCAGCTTCTCCATTACACCAGCGCTTGGAGGGAAGCAATATAGTGCAAACCAACACCGACGCCCAAGCTTAGATGGCACATGATCCAGATGCTTGAACTGGAGATGCTGCCCCTAGATAGTTAGAGACGAGGCATTTCGAACACCTCAATGGCGGCGGCCGCCCCTCGGTATTCGGTCCCCAGCCTCCACTATTTCGATGTGCAGTCCAGCCCTGCACCAGCAGTGGCAGGACAACAGAACGTGCCTGACCAACGCGTTCTGAAAGCGGCCCACCTGACACCGGCACGTGGACGAGTGTGACGGGCGGCGCCACCTACTATCGCTGACGGCAATTGGGTTAAACTTGGTGGAGGCTGGGACCGAGGTCTGACCCTGGGGCTGGTCATTACTGCGACGCCGAGGATTGCGGGCTACCTCGGTCCCAGGTGTTTAGGCCCTCCACTATGCCTCTCCTCCTCCCACCCCTCACACCTCCTCCTCCGGAACTACCCATCCGTGGCAACGGCCGGCCAGTCGTCGGTTTAGCTCATAGGCCCACAGCAAAGCAGTGCCGTCGCTAAGCCGACAGAAGGCGGTGCCAAAACTTTGAGCCTAGGCGAACAAAAGGCCACGCCCAAGAGCTAGTAAGGGCTCCCAGGCGCAGAGGATGATTGGGCTGGCACCGCTGGAACGAAGCCCGGCATGGTTGTGTGTGACAAGGGCCGTTAATCCTTTGGGGCGGCCTCGCAACTCGGCAGAATGACACATTGGCATTGCACTGGCCCATGTGGTTAAATCTGATAGTCGCGTGTCCTCAGACATACCCAATCTGTATGATTTGCTCACGAAGGTGCCGCCATTGTGGCATTTCAGGAAGTCATGCCCAGACTGCTGCCATTCGGGCAGCGCAGCGCCGCCTCCAACTGCCCCGCTCACCGGAGTTGGCGACGTTGCCCACGACGGTGGGAATTCAACACTGACCATGTTATCAGAGTTTAACCGCAGCGCAGACGCGATTGTAGACTGCCAGATGTAAACTTCCACCAGAAGGGTGTCAGGCAGTCAGCTCCTCAGCTTAAATGAGGAGTGGAGTGGATGTTGAATTGTCAGGTGATGAGTAAATTTAGGAGTCAACACAACTGGTCAGGGCGCCATTTTTGCCCGCCATCCCAGCCGACACCATCCCGTGCTGGCCTGTTGAAAAACTCTTGATCGCATGAAGTCGGAAGCTTTGCGTCGTCCACAAGAGACGAGGGGGAAGAAGATTCCCTGTGATAAGCCAAACGCACCTCAGGTCTGTTTCTCAGACGCATATCGGAGGCCGGTGGGGTGGAGGAGGATGAGGAGGGAAGAGGAGCGAAGAATGTTGTCGAGAACACAAGAGGGGGACCATTGTTGGAGTCCTTCACGTTCAGCGTGTATCGGGCAGAAGAAGAGGAGTTGGGGAGTTGGAGAGGAGAAGGAAAATGGCCAGTCAGGCAGTGTTAGGGAGTGCATTTACGCGTTGGTACTCTGGCGCATTAGTGGCCCGTTTATGCATAGGTGCCATCCAGTGACCGCGAGTCAAGGAATTTATTCCGCAGCACCGATTCTGTGGTGTTCCTCCCTGGACCACAGAGTACAAGCAAAATCTTTCCACTTCATCCTGAGAGGAAAGTAGTGTGAGAATGCAGAATACAGGCAGGCCTGGTGCAAACTGAAAAAGATTCCCTTGCAGCGCTTAGGGGCCAGAGTGGTAGTTATGCGGGACAGAGCGGAGGGGTGTAGGCGAGGAGGCAGTGCCAGCACTGGGCAAGGGTAGCTTTACAAGGCTTTGCCAGGTTATGGACACCAGCAAACACTGTCACCTGTCCCCAGTATTCGGCACGAGTAGGGCTTGATCTTTTAAGAAAAGATGGTGATCGGGTACGTAGTGACCATACATCGTCCTAAATGATACACAGCACTTCCGCAAATAGGGTTTCAAATGTGGACATGTGGCACGAATGGCGCTGTAAGCATTGGGGTTCTTTCTGCCAGCCGCTAGCGTCTTGTCGAGCGGGTTTCAGTGCAGTGGTGGCCTCATCAAGATAAGCGGTACACGCATGTCGAACTGAAGCGCTTGAAGGGGACGCTTATTAAATGAATAAAGGCTGGATTCTCAGAAGTTTCCAATATCCACCGTGAAGGAAGCCAACCTGAATAATTGATCCACTCCTCCTCCTCCTCATTTTCCATCCTTTCCCCTGTTTGACAGTAAAGGCAGAGGAACTGTAGATTTTTGACCAGGGCCCATGGCTCTTGCTATAGTCCTTTATGCATAAATTTTGTTTCTGGAGGCCGGGACACTACCGGGTCCTTATGTTGAAACAAATTTTTGAGTGCCACATCCAGGCACTTCAACTATTCCATTTTTGGAGGGCCACCTCCTCCGCTGTTTCTTAAAAAAATTTTTGGGACTGCCACATACAGGCAATCAATCGCATTGTTACGGGAGGGCCCCCCACCTGCTCCTCGTGGTTTTTGAAAAATTTTGGGGACTGCCAATACAGCACTATACATTCCATTGTTCTTGTAGGGACACATTACCTGTCCTCTGGTTTGAAACACTTTTTGGATGCCACCATACGGCACTTCACATCATTCCATTTACGGGAGGGCCCACCTACTGCTCCTCGTTTTGAAACATTTTTGGGATGACACATACAGGCACCTCAATATATTCCATTTTCTGGAGGGACACCGGATCGCTCTGGTTGACAAACTTTTGGGGACTGCCCATACAGGCAACTTAATCTATTCCATTTGTCTGGAGGGCACCTACCTGCATACTCTGGTTGAAAACTTTTTGGACTGACACATACATTCGCACTCAATTACTCAATTTTTTGAGGGACACCTACACTGCTCCTCTGGTTTGAAACTTTTGGGACTGCCAACAACAGGCACTATCAAATTAAATTGTCTCAATAGCAGCTAGCCACATGTTGTCTCCATTGCTACCTCCAAACGTTGTCCATTATAGCTCCAAATACATCCTCCCCTTTCAAACGACGGTCGTGTCAGGCGAAATTGGGTTGTTTTAGGATTCCAATCAAAGTTGTTAACTTTGTCGCACCATGCTGTGTTATCACACAAATATACTGGCAAATTTTATATTAACCGATATATTCAGCGCTTTCTGCGGGCGCTGTTTACATTCCCTCACACGCCATATCAACTGTATAAACGTCACTACACTGATCTTAACAAAAGTTCTTCGAAGTGCTGTTGGGGATAGCATCGAGACAGGGGCAGTGGATTGGACTAACGCTCGCCTTCAGCAGAGCGCGCTCCCTCCCAAGATCAAGAACATAGTTGTTAACTGCAGCACCTATTCTTACTACGAGTTCACATGACTCCATAATATATAACAAATTATCTTTGATTTGATAGCGTAATATATTCGGTAGCGCTTTCATAACACTCATAGGAAACAACCATACAATGTAATGTAACAAGAGCACAACATCGTGAGGACAACAGTGTGAAGTGAGGTCCCTGTGCCAGCGATTACGGTTTGACGAAGATGATGGTCGGTAACGAGTAAAAGAAATTTGTGGTCAAAGCCATTACTTCTCGGGAATACGAACAACATAAATAAACTGGAATTGCTGTCGCTTGAACCACTTAGCCGTATCTATATACCAGGTCAGCAGGGTGAATGGGACTGCAGCAGAAGTCTGGTGCGTTGGTTGCGGATAACAGATGGAGGACGAACACAGGAGGCGGTAGTAGAAGAGTTAAAACCTTATGCGTTAATGAAGTTTAGTGGGTGCCTAAAGAAAGGGTTTTAACGCACGTTGTTGAAACTTTGGAGGGTAGGTATTAGTCTGATAGTCCGGGGCAGAGCATTCATAGAATGTTGTGCAGTTAGAGAAGCTAGGGCGAGCGAGTGGGAGGTCCGCCTAGGGTAGAGTTATCTTAAGATCAATGGCGGATCTAAGAGCACGGGTTGGCGATAGACTGAGATAAGAGAGAGAAGGTAGGGGGTGCAGCATAATAGAGCTTTATGGATGGGGTTATTATGTTAAAACGTATTCGAAAGGAGAACTGGCAAGCAGTGCAGCGACTGGATGAACTGTAAGCATACATGGTCCCCTTATCAAAACGAGCTGTGTCAGGAGACATTTGGGTGTTGTTTCATGGCTGCCACAAACCCTTGTTAACTTTGTCTGCCACCATGCTGTGTATCCACAAAAAAAATATGGCAACACATGTTATCATTAACGATATATTGTCAGGCGGCTTCCGCAGTGTATAATTCCCCTCCCAGACATTACTCCTAAAATCTATCTAAGAACGTACTACATTATCTTATACAAAAGGTTATTAGACGTGATGTTTGGGGAGTAGCATATAGACAGGGCTGGCTGGATGGCGAAGCTCGCTGGCGCGGAGCGGCCAGCTCAGGCAAGATCCAAAACAACAAGGTTTAACTGCAGCACTTAAGTACTACTCTAGTTCATGCACTCCATACATGGTCCCCTATCAACGAGCTTGTGTCAGGCAGAATTTTGGTTGTTTCATGGCGTCCATGTTACTTTGTCGCACCCTGTGTGTAATCACAAAATATACTGGCCAAACTTTCATGTACGATATTAGTGACGCTCTGCTACCTCCTTTGGTTCTCTTGCACCCATTGATTTGAAGCCTGAGGTCATTTAGGGTATGTCGCCATGACAATCTTAGCTGCTGCCGTGCCTCTGCACTGCCGTCTCCTATAGTGTCAGGGTCAATGATTGGATGTTTAGATGCTTCTAGCTTCATTTGTCACTCTGTCATGGCCATGCTGTTGCCCATAATTTTGGCATAATGTTGCGATCATGCCTCAGAGGCATCCATTGCATGCCTTTGCCCCTTTGTCGTTCCTGTCCCTATTCCGTGGTGGTTCCATCCTTTTCTGAGGTTCCAGGTGTTTGGCCAAGTATCTCACTGTGAGAGCTTGGCCCTTGAACAATGCTTCGCGTCTCTCCATTGACTTCAATGGGGTTCGTTATTCGAGACGAGCACTCGAGCATCGGGAAAAGTTCGTCTCGAAAAACGAGTACCCGAGCATTTTAGTGTTCGCTCATCTCTAATGACAACCTATTTGTTCTTTACTTTGAATCTTACGAAATACATGTGAGCCAAGGGCTAGTTTATAACAGGCAGCACAATCATCTGGAATTTTATACATATATATATAAATATGGTACTGTTTTAGGGCCCTGTTTAGAGGCAAACTTGAACAGACAATGGATCAGAGGTCATTTTTTTTGTGGTTATGTACTATACCCTTTATATAATGAGGCTTCATTTAAACATAACTGTAGTAATGTTGAAAAGCACATAACCCACATTCTAACCTAGCAGAAAAAGAAACAGCAGAATCTGTTGTGCCCACAGCTTATTGTTTTAGATATTGTTAACCAGTGCAGGCATAAACCTCACATCACAATACCATGGTCATCTGATGTAAAATAATGAGCCGCACTTGACACTACTTGTACTATTGGGAAAATAAGAATATATTAAAAGTAATTTGGTACTTTGTGTGATTTTATCACTGTTATAGTAATCATGGTAAATATATTTCACCAATAAGTAAAATTTATACCTTTTACCTGTAGGGCTTGAATTAATCACCATCTTCCTAAAGCCGCATCCTTGTTGTAGTACTGTAGTTGCATAAAGTAAAATTATGTAAAATAAACAACTTTGAAGTGAGATGTGTATTAGTTGTATAAAGTCAAGGAGACAGAGATATTAGAACTGAAGTCAAGCTCTTCTCACCTCTGAATGTCCCCTTCGCTGTAATTGACAGTCCTGTATCCAGAGACATCATAACTGATCCTCCCAACATGTGAGTGAGTGATGTCATTCACAGCAGAGTTTGACTTCATTGTTAACCTCTGTGACGTTATACAACCAAATTACATCTCACTTCAAAGTTGATAATCTGGATGATGCCCCCATGCTCGGCCATGGGACCTCAGGGCTGCCATGGGAGCAGTTGGCATCTCCCTGTCTAGCACACTGTGGTCATTGTCCGGCACTGGCCTGATAAGTACCCACTATTGTCCTATAGATGCCACGGTCACCGTGAACACAGAATCTATAGGAGTAAACAGCAAGGATAGTGTGAATATGGGAGCCCGGATGTCACATATAGTCGGTCTCCTGCAGCAATCGCATGGGCTCTGTTTCTGAGCCTGGGTGATCACGAAGATATACATGTACGTTGGAATGTGGCAAAACTGGGGTTGTTTTGTGGCTTGAATGATGGAAGGTTGAATCAGCCAGTGCTGTGGGCAGCGTCCATTACTCCCTTTATATTTGGCCCAGTTCTCTCTGAGGATGCTGGTTATTGCAGTCCTTCTTCTTGCCTCTGTTTATACTGTTGTTATCTTTGCTGTACAGTGTATCCGACTTCTTATTATTGCCTTTCAATTCTGTTCCTTTGCGGCCATCTTGGTTTTCACCTAGTTCTGTCTGAATCCACTTGTCTGTTTGCATCTGTTGTTTGTCTCTCAGTGTTGTGAATCTCCTGGTGTGACCCCACTTTCCCTGTCTCAGACTTGTTTGTTTTCAGTTTGTGTTCTTGGGTGAAGGTTCTTCTCAGTATAAAATTTGATGGGTGGTTCGGTTGGCCATGGGTCCCCTAAAAGGCTTAGGCCCAGGGCTACCACCCAAATTACCTATATTATAATCCACTACTAAATTTCCATATCTTCCCATATCTAGAACCTACAGGACACTTCCCTACTATATAGCCAAGTCAGTAAGAAAAACTTAGTATTAAAGAAAAAAAAGAAAAGCTTAGTATTAAACTTAGTATTAAACTTAGTAAAGAGTATTATAAATAATAAAATGCATCCAAACAGAATTGTGTTAATTTATCTTTTCCGCCTAAAAATGGTTTAATGAATATCATATCTAATGACATTGTTTGCAGTATTGTCACATGAGTGGAAATCGTTCTATGACCAGGCACTATTGTGATAAATTATATATCTAAGTATTTTACAAGTGAGGGACTTTGATGAATGATGTTACTAATGGTAAAATTCTTGAAGCAGCACAACATAGATAATACCATTTTTGTTTCATTTTGACTCTTACGAACTTTGTACAAGCACACATCAATCAAACTGACAAATCAAACAATATATTAGTAGTTTTCAAATACACTTAAATTCAATTTAATATAGACAACAATCCATTGCGTACACTAGCGAGTCACCTCTAGTAGTGCTAAAACTAGTAGTGCAATATGTGGAGGACATCCTGACGCCACATATGAGACCAGCTGAGATGTCAGCTTTGGCAGTCTAAAAGTTTGTACGTATAGTTTTAGTCATTATATTGATTAACAGCAGGAAGGCAATACTAGAAGGCATTATTAGACATGTTTTCTAATAAAATATTGGTAGGTTTCATATATACAACTGATAATGTCAACCATGTAACATCTGGGAGCGGTGAAAGAATAAAACATGCCCTATTTTGTAATGGATTGGAAATTTGAACCCATTGGGTTTTTGAAGAAAATAAAAATCACCTCACAAGGGTTAAAACAGAGCATAGTTAAGTTAATATAGCCTATAAGAGTTTAATTCCCTTTAAGAACCACCTATACATCTATATAAACCAGATGCCTACATTGAATTGACAAGATGAAATGAGATTTAGGCAGCGATGTCTATCTTTGGCTCTAAGAATGGCCGTGTAGCACTATTTCCTATGGAGAGGGGCGGGATGCGCCCCCTCCTCTCCAGTGCTCCTCCCGTATCTCGGCTATGGCTGGGTGAGCATACGTAAGTGTAAATGCAGCCTTATACTGTGTACCTTATTTTCCATATACCAACATGAGTTAGTATTAGAGCTCAGAATGGAGTGTTACATGGAAAGTCCTCCAATGACAGTGGGAAAGATGTGATACTTTTTCCAGCTATGATGGTTGATCTTATCTTGTTTAGATTATATGTTTTATTATTGTAAATTGGAAGTCCATTTAATACAATTGGTCAAATGCTGTGAAAGACAGAACTACCAAAACTTATCCATTCTCCAGTTCTGTGAGTGTTAATTTGCCTGCCAGAGATATAGGCACTTTAGCCCTTCAGTTCTCTCAGTGTTATACAAGATATTATATATAGTATCTTTGGAGAACATTCCAACGACTGTATGTGAGCCGAAAAACACCGTCTGAGGAGTCTATGTGGAAAACTGTTCCATGAAACTCAGCACATATATTGTCAGGCTCGAGAACAGAGAGATTAAAATAAATGTATTAATTCCCCAAGTGAATTCCCTAATGGTTAGTGAAGCGTTATTGATTGATACACTGATTCATTTGATGCTCTATAGAGTAATAAAACCCTCTCCACTGCTCCGGCTGCTGATAGAGATGTTATTACTAGAGTCCACTGCTTCCATATCAAGCAAGAGTGAAAAACTGATACATTCAAAAACATTCTTATCCTGCTGGATTTCACTTCCACCACTTTAAGTGAGAAATGTGGATTTAAAGAACACACTTCCATTCTTTGAATAAAATATACAGTCTATAAATAGGGGTTTCAGTTAAAATTAATATATTCTATTTTAAGCACATATCAGCATTTAAAATCCACACCAAGGAGATTTTCACATCACTGCTTTATTGCACTGGAAGAAGAAACTGGAAATGTTCCTTGAGGACTGTATATACGGGTGTGTGATATATTAGTTTTTGGTTATGATTTTCGAAAGTCTTATGATTCCGAATATAATAGTTACGAACAGCCAAGTTTCAGTGATACGGATCATCCACTTAGGGGAAATGTGACCCAATCAATGACTAGACACCTTTGCAGGGGTGAAGAACAGGAGCAGTACTGACACATGATCATGTTACTGGTTATGTCTCCCGTGAGGTTACCACTTGCAAGGGAATCTACATAGTGTCACACATCTGACCTATACTGATGAAATGAATAAACCTGGATTTTATATGGAACGCTTCCTAGAAATTACGGTGTTATGGTAAAAGCATTTTCAAGGTTTATACAGCTGAAGATGAAACAGAAGGGTTTTAAAACTTACTAAAAATGGGTTGTTAGTCATCTGCAGCAGATATAGGGTATGTCCACACATCAGTCACTGTGGAGTTACAGGTCACTCATCCCCTGTAATTTACAGAAGCAGCCAAGAAGATATTGTAGTGATAACAACCTTTGAATTCCTCCTTCTTTTAGCAATGTATAAAAATCCACTTCTCAAATCACTAGAAATAAGAAGTGGATACTATTATGGTGACTGCGGCGATGATTTTGTTGTGGAGAAGGAATTTAACCCCTTCATGAACCAGGATGTATTATCACGTCCTGGTGCTGCTGGGGGGTATATGGAGCTGAGCTGAGCTCTCTCTAGATTATAATAATACAGCTGACACACGCATGTTAATGGTGCGGTTGGTGCCGGCACTAAACAGGTTAACAGCCTCGGGTGAACCCATCCTTGGCACTAAAAAGATGTACCTATGGGCACCACCATATTGGACATCTCATGTGACATCATGAGATTTAAAAAAAAAATATTTAAAAAAATAAAAAAAGTAAAAGTTAAATCACCCCCTTTACCTAGAACACATATAAAATAAACAGTAAAAATCATAAACATGTTAGGTATCACCATGTTCCAAAATATAAAAATAATTATTCCCAGCCGGGAACACAGTAACAGAAAATAGCGCCCAAATGTCTGAATTGCCAAATGAGCAAACAGTGATATAGGTCCAAAATGTAAATGTAAATTAAAACGCTAGCACATGCTGCAAAAACGATACCTTGCATAGGTGCATACACCAAAAAGAGCAGAGGATAAAAGCAAAAATGAAAAAGGGCTGAGTACAATAGGTGTTAATAGCTCTTTCGCCTTGATCCAGGGGTCACTAGGTTGGAAATAGGAGCCAGGTTGGGTCTGCTGCTTCTACAGATAGCTAGGTGCATGGATGCATCTTTCTGGAGGAATCTCAAGAGTGAGACTGACAGACAACATTGCTATCTAGACAGCTCTGTAATATTCTGAGCCTTCCAACCAATCACAGCCTTGCCTACCTCAAACATAACATAAATAGATAGCACATTGACTCCTTAGTGGCAGAGATTATGTAATACCAATGGAAGCACTTTTTTCGGATAGAAGTTGGCAAC
Organism: Engystomops pustulosus; assembly: GCA_019512145.1. NCBI lineage: Eukaryota > Metazoa > Chordata > Amphibia > Anura > Leptodactylidae > Engystomops > Engystomops pustulosus. The sequence continues at coordinate 55,538,387 of CM033650.1, forward strand.
AAAGGATCATAATTGGATAGCTGTAGACCAGATAAAACTTCAGATGGAAATTACAGCGTAAAGGTGATATGCACTTAAAAGTGCTGAATTTAGTGTTGACCCGTCTTGCAAGACATTGCACATGGTATGTAGAAACCCCTCAAAAGAGAGCAGAGGGTGTCTGCAGTAATTTTGCATTGACGTCACTGATCATTTTGCCCTTCATTTCATCCATCAGTGTCCGCTTTGAATCGGTCAATAATCCATCATCAGTAGTGCTAAAGCCAAAAATAAACAGGAGTGGATCCAAAACAGAGATGACCAGTAAATGGGATATTTGCATGACCTCTTTGTCTTTTGGCTATCAATCCTCAGGCTTTTCATTCCTTCTGACAGATGAAATGAATGGGAAAACTAAACATAGTGGCAACGTCATAGAGCAGTGGAGGGTGAATGCATTATGGAAATCACAGGGTGTTCCAGGGAGACAGCGGTCAGTTGGCAGCAGCATGAGTAGGCAGATTGGCACAATGACAAATTATGGAGGAGGCGGAAACATGGTAGGCCACAGAGTGGCACAATGAAAGAGCGTGGAGGTGGCGGCGGCAGTAGCAGCAGCAGCAGGAGGCGACAAAGTGGCACAAAGACAATGAGGTGGCAGCAACCTGAAAGGCCCAAAATGGCACAATGACAGTGTTGAGATGGCAGCAACATGGTAGCATAGAATAGAATACTTTATTGTCCCCATAGGGGAAATTGATTTTGTCACAACAGCAGCTACAACACCTCCATTCATTATCACAGTTATACATATACGAACAATAGGGATAATAACATACATTTAATACGTACAAATAAATACATCTACAAGTGATTAAAAGTTTAAAAAGTAAAAAGAAAACACCTTGGTTAAAATAACATCAGTCACTTGCCCAAGTTAACTAGTGCAATTACCCTAGGTATGAAAGAGTTTTTAAAACAATTCGTTCTATATTTAATATGCAGAAACCATTCACTAAATGTACTGCGTTGACCAATTAGTATGTTATGCAATGGATTTTTCTCATTACTTACAATGGACTTGAATTTGGAGAGCATACGTACACACAAGACTAACTCCCAGTCCTCCGTCTTAGAGCCAATAATTGAGATCACCTTCCTAACAAATTTTTTGAATTTGTTTATGTCAGTCGCACGTGCATTATTTCCCCAGCACACTACCGCATAAAATAGGACACTCCCAATTACAGACTGGTAAAAGGACATCAACATCCTACGGTCCACATCGAAAGACCTAAGGGATTTTAAGAAGTAAAGTCTTCCGAATGCCTTCTTATACAGTTTTTCAGAATTTATATGCCACAACAGCTTATCATCCAGATAGATGCCCAAATACTTAAAACTTGTGACACGTTCCACAATCAGTATTCCTTTCGGAAACCAATTACCATTTCCTTGGTCTTCGATAGATTCAATTCCAATCCGTTGGTGTCACACCACTCCGACAACAAGTCAATGGTCGACCAATACTCTGACAAGTCTCCCTCTTTTATGCACCCTATTATTGCAGTGTCATCCGAATATTTCTGCAAGAAACACTGACTTCAATTTTTTTGTAAGTCAGCAGTGTAGATGGTAAATAAAAATGGGGCAAGGACAGTCCCCTGCGGTCCTCCAATGTTACTCACAGCCACATCTGACACAGTGGGGCACATTTACTTTCCCGGTCCAGTCGCGATCCCGCGGTGCATTGTCCGAAGCTGATTCGGGTCTGCTGGGATTCACTAAGGCCCGTGCACCCGATATCCAGCAGGTGTCGCTGCTGCGCCAAGGTCCGCTGGAGTTCAACTGTTTCTTCCCGGTGTATGTAAGTGCTGATCTTTTGACACAAATTTTTTAAAAATTCCGCGTTTTTTCTGAATCTGTCGGGTAGTCCGAATGGCCACGTCCCCCGATCTCTGTCACGTAAAAGCTGGCGCCTATGCAACACAATACGATCACGTGCGCCAAAATCCCGGCCCAATTAGGCGCAAATCAGAAATATTCGGGAAGCCCGACGAAAGTGCGGCTTTTGAACCCTTATTAAATGAGCCCTAGTGTTTCCAATTTGCACCTTCTCTGGTCTTAACGTCAGATAATTAGAGATCCACTGGATTAGGCCAGTGCCAACGCCCATTTTGCCTAATTTCTGACATAGATGTTCCGGGATTATCCTGTTAAAGGCACTGCCAAAGTCGAAAAACATTATCCTAATCTCAGACCCCGGCTCGTCCAGGTGCAGGTGTACCCTGTGAAGCAGGTAAAGAATCGCATCCTCCACACCCAGACGAGGTTGTAGAGGGTCTAGATACGGTCTAACTATTCCAGCTAGATGTCTCAGAATGAAACGTTCAAACACCTTCGTAATTATGGGTGTTAACGCTATCGGGCGGTAGTCGTTTGGTTCTCTTGGAGCCTTAACCTTTTGCATCGGTATAATACATGACGTCTTCCATAACGTAGGAACCACAGCAGATGACATACTACAATTAAACAATTCACAGAAGACAGGACCAAGTTCAAGTGAACACCTTCAAAGGACTTTTGCATGGAGGTGGACTTGAGTAGAGGTGGAGGCAACATGGTAGGCCACAGAGTGGCACAATGATAAAGTGTGGAGGTGGCAGCAACCTGGTAATTCACAGAGTGGCACAATGATAGAGCGTGGAGGTGGCATCAGCAGCAGCAGCAGCAGAAGCCCACAGAGTGGCACAATGACAGAATGTGGAGGCGGAAGCAACATGGAAAGCCACAGAGTGGTACAATGACAGATTGTGTAGGTGGCGGACAATTCCAGTCCCTGGTAAAGATGGTAGGAGGCAGATGGCAGCACATGTGTGGCAGCATCAGAATAGTGGCTGAGGGAGATAGTTAGAATCCAGACTCATTTCTTAACGTTTGGGGGAGGCGTCATGGCTGATCCAATCTGATGCATAAGGCCTTGGTGAGTTGAAATCCAGGCCGATCCACGCCTGATTCATCTTGACAAAGGTCAGTCTCTTCACATTACGGTGGACAAGCGGGTTCCCCTTGGGGTAACGAAGGCCCCAGCCACACTGAACACCCGCTCTGATGCTACTGGCCGGGCAGGACAGCTTCTCTACTGCAAGCTCCGTAGGTTGCGGCCACGCATCAAGTTTCACTGCCCAGAATTCCAGGGGATCCTCTACCTGGGGTGGTAATGTGTTGTCCAAGTAGGCCACCACCTGCTGGTGCAGGGTCCGCTCCATGTCCTGCTGCTGCTGGTGGCGGCTACCCTCCTCACAAGACCGTTGAAGGAAGTTGCTCATTAAGGACTCCAGACTTAAGCTGCTGCTGATGGAGCTGCTACTGCTCCTATCCCCCCATCTTCCCACAGCAGCCAAGGCAGTAGTACATGAGCGATCACTGCCAGGAATCCCTTGGTCCGACCGGATATAGGATGGACAATGGCGTACAAAGGCAGTGGCCAACTGTCTTTTTAGTATTTCTCTATAGTACGCCAGTTGTTTCTCCCTCTCGGCAGCTGGAAAAAAGGCACCCATTTTTGACCGGTAGCGAGGGTCCAAGAGGGTGGGGAGCCAAAACTCATCCCTATGCCGGATGTTGACTATTCAGCTGTCACTAGTTAGACAAAGTAGCATGCTGCAGGCCATCTGCGCAAGTGACTCTGAGGGACTCCTGGCCTCCATCTACACTGTATACTGCCACGGTGATTCTGAGTCTCCTACCTCCTCCGGATGCTCCTGCTCCTTCTCTCTTGTCACCTGAGTGAAAAACCACTGATTTCACCAGACTCTGCTAGTGCTCCAATGTCCTCCTCCACCTCCAGTTCAGCCCCAACCAGACTCATGTGGCCATGAGATGTAGTCTCCACTTCTCCAGTGCCCTGACCAGACAGATTTTGTAGCATGAGTTCCAGGACATGAAGCAGTGGAATGACATTATTCATGCCGCAATCCTGGCGACTGACAAATAACGTGGCCTCTTCAAAGGGCCTGAGCAAACGGCAGGTGACACGCATGAGCTGTCAGTGGCTGACATCAAAGTTACACAGGGTAGTACTCCGTTCCGCTTGCATCATCAAAAATCATTTCCTCTGTTCATACAGGTGGTCTAACATATGAAGGCTGGAATTCCAATGGGTGCAAACATCGCATCTCAGTCTATGTTTTGGGAGGCTGCTTTGTATGAATGGCTGAAGTGCATGCACAGTTTCCAAGACCATTTTTAGAATGTCTTTCAGATGGGTGGAAGCCTTGAGGAACCTGTTGACAACCAGATTGAACACGTGCGCCATGCAGGGCGCATGGGCCATCCCTCCTTGGTGCAGGGCAGACACCATGTTCCTCCTATAGTCTGTCACTATGGTTCCGATTTTCAGTTGTCGCGGAGAAAGCCACAGATTGATTTCTTGTTGCATGATGCAGAAAAGTTCCTCCCCTGTGTGACTTCGCTCGCCCAGGCAAACCAGGAGCAGCAGTTTGACAATGTGTAGCAGAAAGCGACATCTCTTGTTCAAGTTGTTGGTGTGGCTGGGCGGGAAGCACATTCACCCAGTGGGCCGTATAGGTCATTTACTGGCCCTGACAGTAGTTACAGCTCCACACGCCTGTGCTGCCGTGCACCTTGGAAGAAACCAATTAGCTCAAGGGTTGGCCCACTTTCTGTTCTACATATTTGTGAGGGCTGGCAGTGCCTTTATGGAAAAAAATTGAATCTTGAAACTGCCAACACATCCCACACTGAGTGACTACTAACACCATTGCCTCGCTGACCCCCTGTACCACTGCTTACTTGAACCTCCGAAGCGGGGAATGAACCCTGTTTGGCTCCCCTCCTCGCACTGCTGCCACCCTGCTGACTCACAGCCACAGTAACGACTTGCTGCCTGACACGCAAGCTGACACTCTATTCGGCTGACGATGATGAATCCCTTGCTACACACGGCTCCCAAGTGCGATTGGCTACATCATCGTCAATGTACGTTTCCCTGTCACTACTATTCTCCTCAGCGGTGTTAGTTTACACAGCCTACCTACTGCACGAAGCAGCGGATGTCTGCCCCACCTCTTCACTGCCAAGCAGCTGCTGACTGTCCTCAAACACTTTGTCCTCCCTGTATAGTGGCGCTGAGCCCAGACCACCTAGTAGCTCTCTGGCTGAGGGAAATAAACAGGGCAGAGGCTCGTTGAGGACCGGAGAGGGCCGCTGACCTGCTCCTGGGCCATGCAAACTAATTTTTGTATTTGATGAACCCAGGGACTTTTGGCTGGGGTTGTCAGATATTTGAGGAATTGGGTGACCTAGTTAATCAATCAGCAACCTTTGGGTTGTTGATCAACACGCTTCGGCTAGATGACAATGGCAGTTCTGGCCTCACAGAGTCAAACCTGCTGCGACGTCCCCTTACTGTGCTGTGACCTCTGCTTGCTCCACCTGCCATGCAGTATGAAATGCCGAGATGGCTGACAAATGGCAAATGACAGTTTTTCTAGGGCTGTGTGACATCACATAAACCTGCCGGTCGCTGATTGGCTTACAGGTCTGCAGATGTCATCGAGGGTGTTCCTTTCTCCTTCCCAGAGTTCTCTGCCCCATGTAACACGTTGTGCTCATGCCCATTTAGCTAAAAAAAGAGGGAAAAAAACTTTGTTCCCACAAATCAGCGGAAACTTTGGATTTGTGATGAATCGAATATTCCTTGGTTGGCTAAACTGGTTGCCAGCAGTACTCAGTACAAATGCCAGGTAGGCCATCAGCTAGGCTAACATGTAAGTAGGAAAAAGTTTTAAATATTAATAACTAGCAGTAAATAGCTATAGCTATAACAAAATAAAATGGGTTAACAAAATATATTTCATATGTATCTATCTCTCTCTCTCTCTGACCGTCTCTCTCTGTCTTTATCTATGTCTTCTGTCTCTCACTGTCTCTGACTGCCTCTTTTAGTGACTTTCTCTGACCTTCTCTATCTTTGAACGTCTCTTTCAGTGACTGTTTCTGACCGCTTCTGACTCTGAACCTTTTTTGTCTCTGACCACCTCTTTCAGTGAGTGTTTCTGACCGCCTCTTTCAGTGACTGTGTCTGACCGTTTCTTTCAGTGATTGTCACTGACCATCTCTGTCTTGGACCTTCTTTGTCCCTGACAGTCTCTTTCAGTGACTGTCTCTGACCATCTCTTTCAGTGAAAATTTTGGCTCAAAACCTAGTCTTTGACATTCCCTGAGTCACAGAGAGTGGCTGTGTAAAATTTGGTGATTGTAAACGCAACTGCAGATTCCTTCAGCGGACATACATACACACACATTCATACATACACTCAGCTGTCTGTGCTACATTGACTTGGGGCTCCCAGCAGATTTTGCGCCCAGGGGCCTCCACCTACCGTAATCTAGCCCTGTGTGGATCTACCTAAAAAAAAACCTCTTAAATCAGTGTTACAGTATAGTAGCAAGAAGAAGTACTTTAAGTAAATTATTTATTATTACCTGGATTTCTACATTGATAAAATGTAGTCTGATTTTTATTTGTTATTTTCATTAGGAGCCTGCGTCACAGATTCTGCTTTGCTTTTTTATACCTGGTAAAATAAGAAACACCTTAACAGAAGGCCAATATAGTCAATGGAATTGTTTGCTTTCTTTTGGTGTGAAACTAGCCAACTGTGCAATAAGTCACAATAATATACACTATACTCTAATTAACTTATAACACACCGTTATAACACACAACTGTTTCTTTTATGGCACACATACAGGTAACATCTTGAGGACAGAAAGATAAAGCCAACCTTTGTGATAATGGGTTTTTAAGAGATAATTATCAAAAAGGTGTCTCAATGAAGGAGATATCTAGAACAAAACATTGTTAACCCCATAGCGCTCCGCGCCGTAGCTGTGCTGCGCAGCTTCCGACGATTAGCGCTCAGCGCAGTACAGCTACGGCGCAGAGACGATGCCGGTTCAGCGCTGCACAGCAGCCGAACCGGCATCGTTAGCCGCGGGATGTCAGCGGTAATCTACCGCTGACATCCCCGGCTAACACCCGCGGTCGGAGTGGGCTCCGATCGCGGGTGTTTAACCGCGACCGCGGCATTTAACATGCCTTCTGGGGGTCTTTACCCCACTGTTTTGGCACCTCTGGGGTCCGATCGGGACCCCAGAGAAGTCTGGAGGGATTGCCTTTAAGATGGCGTCTGTGACGTCATCTTAAAGGCAAAGTGTCAGCCTATGCATCTGCATAGGCTGGCACTGCTAATACCCTGCAATACATTAGTATTGCAGAGTATTATCAAGAACAAGCAATCCCATGGTGGATCATGTAAAAAAATGTAAAAAAAAATGTTTTTCAATAAAAAATTACTTTATAAATCACAAAAAATGCCCATAAGCCCCAAAACATATAAAGAGACATATAACGCTCAAAAAAGTCTAAATCATAACACAAACCCCACATATATAGTATCACCGCGTCCGTAACAATCCATAGAATAAAACTAAATAACTATTTAACCCATATGATGAACGCCGTAAAAAAAAACGTTAAAAACCCGCCAAAAATTATGATTTTTACCTATTATATCCCACTAAAAATGCAATAAAAAGTGATCAACAAAACATATGTACTCCAGTACGTAACAATGTTATGCCACTTGGAAGACAGGGATGCAAAAATCATAGATTTTTACCCACATTAGGGTTTTATTTGGCAAATTTAGTAAAACATAAGAAAAAATATTCATGTCTGGTATCCCCGTAATCGTATCGACCCATAGAATAAAGATAACATATTTATTAGGCTATACGGTGAACACGAAAAAAAAAAAAAAGTAAAAAATCCAGTACAGAATTGATGCTTTTCTACTCATGACCTCAAAAAAAGTTCCTAAATTTTCAACAATAGGTGATACCAACCCCAAAATGGTAACACTGGAAAAAGCATCTCATCCCGCAAAAAAAATGCCATCACATGGCCCAAATAACGGAAAAGCGAAAATTTTATAGCCTTCAAAAGGGGGCAATGAGAAAACTAAAATCCTGGCAGCTGCAGGGTGCTCCTTCCCTTCTGCGCCTCACTGTGCCCCCATAACACAAGTAATGTCCACATGTGGGGGGTCGCTGCACTCAGGAGAAATTGTAGAACAAATTTTATGGTGAGTTTTCTCTTTTTATCTTTTGGAAATGTGTAAATTTTAGGGCTAAATGAACGTATAACCGACAAAATTTGACCCTTCTAAATTTCACCGCCATTTTGATTCAATTACTATGAAGATCTCAAGGGGTTAACAATCTTTGTAAATGCTGTTTCTGATAGTTTGAGGGGTGCAGATTTGAAAATGGGTTGGTTATATAGGGGGTTTTTGTTGATAAATATCTAAAATTTGATTTCAAACAGTATTTATCCCCAAAATAGTCAATTCTGAAAATACGGAAAACCGCTATTCGATTTGTAGGCCGCGTGACGTCAAAATAAATTATCCAAACATTTCAAAAATTATTAAAATGTAAAGTAGACAAATGGGAAATGTTATTCTGCAAGTTATTTAGGTGGTAAATCGATCTGCCTGAAAACGCGGTGATTTTGAATTTCGAAAATGGCTAATTTTTCTAAAAATTCATCATTTTTTCTTTTTTTTGTAAATAAACGCAAAACTTATCAGCCAAAATTTACCACTAAAATGAAGTACAACATGTGGGGAAAAAACAATCTCAGAATCGCTTTGATAAGTAACAGTGTTCAAAAGTTATAACCATATAAAGAGACGCAGGTCAGAATCTAAAAAATGGGACTGAGCCTTAAGCTGTAAAATGGCTGCGTCCTTAAGGGGTTAAATACTTAAGAGCACATGAATCCATGGTAAGAATATACATACAAATGGGAAAAAAAAATCAGGTTTGAAGCAACCACAGAGTAATAAAACTACAACTTGCTTAATAAATACTGAAAATGTGGTCAATTTCCCAATGTTTCCTCCTCTTTCTAAAACTGTAGGAATCAAACACTAGTGTAAACATTGGGCAGAGCACCTCATAATATTCATGGCCTCCAGTTTAGAGCAGTTGAAAATAAATCTCCCAGATAACATTTGTTCATGCTATCCTGTGTACAATGCTCTTGTAGGCTAGGATACAATAACAGGTTCCCGTTTTCCAGAGTGGCTTTATCTCTTAGAATGCACTTCGAAATCATCGGGGGCCCATTTGACCAGATGTGCTACTTTTTTGGCCAAAATGTTACAGGAATGTCAAAGACATTATTTTTGTTCAAGCTGAAGTGTTCTGTTTTGATCTTGCTAAGGCATACTACGCTTGACTGCACTGTGAGATATGTATAGTCTAAAGAGAAGAGAATATAATTTTTTCAATATAATTTTTTTAACCTTTTTTTTTATTTTACATTTTTTACTATTTTTCAGACCCCCTATGGCAGTGATGGCGAACCTTTTAGAGACCGAGTGCCCAAACTACAACCAAGAATCACTTGTTTATTGCAAAGTGCCAACACAGAAATGTAATTACACTCCCTGCTCTGTCACAGCTACAATGATAATCCAGATCTGTCCACACCTTCCCACTCCTCCAGTGATCCCAGGTAGCCCTGTCACTTTAAAATAGCTTTGTGCACAGCAAGTCCTGGGCTGTCTGGGACTGCAGGAAGATACCTGGAGTCATCTCTAGTGATGGCGTGAGTGCCCTTTGAAAGGGCTCTGAGTGCCACCTCTGGCACACGTGCCATAGGTTTGCCACCACTGCCCTATGGTATTTTAACCCTAGGTTATCTGCTTGATCTTACTGCCATATTTCCTCCTCTTCATTACAATGTGCAAATCGCATAGGGAGTGATGATCTACAACAAGATGGTGGCCCATGCGCTGCCATCTTTTTGAAGCTGCCGGCAGCTCTGCCAGCGGCGATGGACAGGTAACAGCTGTGATCTGTGGTAGCACTGATCGCGGCTGTTACTGGTAAGTGTTTGCTGCAATATGCTGCAATTACCAGCTATGGAGAGGGCTCAACCCATGAGCCCACTCCTTTCACCCACAACCGACGTGTGACATTCTACTATGACACGTGTCATTAAGTGGTCAAATAGTTTTCTTTTTTGAGTTATTTTCAAGATGGCCCCCATCTACAACTACAAGTCCCTTATCTCTCTCTCTGATTGTCTCTCTCTCTCTCTCTCTCTGAATGTCTCTGTGTCTCTTTGTCTTTGATTGACGGTCTCCAACTGTCTCTGTCTTTGTCTATCTGTCTCTGACTGTCTCTGTCACTGACTCAACATGGGAGAGGGAGGTGATGTCATGAAAGGGGCATGCATAATTAGGAGCCCAGAATGCTGGAGATCTTGGCTTGTCAAGTTTACAGAAGACAAGCGCCGGGATCAAAATGAAGAGGAGCACTGGTGAGTATATGTAGAGGTTTTTTTAAAAAAAATGGTAGATTTCCTTTAAGTGCTGCCATCATGTTTGATGGCGCCACTTAAGGGGTTAACATCTATGATTAATACCAACACTGATGCATAATGCAGCTAACACCCACTGGGGCACAGTTACTAATAACTGTGCAGTCTGTATTATGTGCAGTTTTCCTGCCAGATTCATGATTTGTGGCCCCTGCTGCATGAATTTGCCGCTCCATGCACTGCCCGACAGAGTGCACCGATTGTACTGACTGCATTTACATAGGTACAAGATCTTTCATGAATCCATTATCTATGTATATTGTGAACCTGATGTTATATTACACAAATTCATTTTATATATATTTTTGTTAACATGAATTGCCTTACATTACATCAAATGAATTGCATCCATTTATTTAGCTAAGTATGAGATTGGTCATAATTCTATTATATTGATGCTAATATGCAGTTGCTACTTATTATACAATATAAATTACGATCTGCATGCTTATATCTGTTATATATAATTTTATCAAACTGATGTCAATATTTAGTTGCCACTTCTTATACAATATGAATCACGATCTGTATGTTTGTATCTGTATATACGCTGTAAGCTACTTTGTTCTATCTTCTTTTCTTCTGTATTCCTCCCATTATTTGTAAGGAAGTGATGTTATCAAGACTCCTCTGTTTATTGGTTAATGTTCTTCTCATTGTATTCTAAAAGTTAGTGTTTTAATCCATTTTGTTAAGACCATGATTAAGAGCGGTTAGCGCGAAACGCGTCAGTATTTTTTCTGTAACTTGCATATGGATTTTATGGCTCGTTTTTCGTGGAGTAGTGGATTTGGAGCTGACGTTGGAGGTATCACTCTGTTGGCATTCAGCAACTTTTTTGGTGTACCTTTGACGTGGGGCATGCAACACACTTCTGTTGGAATTTGCATGATAAATGTGGCTCACGCTGCGACTGTGCACCGGAACACCCATTTCACTGACAAAATTTGTGTTGCATGAAGAATAGTGAAGCCGGCCCACAAAGCGGTTGCGACACAAATGTAGCGCAGACACTTCTTAAATACATGTGCAAGAAGTTTGCACATAGAAGAATGTCAATTGTCCGCCAGAAAACAGGCACAAATGTGGGGCACCATGTATGTTGCAGGCTCAGCCTGTGAGCCCCACTCCATAATCCTTAACCACCATGTGACGTACACATGTTGTTAAGGGGTTAAAGGAGCTTAATTACTTAGCTCCATCTGTTCTCACAAGCTTGTGGAAGTGTGGTGAAGTGTTGCTTCTTTGCAAAACACAGGGCCAGTCATCAAATAGTGTAGCGTAATAAGGTCAAGGAATGTGACCATGGGGAAAGTACTTAAGTAAAGCTTACTTTAGATAGTTGTGATATGTCAAAGCAATAATAAAGACAAGTAGTTGGACCCAGGGTCTGAGTTTGCTGTCATTTCTGTGGTTTCCTCTAAGGAGACTCCTGTACAAGGAAGTTAATTGTAACTGATGCTCAACAAAAGCAACAGTAGTTGTAATTGAAATATGTTAAAGGAGGACCTCTGAGTCCATGGTCTGCTCGGATCTAGTCATTGACAGGAGGGCATCCAGTTGTTTATACACTAGAGGTTAGCTAGAAGCTAAAGTGCCAATAATTTATTTTTTGTTAATCAAAACAACTTTCTTCTGCATGAATAAACAAATTTGACAACAGACATTAGTATTATAATTGTTTCCATTATAATGTAATATAAACTTACAAACTTCAACTTCCACCTCCCACTGCTTTTTTGTCTCCAGCAAAGGATCCCCCAGAACTCTGGACAACATAGCAGCAATAAAATGAGCCCCCAACACCCCTGCAATCTCACCACAAACTACAACACTCCCATATACCCTATCCCCAGCAACATGGAGCGAGCTTGTGTCTGTAGCGTGCGCCTTAACCGCAGCTAATGGAAAAAATTACAATTTGGCAAACTGAAAATCTTCCCTCAACTGTTGAAATGGATTCAGTACACACTTTTTGCAACAAAAGGAAAATTGAATTTCCATGCTTCCAATGCAGGTAAATGGGCAAGCCCCACCCCCACCCCGGGACACATCCCACAACGCTTTCAGACAGCTACCCACACACTCCTCTCTCGACTATCACCCTAAATGCTCACATTGCGCTGCCAAAACAAACACCTAAGTTTTTGGTATTGCCAGTTCTACTTGACACTTTTGTGCTGTCTCTCCACTTTAATTCACCGCATTCTTCCGCACCAAACAAATTATGAAATTATGAAATCTACGGAACCAGTATTACAGAATTCTCATTGGGGCATTATGAGGCACATAAAGCAACTGAGACATCTGTCTACCACCAGGATTCATGATTGTAAACTAAGCACACTTACATGCTGGTATGTGCCCCCTCTGGCAGGATCTGCTGTTCTTTTAGCTTCTTATGCCCTTGTTTTTATGAAAAAAGGCTCTAAAAATTATGCAAATGAGCCAGAGGGACTTCAGGGCTCATGGAGTTCAGAGCCCTTTGGGCTAATTTTCATAATTATTGAATCCATTTCTTGTCAAAACAAGGCTGTAAGAAGCTAAAAGAAGAGCAAATTCAGGCAGAGAGGACACACACCAGTATGTCAGTGTGCTTGGTTTATAATCCTTCATCCTGATGGTAGATATCCTTCAAGGTAATTTTTATCAAATTTGTCCCCCCAAGGCTGACATGGGTGACTTATTCCACACAGTAATTTTATCACTAACAGTCAACAAGAGGGACTTTGAATAAAGATCCACATAATCCCCAACTTTCCTGGTAACCCTAAATCCCAAACAATGAAAATTGGTCTCACATTTTAATTCAATTCAATTCAGTCTGATCCAACAACAGAAGGCTGACTTAGTCCAATTAATAAGTTGACCAGATTACTGCCAAAAACCAGGAAGCACGTCCATAACAATAGGGAGCATACGCTCAACCACCGTCTGAAAGAGCAGCATTTTGTCAGTGTAAAGCGCTATCCTATCCTCCCCTAGCCGATATCTAAACTTGGTCAGCTCAGTATGTTGATGCCCCAAATAGACCAAGGGCTCATTTGCTAAAGCGAGCAAGAGAGGCGACAGGCAGCACTCCTGCCTTGTGCCCTTTTCTAAAAGAAATGAGTCTGACACTGTGCCATTAACCCAAATTCAAGCCACCAAGGCCCTGTACAGCAACTGTACCCATTGAATAAATACCCAACCAAAGCCCCACTCAACGCTATGAAACGCTTTGGCGGCGGCCAGAGATGGTAGTGCTCTAGCACCTTTGCCAACACTTTTATATTTGAAAACACACCAATAATTTGTGAAGCAAAGTAACCTTATAATTGCACTCTAAAGAAACCATGTGAACTGTAGCAATGGTAAATCAACAGTAGTAATTATGTGTTGATCTAGAAGCTGAGATACGGAGAAATGACTCTGACACTGTTATTATATTTTATACAGCAGTAGTAGAAATGCTGTTCTAATGTCATTGTTGTGTTTTGTTGTACTTGTTGTTCTACATCCTCTATTGTACTTTTTGCAGTTTTCTGAACCTTTCTTGGACCTTGGACCTCACTATTCTATTTGCCTCACGATTCTGTACCCTGCTACCATTTTGGTTCTGACCCTATAAGCCTGGCCTCGGTGAACATACCCAGATTAGGGACTGCTGTCCAATTTTCACCTGTGGGTTTAGTGCAGTGTGGCCAAGTAGGCAGGGTCAGAGGTTCTGGGAAAATGAAGGGCTTGCACCTCTATCTTGTCCTTACAGCAACCTTTCAAAACCTTATCCTTTGCTGAACCACCAGTGTTTTTATTATCCCAAGTTATATGATCTGTATCTTGTGTCAGTGTTAGGATTAAAAATTCATGTCCACTTAAATTCAATTACGAGAAACCATAATTGTTTTGTACAAAAATGAAGGCTGAACTTCTACTGTTGTTTCACTGATGTCTTTGTAGATAACATCAGAACCTATGTGTGTAAATCCCTTCAAGCAGGAATATATCATCTAGTAATGACCTTCTAAATGGTCATTTTTACATTAGAACACCTGCCAAACACAGAACTGTGTAACCCGAGTATCAGCCACCAACTATGATATGTAAAAGTATCAAGGTAAAGACTTCAATCTGGGATCTTAGCCAAGGCCACAGTTGTAATGAGCTAAATGGTTTATCCTAATTAACTGCATTAAACAAACAACCACCATTACACTTAGCTTACATTTGACTTACATTTTCATCAGTTTTATAATTATGTAATCTATACAGTATTACATTTTGATTTATTTATGAAATTTGATTATTTTGTGGTTAGTACTGACCATGACATTTAAGGGGTCTTATAATCACTGCCACAATCCATCTGTAAAGGGTCAAAATAGGTAAACAGCTACACTTTTTCTACCAAGAAATAAAGATACACGTGACACAGTTAATTGGGATTTTTGCTCTGTCAAGATACAGCGCATCGTATAACTAATTGTAGTACCCAGACAACGCTGACTGCCTCTTTCATGAATGCAGCAGGCTGTTCTCTGCTGACTTTCTTAAAATATCTATCCTCCTGACTTATGTCACATTGGCCGCAAAGCCTAGGTCAGCATGCTGCCAGCTGTCAACATGGCATACGTTTTATAAGCTGTCCCATTGCTTCTCAGGCTTAGATGTTTCACACATTAGTATTACAGTACAGTCAGCCCCTTCATCTAAAAGTGTTTGATCTTTCACAAAAAAGTTCTTGAAGGCAATATAAGGGGTGGGATTAAAATAAAAAGGTTCCCTTATATGCGTGCGAAAAGCCCAACATGTAGCATAGAGCAAATAGAAATTATAACTACTATAATAAACAATTACAATATTTAAGGTGCACTTATATATATTAACATAATATTTAAATCAATCTTTATGTACCCTAAAGTGATTTCACTTACGTTTTTTAACATTTTTAGCATTCTAGTCTACAAATACAAATTTTGATAACTGTGAATAACATTGTTCACAATGTGCTACCTGCATAGTTATAGATCTATATACCCTTATTATAGACATATACAACCCCTTTAACAGCCCATAAATAAATATTAGGTGAACTGCAAAGATCTAGAAGTTAAAACACAGCAAAAGAATCAAATTGTATACATAAATACAGCAATGGAACCTAGCAAATATCATAACTATAGCACCAGAAACAAGTTATTTTCATAGAGACAGAAGCCCAGAACATAAATGAAGCTACCTAAGTTCAGTATATAACTACACCACCACTCTCTACCTCTTTTTTGGATCTTCCCTATTTGCTTGGCTGATGTTTGGTCATATATACTATATACTTTTCCACGTTATACTTATCTATGTTGTTCAGCATCATGTACTGTAAGGATCATATATACTTTACATATCACATAGCTGCCAGGTGAACTCCAAAAGACTATTTTAGGACAGTTAGTGGAATAATATATTCAGGAGGTTGCTTTCCAAAAGATTATTTATGCCATATTCTTATTTGTGGTGTTCTTAGAATATATGTTATTAATTATTTATTCTATAAAACATTTAAAAGTAATAAAACGTAAAAAAAAACTCTTGGCGTATTATGCATTTGGTGAAGGTGACACTGCCAGGCTGCACATTGCTGGACTGCATGAGGACCACTCAGAACGGTATCCATGGAGGAGGTAGATAATGATATTGGCGCCGCAAGCATATTGTGTGAATGTCGATGTTGCAATGGTGTCACTGGACCCACCTGCTAGTGTATCTGCTCCCCAACCACACTGCAGAGTCTACCACAAGGAAGGAGAGGAATTGCAGGAAAAAAACTTGGTCTGGTTTACATGCAGCTTATTTGCGCTGTTAATTAGGTCAGCACACACTGGTGCATCCTAGAATATCTTTTTTTTTTTAAATAGTCACATGTAAGCACACATGGACTTTCCAACAAAGGCCCCGAGCTGTTGGTTGGCATTCCTTAAAAATATTTGTTGTCCAAACAAATTAATTAGAAATTCAACAGATTGTACAGGGTGCCAAATATAAAAATGATACAGGAACAGTCCAAATGAAACATGTTTCTTAAAATAAAAATACATTTTATACAATAGAATATCTATACACTTTAGCACAAGGATTTCCCATCAGAGACCTCAAGCAGTCGGGTGTACTTTCAATAAAAATTTGGAATACACACAAGCTTAAGGAACTAAAGATCAAATACATTTACGAGCATGTAAACTATGTCCCCAAAGTATTGGCTGTAGTCTTGGAAGTATTGCTCATACTAGTGTAAAAAATGAATTCATATCTTTATAGGCAAGTAATAGGTCACCACCAACAAACAGTAATTTTTGGTACTGTGAATAGAAATCAATGTAGCCACTGTGTAAATGAGGAGAAGCAGGAGAAAGGGACTAGTAAATGAGACAGAAGCATACGGTGGCACGGTGGCTTAGTGGTTAGCAGTACAGCCATGCACCACTGGGGACATGGGTTCAAGTCCCAGGGTCAACATCTGCAAAGATTTTATATGTTCTCTCTGTGTCTGTGTGGTTTTCCTCCCACACTCCAAAACATACTGCTACGTTGATTAGATTGTGAGCCCCAAAGGAACAGGGACTGATCTGGCAAACTCTGTGAAGTAATGCGTAATCTGTGTGCGCTATATAAATAAAGGAATTATTAAGCATGACTTTTGTTCGGTGAGGCAGAGGAGGCTTGACTGTTGGAGAACGGATGCTAGTTGCTGGTAGGTGCAGCACTAGGGCTATACAAATACATTTTTGCTATGGTTTTCCCAACTCATTTGATGATGTTACAACTGTGGTGCCATAGTTAAAACCCTTTGCACGCCTCACCTTCCAGTCACAAATTCTACATGTCGATGATGTAATGATATAGGATCCTCTGTTGACTGGTGAGTAAGTACTTTTAATGCCATTAGTCTTTTATGGCTGTTTCTACACCAGGCATGTTCTGACTTTCCGACAGCTTGATAAATCTGCCCCAGTGTGTCATCAGAGGCATAAATGACATAAGGCAAAATCAGATTCACCATATCATATCATGTTCAGAGTGTGACTTAGGTACATCTGCATAATTAAGTTTGTGCATACAGCATGTGCACACGTGATCAATAAAAAGTAAGCCCCACCCCCGACTCATGAACCAATGAGAAAAGGTGGGACAGTCTTTGTTCAGAGGCTCGCCCAGAAGTGTCAGAAGACTGCCTTATACTAACGCCCTGGGTTGCGAAATATGTTGCAGCCAGACCATCTACCGCCCCTCTCAGAGGTGGTGCTTTCTGACAATCACCAGTGATATTAGAGGGCTTGTAAACATACAGCAAATCACGCCGTCTGTGTTAGGATGAGTAAAGCGATGCATTCAGCATCAACTAAGGAATCCCCCACAACTGCAGGATAGGTCACCAGGATACAACTGCTCAATGAGACTGGCCCCTGTGGCTGCTACCAACCACCCTGCTTTCCCCAGTAGCTACTAGTCACATAGCCCCCTGTAACTAGTAGTTGGGGAGGCCCCTAGGAACTAATAGTTACTGCGTATCAGTAGAATGACAAAGAGGTCTTGTGCAGTATATGGATGTGCATATTTACCACCTGATATCTTCTCTACCTAGATCAATTAAAAAAAGCATACTGCATCCTTCAGTCAGTAACGCAATGGTCTAATAACTAAATGGAAAGTGGCAGTTTTGGATAAACTGACATATTACATACAGGCCACAAGAGTACTGTATTTCAACATCAAAAATGGAGGAATGTATTTGCAGCCTAATATATAAAGTTAAAGGGGGATATTTGCCAGGACATACAAGCCCTAAAATCATCACAATTTCCTGGCGCAAAGCGATTATTTCCTCCTTTACACCACCTCTAAGTAGGAGGTGAAGGGGGCCAGTAGCGGAGTGGGGACGAAATGGGCATTCCAGCCCCCTTGTCTGTGCACTAGCTATTGCCTTCTCTAAACCATGTGCTAGCGTATGGTAAATAACACCCGAAATATTCCCTGAATGCCCTATTGCATAGATGCTGAACCTCAATTCTTTTCAGAAATTCAGCTGCATGAACTATTTCTGCCAAAAGATACTGTCTGTATGTATTTCATGCCTTTTCTAAAGGGAATTATTTTTTAGAGATGACATCTCCTTACCCCATTTCGGAAGACAGAAAAAAAGATTCATAAAGTTTAAGCATAATTGTTATTCTAAGTGTCTTTCCAGAGGCCTTGCAGCATGTTGTGTGCTAGTCTGTCTATTAATGCGGCTAACTTCTTGTCATGGTGCAAAGATCATTTGGCAGAGAAGGTTTCAAGATATTAGATCTGTGTGAACCCCAGGGGCCTCTTGACAGAAACCAAGAGAGCATTCTGCAAGACCCACAGTATAATCTGAGACAGAAAAGGTCCTTGAACGGGGAAGTTCCTTCCGGTAACTCTGCCAGTGAATCCCTACATTAATACCTTCTCTTCTGCTGGTCTCTACATGCATACAGAAACATTGGGCTAGAATCTAGGATAATACAGACTATGGTTCAGAATTCAAGTCTTATTAGAAGTACCCCTTCAAAGCTTTCGAACACTTGGAAATTTTACCTAAAATGAAGTCTCTCTTCTTTAATCAAACATTCAATATATAGGGCAGCTGATTCTTTTATAAACAGGGGAGATATTGAGGAGAGATTGATAATTTCATTCATTATTTGAAATGGAATGGATCTATAATATCCTGGTATTTCTTATTCTCTATCCTGGCAGCGCAGGGCTTGCATAGAACTGTCCTTTCAACCTGATATGTTTCAGCTTTGCCAAGTAAGAGACACATGGGATAGCCTCGCACGGAAAGATCCTTAGCAGGGCACCAACTGAGGTATAGAAGTCTCACTTGGAACCCAATCAATCAATCAATCACCTGTGTGTGTGTCAACCAGGGTAACCCTCCCACAGCTTTTTCTGTGTATACAGACTTAATACAAAACAAATGAATGGAGAACCAATGTGAATTGTAAGTAATTACATGTAAAGATAAATTCATAAATTGAAAATTACATCATTGAAAAGACACATCAATTTATGAAATAGAATTTTATTAGTGGGGTTAGAGTGAAAAATATTGAGGGATTTGTTTGAGCCAGGCGCCTAGAAGTGTGTGCACAATAGGGGAAAAAACAGGGTGATGGTCAGGTTATGTGGAGTTGCAGCGTCAGCCCCCGGGGCTGGATGGTAGTCCAGAAAGAGTATGCAGGTTGAGGGAAAAAGTATGGGGTAGAGTTGATTAACGCGCTACATGCAGAGTTAGATATGTTTTTATTGTTTTTATTATTTAGAGTTTTTATATGCGTCAAATAACAATAACAAATAACAATCATCAATTAACAATCATGAATAAAAACTCTAAAACATATCTAACTCTGGATGTAGCGCGTCTACCCCATACTTTTTTCCTCTACCTGCATAGAATTTTATTATTAACATAAGAAGAAACAATAACTTATATGAAACCAACTCATTATAAACAGCATAAGTGGTCACAGTGGCTAGAGAAGTCAGTTTGTAACTAGGAGTCATCTGTAAGTCCAGTCTTAAGTTGGGGACCACCTGTACTTGTTTTCCTGATGTCATATTCAAGACTCAAAATTGAAAAGATATTCGCAACAAACTATTTAGGATTTTTACATTCCAGCTATTGATTTATTTGGATGTGTATTCAAAAATCTTCCACTTTGGAGTTTGATGCATTGTACTATTTCCCTAACAAAATCCGGATAATCAGACAGTATCTATTCCACTGAAGACATTCGCCATTCATAGTGATGCTGCTACTCTTCTTATAAATATTCAATCTGCTGATGAGAAATGTTTTTTTTATAAGGACAACATTCTACCTTGTACATCTAGAGTAAAATATTACAAATATTAAGCCTTAGCTCTCTGACTGATAGGTACAACTTAACAGCTTTGGAGCAATGTGGTTTCAACCAATTAAATGTAATACATAAATTCCGCGGAGGAGCTTGATGTTCTCTACCGCTTGCATTGAAGGACTTAGAAATCCTTTAATGCAGTGCAGACAGATTTAATTATGTTTGTGTAATGGACATAATTATATTGTTTAACACATATAAATCAATCTTGTGGCCCTGGTTCATTTTCTGTCTTGCAGCTAAAGATGAATTGATGATCTAGAAAAAATGTGACAGTACAATGCTATCCTGAAAAGTAGTACTTGGGCATTGGTATAATACATTTTTGAACACCTTAAAGGGGTATTGCCATTTCAGCAAATGAATGTAAATGTGTTTATGATAAAAAGTTAAACAATTTTCCAATGTACCTTCTGTATCAATTCACAACGGTTTTCTCTGCTTTCTGTCATTCCATATAAAGCTTCTATGTTTACTATCAGTGGACAGAAATTTGACCATGGTCACACAGGTGCACGGCTCGTTATATCACACAGCTTTGATAACTCTCTGTGATACTAACGAGCCGTGCACCTGTGTGACCATGGTCAGATTTCGGTCCCCTGGTAGTAAACATAGAAGCTTTCTATAGAATGATAGCATGCAGAGATCTAGAAAACATGGAAAATTGTATAACTTTTTGTCATAAAAACATTAACATTCATTTGCTAAAATGGTCAATATCCCTTTAAACACAAGGTGGCTTTTAGGACACAGCACTTTTTTCTGTTTTTCACTGTAAAAATTCCAAAAGAGATAACTTTTTAATTTATTTTAGCCAACATGGGCATATGAGGTCTTGTTTTTCGTGTTAAGATCTGTATTTATCAATGGATTATTATTTATCGTAAAAAAATCAAAATGCTTTAAAATTATTAATAGAGATGAGCGAACATACTCGTCCGAGCTTGATGCTCGTTCGAGCATTAGCGTACTTGAAACTGTCGTTGCTCCGGACGAATACTTCGCGCCGCTCGAGAGAAAATGGCAGTCCCGCCGTTTTGCTTTTGTGCGGCCAGAAACAGAGCCAATCACAAGCCAGGAGGGACTCTGCACTCACCCAGCATTGACGTGGACCATTACACGTGATAGAAAGTGGTGGCTGGCAGATCAGGTGACCCTGGGTATGACTACCGCTGCCCGCGAGCTGCTCGGATCATTCTGTGTTGGGATGCTGGGAGAGAGCTGCTGCTGGTCAGGGAAAGCGTTAGGGTGTTCTATTAGAATAGTGTTAGGCAGGAGTGATTCAACAAGAACCCAACAGCCCTTCTTAGGGCTACAATAACGTTATACTTTTTTTTTTTTTGTTTGCTTGTGGCTGGGCTTGCTGGCACTAGTAGTGCAGCTAGTACCATATTGTGAGGAATTTGCAGTGGGACTTGCTACCGTTGTGTTTAGCTCTTAGTGACACACATACATTTGAATAGATCATGCAGTAACCTTGGTTGACAATGTCTAGAGAATAGTGGCACCGACATTTAGTCTCCATTCTACACCCTGGATACATACAAAGTGACTGGAACACAGTGTAGGTACCAGCTCCTTAATACATCCACCAGGCTGGCTTAATAACTCAAGGTGCCCCTATTTCACACAATGTGGGTAACGTCACTATGCCCTTACGGTGCAATCAGGTCCGTAGGATCCCTAAAACCCAGCGTGGAAATGTAAACAGCTTCCCACCATTCGGGTGTATCCCCCCACTGGTGAGACAACTAATCAACACAGCCCTATGGTACTATTAAGCCAAACGCCATGCGCGGCGGAGAGACTATAATTGCTAAAGCAACGTAAGTGACAGTTCTCGAATGCAGAATGAAGTGTCGAAGCCTAGTTGAAAGAGTATTCATATGTTCCATGGACAGCCAAGCTCTGCTAAACCCAATCCATACTCCCAAGAATGAATGTTTGCAGTTTTTATTTAATGTGTCCAAAAACTTTCCAATCAAAGAAACACATTCCTAGAGCCAAAGAAGGGTCCCACCATGTGATTTCCCTAAAGTGTAGTGGTGACTGGTCACTGGTGCTAGTGATCTAAGAGACGAAAATAATACATTAGACTCATAGTATAACCCATAACCCACACGACGCATATATTCAATCCCTGAGGTAATGAGTAGCGAATAAGGCTAGACATCATTCCAAAGAGCCACTCGTCTTAAAATCACATTTACCATTCGTTTTGAGGGTATTTAGCTTTAACAATCCATTCAAGTTCCCGTTTGTTTTGGGTTTTCATCAAACATCCTATACCTATACCACCCCTTACCGCCTCTCCTCAGACGTCGGTATTTCTATCAATCAGGCGGCATCTAAGTTGGGCCCGCTCTATTTTCTCTTTCATAATGACTTAGGGACTGGGGAATCTTTCTCTCTTCCGCCCCTAATCGTCTATCTGTGCTGATTCAATCGAGTTTTTAAAGTCCATAGTGGTCTCTCCAATATATCCATAGTTCCCAGGGACATTTGAGCAAATAAATGACTGGTCCGATCTCACGTGAGTTATTGCTTGATGTCATAGGTAGTGGGGACACTTGGATTGTAAATTGTCACCTTTTGAGCTCATTGTACCATTTATACAAACGTCTACCAGGGCGCTACCCTTCGTTTTGGGGGGCACGAAAGGTCTGTCTCCTCTCCTTTTTCTCTTTAGAGTTAAACCTCAGCCCGTAACCAGTTTATATAATTCCTTCAAACTTTGGAGTACGTCTAAAGTACTGAGGGTGTGACCTGGAATTCTGCGATTGTAGGGAAAGTAATCAGTGAGGATATGCCAGTTTCTCCTAATAGTTTTAACTCAGGACTGGCTTCTGTACATTGTGAACGAAAGGTATACGCTTATGTTCCAAACTCTTGGTTGTAGTCGTAGGAGCTCCTGTCTTTGTGTAAGTTAGTGCTCTGTCCCTATGTTCGGCTATGAGGTGTCTAGGATAACCTCGCATCCCTAAATTTTCCTAATAAGAATATCAAAATTCTTTTGAAAGGTGGATGTTCACTAGAGACAATCCGTATGAACCCTAATAATTGGCTGGTAGGGGATGACCTCAACCTTTGTTTGGGTGATAACTTTTCAATATAAACAGGTTTGGTTTTTGTCAGTGGGTTTTCACGGAATAAATCATTGTAAAGTACCATTAATCCAGCAAAACCTGTACTTCCCCATAAATTTGACCGATTCGGCGGACCACACTAGTGTGAAACTGCAGGTTACTGTCTAGCCTTCCATTCAGAACATCCTTAAAGAGAAACTGTTCATCAGGTGTACCTTCCATATGAGGAAGATGTCGTCTATGTATCTCCACCACCTCATACATTTACTAGAAGTGGTGGGACCACATAGACCGACAGCTCCCAAAGTCACACATAAAATGTTGGCATATGTGGGGGCTACATTTGCTCCCATTGCCGTACCCACCTCAATTGGTAACGTAAACGTGTCCTGGAAATAAAAGTTTACGGTAAGTACCAACTCTAAAAGCTCCATGATAAATGTAGTCACCAGTATACCTGATCAGAGTTAAGCACTTTTCGTCCTAACGGCCTTGCCAGGACCCAATTTTCAGACATATGGAAGTGAAAAGACTACACCACATTCGAAATGAGGCTTAGGATGACATTACCACCAATATGAAAAAATCCGTTGTCTCACAGCTTTTGTAAAAAAAATCTGACGATGTTCCGAATATAGACTGGGTATTGAATAGCGAAAGGTCTTAACAATTTTATCCAAAGATGGCAATAGTCTTGATGATTGAACCCATACCTGCCACTATGGTCTAAACGCCTGTGGGGATTAATTATGCATTTGTGGATTCTTGGTCATAAATACAGCACCCACGGTGGTTACTGGATGATCCCCAGTCAAAAAATAATTACTATAATGCTTCATAATGAGGTTGCATTCACGGGCTCTATCAAGACACATTTGATTTTTCTCTCCAAAATATTAAACTTAGGGTCACTATTTACTTTTTATACACAGTGACATCCATTAATTGCCTGTTCACCTCTTGTAATACTCTGTGTTTCCATGACGCCGACCGCACAAAACCAGCGCCCTTATCAGTCCGGGTTTTTGATTGTGGGTCGCCGTCATGGACAAGATCTTGCGGTGCAACACGCCCCTCCTATGCTATTAATGATTTATTAGTTTATGTTACAGGGACTGATACTGTCAATCCTCCCCGTCACTTTCTAATACCCTATTAACACTTTGTCAAAAAAGGAATCAACCGCAGTTTTTTGAAACATTAGGGGTAACATTGCTTTTGACCATAGACTCAAAATCTTTTCAATTTAGTACAGTGTGACACCTACAGTACTCACATTCGAAGTGTCGTCTTTCAGTCAAACCAAACTTCAATTTGAATGGATCTGAAAAATTTCTGTAAGTTACTTTCAACAGTTAAACCATCCATCGGACCGATGGAACTAGGTGCCAATTTAGGCGCATGCGCAATATATACACACATGTGGATCTGCTTACCATTACAACCTACAGACAAGTGCGCATTATGTCATTCGTGAGACGCCCGTTTGTTTTGTTTCTGAGCCAGGAGGTGGAATCCTTTACAGGTGATCTGACTCATCTGCTTATCTGTACACTATGGCACTTTTTTACACAAAGTTGTAAATACTTTACTTGATGCTGTAAATCATGTATCATCTACACAATATTGTATATTGTATATTTGACTATTGATGCCACGATTGTATATATTCTATGTATAATGCACTGTTTACCTTTTTTGTATGATGTTCATCCACATGGTGACTATATATATCTTGAACTTCCTGACACTCATCTGTTTGACAAAGGCTGAGACTACAGCCGACACTTTGCGGGAGGTGGAATAAACACCTTGTTTTTTCAACTATTTTGGAGTGCTGCCTGTTTTCATTTCTTTGGATATTCTTGTGAAGCCCAACATACTGCCTCATCTATTTGATAATTTCAGACACCTTCCACTTGGAAGGTGGACAACTACTTCCTATTGGTAGGTGTCTGCGTGCCTCATACTTTTCTGACTCTTGACCCATTCAAGTTAGACAATCCTTAATGGGATGGGATGGTATGACTTCTTGTAGCTCCATTCTTGAAGTAACCACCAGATCTACATGAGTTATAATAAAGGACGCTTGCACGTTATGGTGAGTGCCGCTCTTTCTTCCTTCACTTCGTATTTACATGGACTACCTATCGGCGCTGGCACCACCTATGTGTGCGTTTAATGGGGCACCGTATCTTAGGACGCTTTATTGACAGCACACGACTACTGGGGCCTCATTGGAACGGATTGTGCCCAGCATTCTCTTTGGTCATAGATTTTACCAGATCTACATGAGTCAAGTGTGAAAAAGGACCAAAAAAACACACAAGGGGGGTCATTTACTAAGGGCCCGATTCGCGTTTACCCGACGTGCTACCCGAATATTTCCGATTTGCGGCGATTGTACCTGATTGCCCCGGATTGTGGCGCACGCGTCGGATTGTGGCGCATCGGCGCCGGCATGACGCACGGAAATCGGGGGCGTGGCCGAACGAAACCCGACGTATTCGGAAAAACCGCCGCATTTAAAAACACGAAAAAAGTGTCGCTTGGGGACCCGCTACCTTCACCTGGTCCGAGGTGGTTGCATTCCGGCGCGATGAAGATGACTTTCAGCGCAGGCGGAAAGAACTACATTCATAAATCCCGGCCGGACCCGAATCCAGAGCAGAGAAACGCGCCGCGGGATCGCGACTGGACCAGGTAAGTAAAGGTGCCCCAAGTCGTCGAATCAGCTCACCCTTCCAGTTGCTCCATCTCTGATATGTGCAGGTGGTCGTGGATCAGTGTGAAGGCTGGAACACGAAGACGTAGTGGAAGATTATCCCGGCAATGATCCACAGTCTGCAAGACATTCGTAGTAAGAGCCTATTCATGGTCATAAGGTGTGACTCGCCGAAAGCAATAGGTCTGTGTATTGACTCTTTGGAACTGTTCTCAGTTTTTATGGTGTATTCAATGAAGAGGTATCTTTACTACGTATGTCTTGCAAGTCTGTGGAGCAGTGGCAGGGATAATCTTTCCACTACATGAGTTAAGTGGTACAGACCAATGATTACCTGGGGTAGCCTGTACCATGTTCTGTGTGACAGTGGGCTTCCACGTGGTTTCTTACTCTCGATGTCCATTAGCTAGTTACAGAAGATCAGCTTCTGTGATGTCTCCAATATACTTCATGTAAATTCTCATGCAAAACTCTTAGTCCCTTGAAAGTAAAAGCAGATATAGTTAAGAACCCCTATAAATTTAGTATTGTTTTTGCTATTCTATTTATTGCCAAAGAGTGTAAGGACTGTAAAATTGATACCACCTACACTATCAAGCTTTTAGATGTTCCTATATTACCTACAAAAACATGCCCACTAGTAGAAAAAGAATCAATTAGATTGGACATCTGTGAGGAAAAGGTTGGGTCCACTATCTATATAATAATTAGTTCCGGATGCCCTGAGATGTACATAATGAGCTTCAGACCTACTGTTGAATTGACTGAGCTAGAGTTGGTTTTTGATACAATGAAGGGTCTCACTTTGAAGAATAGCCGGACTGTATTATACGTCTCAAGGGAACGAGTTGATGTCGAATCATTATATGGATGACAAATTGGATTGGATATCCTTCTCATAAAAAGCTTTATTACAAGGACACTAATTAGTAGTTATCCTCAAAATTGATTCTTTCAATTGACAGCTGGTCAAGTTAGAATGTGCTCCCTTATTTTTACACAAGTCCCGTGAGTTTGAGTCTTCGG
The DNA here is from genome assembly GCA_019512145.1 of Engystomops pustulosus. Taxonomy (NCBI): domain Eukaryota; kingdom Metazoa; phylum Chordata; class Amphibia; order Anura; family Leptodactylidae; genus Engystomops; species Engystomops pustulosus. Next base: position 55,565,606 of record CM033650.1, read on the forward strand.
GATCATCATTAGAGCTGAGATACAGATAACTGATGTGTGTGGTACACGTTATGAACAGCCTGAAATATGTCTCAATGTCCAATGTCAAGGGTTGTTTGTGTAAGGAACATAATCTCTCATATAGTTTACACTTGTTTATTTAGAGTTTTATTTTTGCTCTGTAGCTGGGCTAAAAAATGATGGAACCCTGGCATCTGCATCACTTATATACTCTGTGCTCATTTGAATATTTATTTTAGCTTAATGATGAAAAAAGATGTAAAATACCAATATACAGGGGTTAACATCAACATCGACACACATAGGCCCACATTATGAAAGCGTCTGTGCCAGTTTTCTGTCTGACTTGCACATAAAGGAACATGCAAACTAATGGTGGTCCCTACTTAAGGACACCGACTTACAGACAACCCTAGTTAAAGACAGACCCACTTGCCACGTGACCTTCTCTGGATGCTTACTATAGTCCCCAATAGTAATAATCAGCAATAAAGTGTCTGTAAATGAAGCTTATTGATAATCCTTGGTCCCATTACACCTAAAAATTTGAAACTCCAATGTGGACTGGAGTTACAAAGGACTAAGATATGTCAAGTGTACCCCAGAATCTACTTTATTAAAACCTATGGGTCCCTAATTTTAAACACATAAAAGGACAATAGAATCCTTAAAGGACATCGACCACTTGCGTGGTAGTAATTTACACAAAATGATAGTGTAGCTGCCTGCATTTTCTCCCTGATCCAAGCAGATATCTTCTTAGGCTTGACACGTCGTTACCTGAAAAAAAAACTTTTAAAAGTATGTTTTTAATATGTTAATCAATTATTACTCAGCTCCTCTCCACTGCTGGAGCCTGGTGATGTCGCACATAATGTTCGGCGACAAACTGCGGAATGACTTAACCGAAAGTGAGTAAAGAAGTCAGAGAAAGGTGGTGGTGGAAGTGTCATGGTTTGGGGAATGTTTTCTGGAGCAGGAGTTGGACCTCTTATACAGCTACATGGCAGAGTGAATGCAAGTGTGTATCAGAACCTTTTTTAACAACACGTGTTTCCTTCCATGCATTTTTTCCCTTAATCATACCTTACAATATCCCCTGTCATGCAGATAAATGGTTAAAGCTTTCCTTGAAACTGAAATCATTGAAACAATGAAATGGCCACAGCCCAGAGTCCTGTCCTAAACCCAATAGAAAACCTCAGTAAAATCCTTGGTGACAAATAGAGATGAGCGAACATACTACGTCCAGCGTTGATGCTATCTCGAGCAGTAGCAATCTCGAAACTGTCTTGCTCGGACGAAACTTCGCGCGCTCGAGAAAATGCACTCCCGCCGTTGTGATTTTTGGCGGCCAGAAACAGAGCCAATCAAAGCCAGAGACTCGCCTCCACCCAGTCATGACGTGGTACCCTTACACGTCGATAGCAGTGGTGGCGGCCAGATCAGTGACCCTGGAATAGACTAGCCGCTGCCCGCGCTGCTCGGATGATTCTCTGTCTGGATTGCGCTAGGGAGAGAGCTGCTGCTGGGTCAGGGAAGCGTTAGGGTTATATTAGAATAGTGTTAGCAGGAGTGAGTCTACAAGAACCAACAGCCCTTCTTAGGGCTAAATAACGTTTTATTTACTTTTTTTTGGTTTGTCTGTGCTGGGCTTGCTGCCGTTAGTAGTGCAGCTAGTACCATATTGTGAGTAATTTGCAGGGAGACTGTGTTAGCTCTTAGTGACACACATATCCACCTCAAACACGAAGTGGGACAATTTATTAGGGGTTTGATTTGAAATAGGCAGAGTCTGCTGATTATTTTTTTAGTTTATTCTTTTTATGCTCAAAGTCATTCTGGCAAAGCAGTGTGCTTTGAGTGGGCTAGAAAATAGCCATAGAGAACCCCAACGGCTTACTTAGGCCTACAATACGTTTATTTTACTTTTTTTTTATTTGCTTGTGGCTGGGCTTTTCTGCACTAGTATGCAGCTAGTACCATATTGTGAGGAATTTGCTGGGAGACTTGCGACGTTGTGTTTAGCTTAGTGACACACATATCCACCTCAACACCGAAGTGGGACAATTATTAGGGTTTGATTTGAATTAGGCAGAGTCTGCTGATTTAGTTTTTTTTACGTTTATTTCTTTTATAACTCAAAGTCATCAGGCACAGCACAAAATCCAGTTGTTGTGCTGTCAGTGTAGTTAGAAACTGCCTAGCTCAGTGGAATAGCATCGTTTGTTAAAAAAAATAAATGTAAAAAAAAATAAACACAAAACAAAAAAAAAAATGAAAGTTTACACTTAATTTGGAAAATGTTTAACCCGAGGGCTAGGGGTAGAGGACGAGGGCGTGGACATGGGCGTCCAACTACTGCAGGGGTCAGAGGCCGTGGTCCTGTGCGGGGGGAGGAACCACCTGCTGAGAGGAGCAGGGGACGCCGCAAGCTACACTCCTAGGTTATCATGTCTCAAGTTACTGGGACTCGTGGTAGAGCACTGTTGAGGCCAACAGTGCGAAGAGGTGATGTCGTGGATTGCGGACAATGCTTTCAGCCATTTGTCCACCAGTCAGTCTTTCCAGAGACATGCGGCAGTCCACCGCCTCACCTGAAGTCACACTCTCAGTCTCGCAGCCACCTTCAGCCTCTCTATCCCCCAATTTTGCCACCTCCACAAAATTTGGCATTGAACCGGCATACTCTGAGAACTGTTTTCTGGACCCTTCCCACAGTCACAAACCACTTGTCCGTTGCTGCTGAGCTATTTCCGATGCCCAGGTTTCCACCGGTCGCAGTCTGGGTGATGATGACATTATTGACGTAGTGGAAAAAGTGTTTTAAAGAGGTGTCGGACGATGAGGAGACACGGTTTCAGAAAGTGGTGAAGTTGTTGTCAGGGCAGGAAGTCCGAGAGGGATCGGAGGATGATGAGGTGACATACCCAAGCTGGGTTGATAGCCGGGTGAACCAGTCTTCTGAGACGGAGGCAAGTCCTATAGCAGATAAAGGTTGAAAGAGGCAGTGGTGGGGCCAACGGAGAGGCAGGGCCAGAGCTGGTGCATCAGCGCCAATGTTTCCCGTAGTCAAGCTCCTGTGGCGAGGGCTAAGATTTTCAGAAGTATGGAGGTTCTTTAAAGAAACACTGGATGACCGACGGACTGTGTGGTGCACCGGTGCCAAACGGATCGAGCAGGGTTCCACAACTACTAGCTTAACTACCACCATATGCGCAGGCATATAATGCTAAACACCCCACTCAATGGCACCAAGCCCGTTCACTCTGCGGGAACACCCCTGCTCCTTCCCCTGTGTCATCTGCTAGTCAGCCCCTGCCCAGGACCCGCCCAAACACCTCCCTTGCGAAAACCCCCATCTTCGCCTCCACGATCTTCCACAGCATCCACCCACGTTCTATAGGCTATAGGCGGTAGAGACGAGGCCTTTCGAAACCTCATGGCGGCGGCCGCCCTCGGTATTGCGGTCTCCAGCCGCCACTAATTTCCAGATGTGTCGCGTCCCAGCCCTGCACACACGTGCAGAGAACATCTCGTGCCTGACCAACGCCGTTTTGACAAGGTCACACTGACCACAGACACGTGGACGAGTGCTGCCGGGCACGGCCACATATATCGCTGACTGCACATTGGGTAACTTGGTGGAGGCTGGGACGAGTCGGACCCTGGGTGGTCATATACGCCGACGCCGAGGATGCGGGGCCTACCTCGGTCCAGGTCTCAAAGGCCTACTAGGCCACCTCCTCCTCCCCCCCTCCTCCACCTCCTCCTCTCCGAATTACCATCCGTGGGCATGGCGCCATCACTCGGTAGCTCTAAGGACACAGCAGTGCCGCTCTAAGACAGCAGGCGGTGCTCAAACTGCTGAGCCTATGCTGATAAAAGGCACACCGACCCAGAGCTATTACAGGGCATCACGGCGCAGCTCTGATCTTGGCTGACACAGCTGAACTGAGCCAGGCATGGCCGTAACTGGTGGCGGCTCTGCAACATGCCTGGCCCATGTGTTAAATCTCATAGTTCAGCGTTCCTCAAGACATACCCCAACTGTCTTATTTGCTCACGAAGGTGCGCCGCATCTGTGCGCATTTTAGGAAGTCAGCCACAGCATGCTGCCACTCTCAGGGCACGCAGCGCCGCCTCCACGCCCGCTCACCGACTGTTGTGGCGACGTGCCCACGAGGTGGAATTCAACATTAACCTGTTATCCAGTTTAACCAGCAGCGCAGAGCGATTGTAGACTGCCAGATGTCAACTGCCCACAGAACTGGTAGTCAGGTCAGTCAGCTCCTCAAGGTCTAACAATGAGGAGTGGACGTGGATGTCTGATATCTGTCAGTGCTAGTACTTGAGGAGTCAACACAGATGGTCAGTGGCGATGCCGCATCATCAGCCTCACCATCCCGCTGCTTGGCCTGAAAAACTCTCTGTCAGCATGAAGTCGAAGCTTTGCGCTCGTCACAGAGACGGGGGAAGAAGATTCCCTTGTTGATAGCCAAAGCACCCTAGTCTTTTCTCAGCGCATATCGGAGGAGGTGGAGGAGGTGAGAGAAGAGGAGGAGAATGTTGGCGAGACAGAAGAGGGACATTGTTCAGTCCTTCACTTTCGCGTGTATGGTGCAGAAGAAGAGAGTTGGAGGAGGAGGAAATGGCAGTCATGCCAGTAAAGGGTGAATTCTTGTCGTTTGGGACTCTGGCGCATAGACAGATTCTGCTAGGCTGCCTCTCCCGTACCCTCGCGTTCAAAGAATTTATTCCAGCACCGATTACTGGGTATCACTCTCTGGACCCACGTACAAGCAAAATCTTTCACCTCACCCTGGAGGGAAAGGAGTGTGAGAATGCTGATACAGCAGCCCTGGTGCACAAGCTGAAACAGTATTCCCTTCTGACAAGCGTAGCGGCAGAGGGCGTACTTCTGCGGGACAAGTAGCGAGGGAGAGTAGGCGAGCAGGCAGCTTGTCCAGCACTGGCAAGGGTACGCTTTACAGGCCTTTGCCAGTTTTATGTCACCCAGCAAGACACTGTCACCTGTCCCCAGTCTCGCAGAGTAGGGCTGATCTTTACAGAAAGATGGTGAGGGAGTACGTAGCTGACCAACCATCGTCCTAAATGATCACAACAGCTCCCTACAACTATCTGGTTTCAAATGTGACATGTGGCACGAACTGGCGCTGTACGCCTTGGAGGTTCTTGCCTGCCCTGCCGTAGCGTGTTGTCCGAGCGGGTTTTCAGTGTCGCTGTGGCAATCATCACCGATAAGCGTACACGCCTGTCGACTGACAAGCGCTGACAGGCTAACGCTTATCAAGATGAATAAGCCTGATTTCTCTGGATTTCATTCTCCACCAGGTGAAAGAGCTCAACCTGAATAATGTATGCACTCTCTCCTCATTGTCCTCCTTCTCCTCCTCTTTGTACACTAAGCAAGGAAACTGGCTATTTTTTGCCAGGGCCAACTGTCTCTAGCTATAGTACTTATGTATTTATTTTTCTGGAGGACCCACCTACCCGGTCCTGTTTTAAGCAATTTTTGGGGAGTGCCACAGACAGGCACTCAATCTTATTAATTTTTTCTGGAGGACCACCTACCCTGCTCCTACTGGTTTGCAAAACTTTTGGGACTGCCACATACAGGCACTATCCAAATTAAATGTCTCCATAGCAGCCTCCAACATGCAGTTCTCTTTTAGCTCTCTCACACGTTATCTCATTGCTACTCCACAACGTCATCGCCATAGCTGCCCTCCAAAGTCGTCCATATAGCGTCTCGTTCCTCCATACATGGTCTCCTTATCAACGAACTGTGTCAGGCAGAATTTTGGTGTGTTTCATGGCTTCCACATCAAATTGAACTTTGTCGCCACCCTGCTGTGTATCCATCAAATTACTGGCAACTTTTATACATTTAACCGATATTATTTCATTGCTTCTGCGCTCTGTTTGAAATTCCCATCACCCGCCATAAGCCAAACTTATAGAACGCTACTACATTGTGTCTTATGACAAAAGGTTCTAGAAGTGCTGTTGGGGATAGCCTGAGACAGGGGCTTGGATTGGCCCCCCCAAAAGCTCGCCGGGAGCAGACGGATGCCAGCTCCATCCCAAGATCCAACTAACATAGTTTTAAAACGCACGCACCTTTAATCTCTACTAGTTCATGCTGCCATCAACGGGGGTCCCATATCAAACCGAGCTGTGTCGCAGCAAATTGTGGGTTGTTTCAGCTTCCACACTCAAACTTGTTACTTTGTTCGCCACCCGCGGCTGTGTGTAATCACACAAATTATTGCAAACTTTATCATTTACCATCATTATTTCACGCTTCTTTGCGCATCTATTACTTCCCCTCACGCTGCATAACCCAAACTTATAAGAACGCTACTAAAAGTGATTTACAAAAAGGTTCTCTTGAATGTGTGTTTGGGAGAGTAGCTGAGACAGGGGCTGGATTGGCGAAAAGCTCGCTGCAGAGCGGGCCGTCCAGTCCCACAAGATCAACTAACATAGTTTTAAACGCAGCACCTAATTCAATCTACTACTATTCACTGCCTCCCATACATAGTCCCTTATCAAACGAGCTGTGTCAGGACAGAATTTTGGGTTGTTTTCAATGGCTTCCCACATGCACTTGTTAATTTGTCGCACACCGCTACCGTGGTAATCCACCAAAATAACTGCCAAACTTTATCATACGATTATTATTTCAGCGCTTTTGCGCATAAACTGTTTAATTCCCCTCACCCGCCATAAGGGCCAAAGTATAAGAACGCTATACACTTGATCTTGAATCTTAGCAAGTGGCCGTAACTAGGAAATGCGTGGGCCCATACAAATTTCGCTGGGGCCCCCTCCAACCATAGGTACTCAGCTTACATGGTTTCCTATGTTCTTTCTATAATAGAGGGGAATAACAGGACATCCGGCAGTAGAAAGAGCTCGTCTGGAAGGTTTCCGTACATACGTCTCCTGTTAATACTGTAATACTAACGGACCTGTTGCTGCTCATGTTTTCTCTGTTAAACAACGGTTAACAGTTTAATGACGCTGGGGGAGGGCGGATTCTATTTCTGCCGTTTTTCTTCTGGTGTAATTCCACATAATGGAAGAAGATAAGCGGAACCCCTTATAGTGTGAGAGCCCACAGTACGGCGGGCTCCTGCTCGTCCAGCGTAGGTGGCCAGTGGTCCTCATGCCGACTAGTCAAGGGAGGTTTAACCCCTACATGCTTGTCTGAGTAGGCATTAGCTCGCACCAGAAACGACAGGGGAAGCGAGTAAATCTCTTCTCTTTCTACTAAGACTCAGCGGCACAGGCGCGCATAACCTTTCAATCCAAGCGCTTTAGTTTCGCCGTAGAACCTCCTAATACACCGCGACAACCAGCAGAACTTCAAATACACCGCGCCAACCACTGCCAGCACCTTCCAATACACGCGACAACCACTTGCAGAACTCTTGCAATACATGTGGCAACCACCGCCGAAACCCCCACATACTGAGCCAATGCGACGGAACCCCCCCCAACACCGTTGCCAGCTGCCGGCAGACCCCGAAACACGAGGCCCCAGAATTGCTGCAGAACCTCCCTATTTACACTTAAGCCTGTTTCAGAACATTCTAATACACAACTCAGACAGAAAATGTCACCTAAAGGGCTGTTTACTGCTTAGTCGGACGTGCACCACATTTATTACCGACTGCGTCAACATTTTTACCTACCATGACAACGACTGCGCCACATTTACTAACTGACTCTTAGCACCACATTTTTACTGACGTACTGACTGCGTCACATTTAATTACTGACTGCTCCAAATTATTACTGACTACTCCCATTTATTACGGACTGTACCACATGTTATTACACTGACTTCATCACATTTAGTACGACTGCTCCACATTTTATTACGGACTGCTCCACATTTATTACTGACTGCATCACATTTATTACGACTCTCCACATGTAGTACTGACTTCTCCACATTTATTACTGACTGCGCCCATTCTATTACCGACTGCTCCACATTTATACTGACTGCCATCACATTTATGACTGACTATCTCCACATTTATTACTGACTGTACCACAGTTTATTACTGCTGCAAGCACCCATTATTACCGGACCGCATCACATTTATTACTGACTGTACCACATTATTACTGCTGCTCCACATTTTTAGCTCCTCCACATTATTACTGACTGCTCCACATTTATTACTGACTGCATCACTTATTACTGACTGCTCCACATTTAATTACTGACTGCCCACCATTTATTACCGACTGCTCCACATTTCTTACTGAAGGCATCACATTTATTACTGACTACTTACTCCACATTTATTATGACTGTACCACCTTTATTACTGGGGGGATCACGCACACATTTATTACTGACTGTACCACATTTATTACTGACTGCCCCACATTTAATTACTACCGTCGACCCGCATCACATTTATTACTGACCTGGCAAACCACATTATTACGACTGCTCCACATTTATTACCCCGACGGCTCCACAATTTATTACTGACTGAGCACATCTATTCCGATATGAGGGTATGATGCAGAGGGGGTCCTGTACGGGACACTCAGGAGCTCTCTTACTGCTCCTGCACACAGGACACTAAGGGGTTAAGGCAGAGGTGAGGAACACATGGGGGAGGAGCACTATCTCTGGCTGAATAGTCCGTTCTTTGCTAGGAGAGGCTGCTGCTTCTTCTTCAGGGCTGACTTCTCTCCCTCAAGTTCATCTCCCGCTTTGCTGACAATACAGAGCAGATTGGCTGCAGCAGTCCTCCTCCCCTCCTCTCTCCCTCCTGAATCAAGATCCTCCGTGCAGACTCCGAATGAGCAAAGGATGGTGCCCGCCCCTAAATCCAGCCCTGGCATCTCGGTACCTCATCGCTGTGCTGCCCATACAGGGTCGTACTACAGCCAGGTGGAAAACGAGCCCGATACGGCCCATACTGGCCCATGACCCTGCCGGGCCCTTAGCAACTGCTCACGTCTGCTACGTGCTGTAGCTTCACCCCCTGGTTCTTAGAAGTGCTGTTTGGGGATTACCGAGAGACAGGCTTGGCTAGGCGAAAAGCCCTCGCCTGGCAGCGGACGCACTCCATCCCAAGATCCAACTAAACTAGTTTTAACTGCAAACACCTTTAACTACTACTAGTTCCTGCCATCCATACTCTTCCCCTGACAAACCGAGCTTGTCAGGCAGAATTTTCAGGTGGTTTCATCACCAATCATAGTGGAAGCATCTGCCCATCGTCGCCGCCATTCTGGAGACCTGAAGAGTTCTCAATCATAGCAGCGCAATATGATCCCCATCTGTCGCTCCTTATCATGGAAGTCCGTCTCCATGCTGACTCCACAGTCGCCCCTTATCAAAAGAGCTTGTCAGTCTCATTTTTCGGGTGTTCACCAGATACGTTATGGACTTGTCCACTATGTCCGCCACCATGTTTTTTTGGTTATATCGACTAATAATACCGTCACCTTTTTGTTCACATCCAAAATCATTTCAGCGCGGCTTGCCACCTCCTTTGGTGAAGCCTGATTCCATTTAGGTATGTCTTCCCAGGACACTCTCTAGCCTGCCGTGCTGCCGCTGCCTCTGCGGCTCCCCTATAGTGTCATGGTCAATTATTGAATGTTTTTAGATGCTAATCTAGCCTCATCTCGGCTTCACTCTGTCATGGCCATGCTGTTGCCCAATATTTGGGCATAATGGGTGCGATTAGCACCTCAAGGCATCCATGCATTGCTGCCCCGTGCGTTTCCTGTCCATTTCGGTGGTGTTTTTCCATCCTTTTCTGAGGTTCCCAGGTTTGGCCAGCTTCCCTGTGCAGAGCCTTGATTCCCCTTGATAAATGCTTCGAGTCAGCCCCATTGACTTCATGGGCTCGTCATTCGAGACCGAGCACTCGAGCATCGGGAAAAGTTTGTCTCGATTTAACGAGTACCCGAGCTTTTTAGTTAGTGCTCGCCTCATCTCTATTAAAGACCTTTCCATAATAAATTAACCTTAAATACATAAATCAATACCCCAATAACCCTCTAATTTGTGGCCCTCTTGGCCCCCACTGTTTAATGCATCTTTAACCCCATTATTCCCTGAATTTCTATAGCTCCATTTACCTGATTATGAAAGTCAGGTTACAAGTCCAAATGCAAAGAAAGGAGCCACTTGCCCCTCATATCATTCTCTGTGAGTATAATTCCATTTCCATTACCAGGCTGAAATCTCCTGATTGTGACCCAACGCCAATACCAATGCCAATCCCATTTAAGCCCCACACCAGCCGAGTTGGCCTTAAATCCCAGACGTGTGCTGGCCAATTCAAAATCACAGCACCTTTTATAGGAGGAGAGTAGAAGTGCCATGGAGGTCTCTTGTGATTTCATGTGAATCAGATCACATGGGGTAGATACGTTGCAAATGTAACACGGACCTTAGATGATGCCACCCTAGTTACAGACTTTAAAGATTGCTAAGATGTAACAGACTTCTCTCTCACTGTTGCCCATACGCAGAATATCATAGTACTGAGACTTGTCCATCAGGAAAAAGGAGGGCAGTAAAATGCAAGTATTTTTAATATACAGGACTCGCTTAGTGTGAATGACGTCATGAGTTCATCATAATAGTTTCAAACTGATTCCTTGGAACAATGCAATCATAGTTTGTAATGAATTCTTTATTTTCTGATAAGGAACTATTTCCGGCCACGATGATGCTTGTTCATGAACTAAAGGTTTTTCTGTTCTTTTGACTTGTAACAAGTCTTATAGATTGGGACAGTGGAAACCTAAATAATTTGTTCAAATATGTTTAAAATAATATACCAACATCCAACAAACAGCCTCCTGCCCCCTGCCCCTATCCCCCTGTGGCAGTGGACAACATCACCCTTTAACGACATGTGACGAAGATTACGTCATGATGTTTTCGGCTGCGGCGGCTGGAGGGCTCACATGCTGAGCCCTCACCATAGCCGGTAAGTCTTTGCTGCATATTGCAGCAAACCTTAACCGGTACACTAGCTCAATCCACTGGTGTTATCCCATACATCAACCCACACCAAAACCACGCCGACACACGGGCGCTGCCATCTTGGTGAAATTGTCTCTACTTCCCATTACGTCATCGGAAGCAGGTGATCGTTGCCATGGGACAGCCTCGGGCCTTCCAAAACATCCAGGCGTCTCATTTTAAACCTATTCAGATATTAAATTGGGAACCCCTACTTTGTATTTGCACGTTCTGGTAGACATCCTCTTTTGGGGAAAGTAAAGTGTGAACGTTTGGCCTTTGTAGTAGTAGATAATTAGCCAATATCATACTTAGAGAGAACCTGTCAGCATTTTGAAACATACAGAGCTTCAGACAAATGTTATTTGCCACCTCCCCCGAATCTGTGGAACTGTGTTTATTTCGCATATAGACTGAAAATGCATTTATATAGTAAACAATTGTAGCTGACAGGGTTTTCCCCTTAATCTCCTGAAATTACGTTCCACTGAACCCAGTGGGGGTCAATTTACTAAGGGCCCCCGAATCGCGGTTTTTCCGACGGTTATTTTCCGATTTGTGCCGATTTTCCCTGATTCGCCCCGGGGATTTTTTGGCTCAGGCGCATGCTTGTGTCGCGTCGGATCAGGGTTGCACGCGACGGAAATCGGGGGCCGTGGCCGTAAGAAACCCGACATATTCGGAAAAAACCGTTGCATTTAAAAAAATGTCGCTTGTCACGGCGCTTACCTCCTGCACTCGGCCTGCTTGGGAACTCAGTGCGTTCAGCACATGAGCAGCGACAACCTGTTGCCGTCGGAGGAACTACTTATGAATTCCGGAAGACCCAATCCTCCACACAAACGTGCCGGTTTCTGGATATCGACAGGATCGGGTAAGTAAATCTGCCCCAGTGGGTCTACTTTAATTAAACTACTGCACCACTTTTCTGCTACAACACTCTCTGCACATGAATATAATAATATATATATATATATATATATATATATATAAAACAAAAAAGTTTATCGACCACTTGCGTGGTAGTAATTTACACAAAATATATGTAGCTGCCTGCATTTTCTCCCTGATCCAAGCAGATATCTTGCTTAGGCTTGACACGTCAGTTACCTGAAAAAAAAACTTTTAAAAGTATGTTTTTAATATGTTAATCAATTATTACTCAGCTCCTCTCCACTGCTGGAGCCTGGTGATGTCGCACATAGGGGCAGATTTATCAAGTGTCTGAAAGTCAGAATATTTCCCGTTGCCCATAGCAACCAATCACAGCTCAGCTTTTCATTTTACCAATACTGCCTCAGCTATTTGACTATTTCAGACACCTTCCACCATTGGAAGGTGACAACTATCCTATTGGTATGGTGCTGGTGCTCATATTTCTCTGACTCTTGACCCATTCAAGTTAGACAATCCTTAATGGGATGGGATGGGATGACTTCTAATGTAGCTCCCATTCTTGAAGTAAACACCAGATCTACATGAGTTATAATAAAGGACTCTTGCACGTTATGGTGAGTGCCGCTCTTTCTTCCTTCACTTCGTATTTACATGGACTATCCTATCGGCAGCTGAGCACCACCTATGTTGTGCGTTTACTGGGGCACCGTATCTTAGGACGCTTTATTTGACAGCACACGACTACTGGCGCTCTATTGGAACTGGATTGTGCCCAGCATTCTCTTTGGTCATATATTTACCAGATCTACATGAGTCAAGTGTGAAAAAGGACCAAAAAAAACACACAAGGGGGGTCATTTACTAAGGGCCCGATTCGCGTTTACCCGACGTGCTACCCGAATATTTCCGATTTGCGGCGATTGTACCTGAATTGCCCCGGGATTGTGGCGCACGCGATCGGATTGTGGCGCATCGGCGCCGGCATGAACGCGACGGAAATCGGGGGCGTGGCCGAACGAAAACCCGACGTATTCGGAAAAACCGCCGCATTTAAAAACCGAAAAAGTGTCGCTTGGGGACCGCTTACCTTCACCTGGTCCGAGGTGGTGCATTCCGGCGCGATGAGATGACTTTCAGCGCAGCGGAAAGAACTACATTCATAAATCCCGGCCGGACCCGAATCCAGAGCAGAGAACGCGCCGCTGGATCGCGACTGGACCAGGTAAGTAAATGTGCCCCAAGGTGTCGAATCAGCTCACCCCTTCCAGTTGCTCCATCTCTGATACTGTGCAGGTGGTCGTGGATCAGTGTGAAGGCTGGAACACGAAGACGTAGTGGAAAGATTATCCCGGCAATGCTCCACAGTCTTGCAAGACATACGTAGTAAAGATCCTCTTTCATTGAATACACCATATAAAACTGAGAACAGGTATCCAAAGAGTCCAATACACAGACCTCTTGTTTTCGGTTTTCTCTCGTGTATTCAATGAAAGAGGATCTTTACTACGAATGTCTTGCGAGTCTGTGGAGCAGTGCCGGGATAATCTTTCTACTACATGACCAAATGATTACCTGGAGGTAGCCTTGTACCATGTTCTGTGTGACAGTGGGCTTCCACGTGGTTTCTTACTCTCGATTGTCCATTAGCTAGGCCACATATCCATCGCAAAGACCCGAGTGGGATAATTTATAGGGGTTGGATTTCAATTAGGCACAGTCTGCCATTCCTTTTTATTTTACGTTTTATTTTTTCATTAACTCAGATCATCTCATGCATACAGGTGCTTTCATACGTTGGCGGTAGAAAATTAGAAATCGAGTAGTCGCTAGAGAAATGCCAGGCCGCAGAGGCGAATCGACCACACCGCCAACGGCGTTACAGCGCTACGCGTGTCGCTAGCCTACAATAGCGTGTCCAGCTTGAATACCTCTCTAGTAGTTTTATTTCGTGGGTTGAAGTGCGGTGTGTAGGTCAGTTCGGGTGTACCTTGATGGTCTGTGTCAGCTAATTCGTATCCTCCTCACACACTGCTGTTTGTTGTTTTTGTTGTTCTAGAGATCGAGACTTATGGCTCTGCCGAGAACTGGGGGACAGGTGGACAGTGTCATGTTGGATATCTACTACACTCTTACTGGTGAGAGTGAGGATAGCACCCATCAACTTTTCTTCTCAAGGACTGTGCTGCTTTTTTTCTTTTTTTGTATATCATACCATTGATGCACGTCAAAATGGCTGATAACCCAGTTGTTCCACCCCATACTTCTTCCTTCACGGAGGAGGAGATCACGAGGATTATGAGCGGCGTTGGAGGAGATGCCGGCTTCTTAAAGAAACCATCAGGAAATGAGCTCAAAAGAAGGTTTGAAAAATACTCTAAAAGAGCATTGAACTTGAAACTACATCTGATCACATTGAATGAATATTACAAAGCTGGCCGCATACCTAAGGGGATGCGCTCTAATATAAGACCAAATCTGTTTCTGATGAATGCATCCTTCTGCCAACGTTTTGAGGACTTATCGAATAAATATGCATCAGATTTTTTACTATTAAACTTGGAATTTCTACAACTGGAATTAAAAGAAATTTCTATAAAAATTCAGGAGACTGAAAATTTTGTTGATTTGCTTGTGGCTGGCTTTGCTGGCACTAGTAGTGCAGCTGGTACCATGTTGTGACGAATTTCCCGGGAGACTTGCAAACGTTATATTTAGCTCTTAGTGACACACATATCCATCTCAAACACCTAAGTGGGACAATTTATTAGGGGTTTGATTGAATTAGGCACCGTCTGACGATTTTTTATTTTTTTTCAAAACTCAAAGTGACTTAAAATCCAGTTGTTGTGTGCTGTCAGTGTAGGTTAGAAACTAGGCATACAAGAACCCAACCGGCTTTCTTAGGCCTACAATAGCGTTATATATATATTTTGTTGATTTGCTTGTGGCTGGCCTTGCTGCCTCTGGTAGTGCAGCTAGTACCATATTGTGAGGAATTTGCAGGGAGACTTGCGTACGTTCTATTTAGCTCTTAGTGACACACATATACATCTCAAACACCTAAGTGGGACAATTTATTAGGGGTTTGATTGAATTAGGCACAGTCTGCTTTTTCAAAACTAAAAGTCATCAGGCACAGCACAAAATCCTGTAGTGTGCTGTCAGTGTAGGTTAAAAACTAGCCACAGCAATAGGATAGCATCGTTTTCATAGAAAAACAAAAACACAAAAAAACACAAAAAAACACACGAAAAATTTACAGTTTACACTTTAATTTTGAAAATGTTGAACCCGAGGGCTAGGGGTAGAGGACGAGGGACGAATGCTTCTAGCCATTTGTCCACCAGTCCGTCTTCCACGCAGTCCACCCATGTCACCGAAATCAGCACTCCTCCACCTCAGCCTCCTTCCCCCCAGTCTGCCCCCTCCCAGGAAAATTTGGCATTTGAACCGGCATACTGTTTTCTGGACCCTTCCCACAGTCACAAACCACTTGTCCGGTTGCTGCTGAGCTCTTTTCCGATGCCCAGGTTTTCCACCCGGTCGCAGTCTGTGGGTGATGATGACATTGTTGACGTAGTGGAAGCAGTATGTAAAGAGGTAACGGACGATGATGAGACACGGTTGTCAGACAGTGGTGAAGTTGTTGTCAGGGCAGGAAGTCGAAGGGGGGAGCAGACTGAGGGATCGGAGGATGATGAGGTGACAGACCCAAGCCGGGTTGATAGGCCGGGTGAACACAGTGCTTCTGAGACGGATGCGAGGCCATCGACGAGAACAGGTTGGAAGAGGCAGTGGTGGGACCAGACAGAGAGGCAGGGCCAGAGCTGGTGCATCAGCGCCAAATGTTTCACGTAGTGAAGCTCCCGTGGCGAGGGCTAGATTTTCGGAAGTCAGGAGGTTCTTTAAAGAAACACCGGATGACCGACGGACTGTGGTGTGCAACCTGTGCTACACCAGGATCAGCAGGGTTTCCACCACTACCAGCTTAACGACCACCAGTATGCTCAGGCATATGAATGCTAAACACCCCACTCAATAAAACCAAGGCCGTTCACCTCCGGCCGGGCACACCACTGCTCCTTCCCCTGTGTCACCTAATGCCTCTGCTAGTCAGCCCCCTGCCCAGGATCCCGGCCCAATCACCGGTGCGAAAACCACACCTTTGCCTCCACGATCCTCCACAGCATCAACCAATGTCTCCATGTGCAGCATTTAGCTCCACACCCCAGATGCTGGAGCGAAAGAGGAAGTACAGTGCAACCCACCCACACGCCCAAGCCCTCAACGTCCACATCTCCAAACTGCTTAGCCTGGAGATGCTGCCCTATAAGCTGGTAGAGACCGAGGCCTTTCGCAAACTCATGGCGGCGGCCTCCCCTCGGTATTCGGTCCCCAGCCGCCACTACTTCTCCCGATGTGCCGTCCAAGCCCTGCACCAGCACGTGTCAGACAACATCATCCGCGCCATGACGAACGCAGTTTCTGACAAGGTCCACCTGACCGCGGACACGTGGTTGAGTGCTGCCGGGCAGGGCCACTTTGTATCGCTAACGGCACATTGGGTTAACTTGGTGGAGGCTGGGACCGAGTTTGACCCTGGGGCTGATGATATACTGCCAATGCCGAGGATTTCGGGGCCTACCTCGGTCCAGGTCTCTCAGGCCTACTATGCCTCCTCCTCCTACCACCCCAACTCCACCTCCTCCTCCGAATTACCATCCGTGGCCATGGCGCCATCAGTCGGTAGCTCTAGGCACAGCAGCAGTGCCGTCGCTAAGCAACAGAAGGCGGTGCTCAAAATGCTGAGCCTAGGAGATAAAAGGCACACCGCCCAAGAGCTATTACTGGGCATCACAGCGCAGACTGATCTGTGGCTGGCACCGCTGAACTTGAAGCCAGGCATGGTTGTGTGTGACAACGGCCGTAACCTGGTGGCGGCTCTGCAACTCGGCAGACTGACACATGTGCCATGCCTGGCCCATGTGTTAAATCTCGTAGTTCAGTGTTTCCTCAAGACATACCCCAATCTGTCTGATTTGCTCACGAAGGTGCGCCGCATCTTTGCGCATTTCAAGAAGTCCAGCACAGATGCTGCCACTCTCAGGGCAGCGCAGCGCTGCCTCCAACTGCCCGCTCACCAACTGTTGTGCGACGTGCCCACGAGGTGGAATTCAACATTAACCATGGTATCCAGAGTTTACCAGCAGCGTAGAGCGATTGTAGACTGCCAGATGTCAACTTCCACCAGAACTGGTAGTCAGGTCAGTCAGCTTCCTCAAGTCTACAATGAGGAGTGGATGTCTGATATCTGTCAGGTGCTGAGTAACTTTGAGGAGTCAACACAGATGGTCAGCGGCGATGCCGCCATCATCAGCCTCACCATCCCGCTGCTTGGCCTGTTGAAAAACTCTCTGGTCAGCATGAAGTCAGAAGCTTTGTGCTCGTCACAAGAGACGGGGGAAGAAGATTCCCTTGTTGATAGCCAAAGCACCCTCAGGTCTGTTTCTCAGCACATATCGGAGGAGGTGGAGGAGGGTGAGGAGGAAGAGGAGGAGAATGTTGGCGAGACAGAAGAGGAGACCATTGTTCAGTCCTTCACTGTTCAGCGTGTATGGGCAGAAGAAGAGGAGTTGGAGGAGGAGGAAATGGACAGTCAGGCCATTGAGGGGAGTGAATTCTTACGCGTTGGGACTCTGGCGCATGTGGCAGATTTCATGCTAGGCTGCCTATCCCGTGACCCTCGCATTCAAAGAATTTATTCCAGTACCGATTACTGGGTATTCACTCTCCTGGACCCACGGTACAAGCAAAATCTTTCCACTCTCATCCCTGGAGAGGAAAGGAGTGTGAGAATGCATGAATACCGTTAGTGAAGGGGCAACCAACACTCTAAACTTCAGGAGGGCAAATTTTCAGCAACTAAGGGAAGACCTTAAAGGCATAGATTGGGATAATGTTCTCAAAGACAAAAGCCCCCCCCCCCCCAAAAAAAAAAATAACGAGTACCCGAGCATTTTAGTGCTCGCTCATCTCTAATTATTAACTCTTTCCTACAGCGGAACAGAATAAAACAGCTGTTTTGTCCCTTTTTTTAATTAAAACTTTTATGCAGTTTACTGTACAGCATAATAAACATAACACATTTTTCTGTAGGTCAGTTCACTTAAGGAGACACCAAACATGTACAGATTTTCTTATGTTTTAAAGTAATGTAAAATCTGTTTGGCCAAGGTCTTGACAGAAGCGAAAATACCAATTTTTAGTGTTGGGTTTTAATATTTTATTTTACACCTACACTGTGGATAGCTTGTTCCCTTATACAATACATTGCAGTACTTCTGTACTGCAACATATTGGGGCAGATTTACTTACCAGGTCCATTCGCGATCCAGCGGCGTGTTCTCTGCGCTGGAATCGGGTCCAGCCGGGATTCATTAAGGTAGTTCCTCCGCCGTCCACCAGGTGGCACAGCTGCGCTGAAAAGCATCGGAACGCACTGGAGTTCACTGAGCCGGGCTGAGTGAAGGTAAGTGCAAGCTCCGTGACAGATTTTTTCTTTAAAATGCGGTGTTTTTTCCGAATCCGTCGGGTTTTCGTTCGGCCACACCGCCCCTTTTTCCGTCACGTGCATGCCAGCCAGCGCCGATGCGCCACAATCCGATCGCGTGCGCCAAAATCCCGGGGCAATGCAGGGGAAATCGGCGCAAATCGGAAATATTCGGGTAACACGTTGGGAAAACGCAAATCGCCCTTAGTAAATGACCCCCATTATATCTGTCAGTGTTTTACTGACAGTTTGCATATTGGACCCAGTCTTGGACTGAGCCTAATAGGCCACTGTACATGGCAGACACGGATGTCTTCTTTAGATCTTCGGCTGACATGGCAACCCCTTGGCTCTCTGCAGTCATGTTGTGGGAGCCTGGGGGAGTGTCAGAGGGAACCCTGTTCCCTTTGTCTCTCCCATGAGCTGCCACAATTGTGGAAGTTAAGAGGTTAAACTGCCCAGCAGGGAGACCTGTGGCAGGAACCTGGCTGTATTGTTTTCAGATTGAGCCCAATAAGGTTATTATGTCCATAAATTTCAATTATATTTTATAAAAAATATAAAAAATGTTATGTGTAAAATATTTTTATAGCGGCTTGAGCTCCTCATGTTTCATAGCAGGGGATTTGGAGATATGTGCCAGAAAAATAAATGCTCCTATGAGCAGGTTCAGATAAGGATATTTATTGTATTTAACCATTTAGTGCCAAGCCAATTTTGGCACTAAGGTCATGATTACACAGTGGCCCAGACTTACTAAAGCCCCTGCGCCAGTTTTCTGTCAGACTTTGCACATTCTTTCATGTGCAAAATGCTTGCACGTATATTTAATAAGTGTCCGAGACACATTTTTGTTGTTTTGTGGAATTGATCCTGTGTGTCCCTAGCATCAGACTTGACTTAGGCTGGGTTCACATCAGGTTATTTGTATATGCTAAGGGTATACATCAGCAGGGGTAATGGTTTCTATGGAGAGCGGATGCAGTATATTACATCCCTCCTAACAGACTGCATACATAGCTAGGCAGGAGGGAGAACCCGTTGATGTCAGTGTCCATATTAGAACAGTGACATCACTGGGGGAACACCACGTTAATCGGCAGCAGCAATTTGCCAGCTGCAGCCATGTACACTTCTCCCCTCACATTTAGGGAGTCCTCCTGATATGTCCTTACATCGTATGCACAAAAACAAGGTGTGCACCCAGCCTTAGAAAGCTTGTTTGTGACTCTATTGTTTGTGACTTCTATTTTGTACACTGCTCCACTGTCTGCCAGAGTTCCCGATCTTGGCTTGATCCAGGCACTAGATGTCCCACTCCTACACCACCAGCTGCTTTGCTGTTGGCTAACTCACCTGCGAGTCCTGGCAGCCATATCCATCCTGCCTCGCAGCAGGCTCTGGTGAAGACTGGGGGGCTTATTAGGCTCTGTACACTAGTACTTATATGTACTCTCGGAAGCTAGTGAAGCTAAACTACATCAGACCGGCAGACCGGATAGGGACTGTGGCGACAGACCAGTTGGAGACACTATTCAAGTTTGGTTCCTAGAAGTTTAGGATGTGATATTAGATATGAGGCAACATTATACACTCTAAGTAGACCTATGCCTGCTGCTTCAGGTTCTGCTCCATGTATGTCATGCTGCAGCTAGCCGGAAATTGCTCATTAATGACTATAGGCTCAAGTTGCTGCAGCTGGTGAGTGAGCTAACACTGCTTCTGCCGTAACGCCGTCCTGAGATCCTCCCATAAGCAGTCAGGGCAATGAGCATGAGCTCACATGGTCCCCATTGGTTGACCTCTGTGTGAATGGGAGATGGCGAACATAGGCTTGATAGTAAGTAAATAAATAAGTAAATGTAAGTAATAGTATGTAAGTAAAATAAGTATGTAAGTAAAAGGAAGTAAAGGATGTCTTGATAAGAAATTAGTTTCTCCTCCTCCTGTCTCAATGTTGCCAATGGGGAGTGAGTAATTATCCCTCTGCAGAATTGTAGTAATGCAGCTATCACTACACAAATAAGCCAACGTGTGCTTGGCCATTTCCATCAGGAAGTCAGAGGGACTCCCTCCAGTTCCACAATATACTGCATCGCCTTGTCTTCCTATATCTCCTCTTGCTCCTGTCTCACATGCCTAGGTTTCAAGATCTCATTGTTGTCCTTCTCCTGTGACAGTTCATCATCTAAATGCATCATTTCCTGTGTCTCCCAGACAACCAGGTTTATCAGCATCATCACGATAACGTGTAGGAGTGGAATTATATCATTCATGCTGTAGTCCTGTTGACTGACAAATAAAGTGACCTCCTCGAAGGGACACAGCAAATGGCAGATGTCATGCATCAGCTGCCAATGGTTGACATCAAAGTTACACAGGAGAGTAGCCCTTTCCACCCAAACTGGTATCAATGAAAACATCAATTGTCCTGCCAAAAATAATGTTGTGTAATGAGACCCTTACAACATTGTTGTGTTGATGTAAAGGTTTCATTGGGTGTGATGTTCCTCATACAATCCCTTCCCTTCCATGGTTGAACTTGATGGGAATTGTGTTTATATATATATATATATATGATTATATATCTATTATATATATATACTCACCGGCCCTTTATTGGGACACCTGTCCAACTGCTCGTTAACACTTAATTTCTAATCAACCAATCACAATGGCGGCAACCAGTGCATTTAGGCATGTAGACATGGTCAAGACAATCTCCGCAGTTCAAACCGAGCATCAGTATGGGGAAGAAGAAAGGTGATTGAGTGCCTTGAACGTGGCATGGGTTGTTGTGCCAGAATGGCTGGTCTGAGTATTTCAGAAACTGCTGATCTACTGGGATTTTCACGACAAACCATCTCTAGGGTTTACAGAGAATGGTCCTGAAAAAGAAAAAACATCCAGTGAGCGGCAGTTCTGTGGGCGGAAATGCCTTGTTGATGCCAGAGGTCAGAGGAGAATGGGCAGACTGGTTCGAGCTGATAGAAAGGCAACAGTGACTCAAATCGCCACCCGTTACAACCAAGGTAGGCAGAAGAGCATCTCTGAATGCACAGTACATCGAACTGTGAGGTCTGCATTAGCCATTTGATTGAAGAAAGTGATCACCATTAGTAACCCTTTTGGGACTAAGCCATTTTAGGGCTTTAGAACCATGACTGATTTTTTAAAATCAGCCCTGTGTCATTATAAGAGGTTAAAAATACGGAAAAGGCCATGTGCTATACCAAAGTAACAATCTTTATTAAATATAGACAAAACAGGTGGTCCCCGAGTTACAAACGAGGACGGCAGAAATACAACACCAAGAAGAGCAACTAAACCAACAAGAGAAGCAGGGTAAGCAAGACTTACAGATCATTAATCTGTCTGACTATGTTTTATCAGATGTAGAGAAGGATGTTCTTAGTCGTGGTTTGAGTTTCTCTCCCATGTTAAGACTTGATAAATTTACCTTGGTCAAAGACATATATCTCTTTTGCAGACAGCTATCGTTTAAACTTTTGTACCATCAGCCATCATTAGCAGACCATGTGCCGGAGGGGGACCGACAAACGTTTATGGACTTACTCGATCTTCTACGTGAAACGAGAACGAAGAAACTCTAGGTAGGCCAAATTTCACATTGCGCCTGCCATCGCAAATCACTCCCAACTTACGTCTTTTTCCGGCTATACAGATTTTTTTTGAGTGCATGCTGTCTGACATTCGCGAGCTGAAGGAGGAACCATACAAACATGAAAACATGTCGAATGTCGAACGTCAAGCAATGTGTAAGTTACGCTCTAACACAAGTTTTGTCATCAAAGACTATGGACCAGTATGTGGGTGAAGCAAGGAGGCAGCTGGGCAACCAGCATTACTACTTTTCTTTACCCTCAGATCCCACAGAGGTTTTCAAGAACAAGCTGGATCGATTGATCAAAACAGCCATGGACTCAGGGATTATTTCCCGCAAAGAAAAGAATTTTCTAACAGTCAAAAAAACAGTTGTACCTACGTTCTATATGTTGCCGAAGGTGCATAAGGCACTTGTCAATCCACCAGGTAGACCCATTGTGGCTGGCATAGGGGGGCTATGCGAAAAAGCCTGCACTTATATTGATTTTTTTCTTCAGAATCGGGTAACCAAGCTAACATCTTATGTACGGGACTCATCACACCTTATTGGACAGATCGAGAAACTGAACCTGCAGTCCCCTGATGAAGAGGTCTGGATAGTGGCGATGGATGTCGAGTCATTATACACCAATATTCTACATGAGGTGGGCATCAATTCCGTGATGTACTTTCTGCAAAAGGATCAGTGTGGCGATCGCCGGCACAGTGCTTTTCTTCTGGAATTGCTTGATTTTGTCCTAAGGCACAATTTCTTTGTTTTTGATCGGGTTTTTTACAGGCAGGTCTCGGGTACCGCGATGGGTGCATGCTGTGCTCCCTTATATGCCAATCTTTTTTTGGTGCGAAGAAACCAGCGTGTTCCCATCGCGGACCTTCCAGGAGCACGTTATTGCATGGTATTGTTATATTGATGATATACTGGTGTTCTGGAGGGGTTCACTCGAGACCTGCCAAAGCTTTGTCTCAGATTTGAATGATAACCATCTGCAAATCCACTTAACACCCGTTTTCTCACAGACAGGGGTAAACTTTTTGGATCTTCAAATCATCATTCAGAATGGACACATCGAGACGACCCTCTATAGGAAGGAGACGGCGACCAATAGTTTGCTACACTACTCAAGTTTCCATCCGCGACACTTGAGGGATGGGATCCCAATCGGACAGTTTTTACGACTGAGAAGAAACTGTAGTACTCAGGAGGAATTTCAGCAACACTGTACAGACCTCACCGGGAGATTTCGCGATCGAGTATACCCAAAGAAAGTGGTGTCCAGAGCATACATGCGGGCTAAGCAAACCAAAAGGGAAGACACCTTTACACCAAAAAGTAAAGGGATGGACGGCAAACCCTGCTTAACAACAACATATCACAACCAATGGTCTGACGTTTACAAATTGCTCCAAAAATACTGGGGCATTTTGAGGAGTGATCCACGGCTGCACTCACATCTCACAGCCAAACCTAGGATGATCGCAAAAAGGGCCCGGAATTTGCGTGACTCACTGGTCCAGAGCCACTTTCATAGACCTGGTCAGTCATCAGGTAGAGGTCTTAAACTGGTGGGCTCCTACCCGTGTGGGGAATGTACAGTGTGCCCTATGATCCTTAGAGGTAACTCCTTCCAAAACCCGACTAATCAAGAGAAAGTTGTCTTGCGATCATACATCAACTGATCGATCTCGTTGTGTTGTGTACGGATTGATCTGCCCCTGTCCGAAAATCTATGTCGGACAAACAACACAAGAGCTACGAAAAAGTGTCCAGAAACATGTGTCTACAATTAACAATGCCAAGCAGGACCTTGCCAACGGTAGACAACTGACTACGGTGGCTAAGCACTTTCATGCCTTCCACCGTAATAACCCAGCCAAACTACAGGTGGTGGGTTTGGAAAGAATTCAGTCTAACATCCGAGGAGGCGACTTGGTACCGGTACTATTACGCCAAGAGGCCAGATGGATATTTCGCCTCTGTACACTGTCCCCACATGGGATAAACGAAGACATGTTATTTTCCGGATTCTGCAAGCAATAAGGTATGCGAGTACCCTCTCTTCACACTTCTCTTATCTCACACTTTTCATTACACAATCTCCCACAAGGTTTCTACTTCACCCACATTTCACCTTTGGCACATCTCGAGTCACCCTATGTAGTGGTCCCTCACTTCCATTGTTTTTGTGTCTTGGTGACTCCTTAATATCATCACTTGTTCTCACCACGTGTCACAGACAACATCACATCTTCTCACTCCCGTCATTTTTAGGCTTTTTCTTACACTCTTGAGTACACTTCTTGCACAATTCACTTTTTCTCCCTCTCTTTCTCCCTTTTCCCTTTGCTCTCCGCTTTTTTTTTTCTTTTCTCATTCCATCTTCTCCCTCCCTTTGTCTTATTCTCATTCTTTCACGCATTAGTTAGACACACATCATAGCATGCCGTCACACATTATAATAATTTCTCACGCAGTCAACCTATTATGTTATTTCTCCCATCATATCCCCCTTTTTAGGATATATAGCTATACACACCATCATTTCTCCACTCATACCCTATTAATTTCATGTATTGTTTCACTCTCTTATGCTGTACACTCAGGTTTTCCATATAGCACGATACTTACCATACCTTCTGGACCGTGGTTTATCGAGACTCAGCCTTTCATTCTCTAAATGATCTTCCCTCACTCCGACATTCTGGATAATCTACTGCACACCTACCATGGTTTCGGGGTCTGAGCAACCTGACAAGATCTTCCCTATTATCTCCATCCGGGATTCTGTCTGCAACATTATTATATTCATCGATACTTATTTATTCATAGATTGCCTTTTTATATAACTACGTATAATATATATTACCTGTGTGTTTTTCGGTGTGCGTCTGCCATCTGCTGTGTATGTGTGCGTACATGGGCCCATGTGCGTATGACCATGTGTGTGATGTGTTGACTTTTACTTTAGTTATAATGTATCATGTTTCTAGCACATATTTTACTATATGGTATTAAATAGCTCTAATTTTTGTTTTTTTCCTATGCCTGTTTATGTATATATATATATATATATATATATATATATATATATATAATATATAATAATTTAATCTTTTGTTTTATATGCTTCTTTTATGTATATTTTTTAAATAGACATGGTCTTTAATACATATATAATTGCTCACCTTTAATCTTTTAGATGAGTGTCACATTTTTTCAATTTTGAATATGTCTCCTTTTTCCCATACTCAGTGATAGTTTTGCTTTTTGATATGGGAAAGGTACACATTGGAGACAGGCAACTCTATTTTTGTACACATCACCTTAGCTTTTATTTCTCTTTTTTACACTATTAAACGCTAGCCAATACACACTCAATGAGACTATTAGGCGCTGGACGCCATTACCTTTGTCACATGACTCTCCAGCTGACAAATCGCGGGCATGCGCACTCTTACCCGGCGCTGGGCGCCGCCATCTTGGTCACATGACCGGTGATCATGTGATTCATGGGCATGATGCGCACGCATGCGCACTGCAGCTGGGATAACGCTGAGCACGATTACACCAACTAGGCGCTCCACACCTGACACTTTAAGATGCATTAACTCAGGTAGATATATTGGTTTACCGATTTACACCAGTTACCCCTGAGGAAGCCACTGTGAGTGGCGATACGCGTGGGGCTCTCCCAGCCCCTCCCCTAGCTGTCTGGCTTGTCTGGTAACTATTATGTTCATCCGTTTTGCATTATTATTTTTCACTGCAGGGCTGTATTATTGATGATATTCATTTTTTACCTACTCTTACATCATTTTTGCTGGACAGGCTTAGGGTATGGGGCTGGGTAGGGAGGTGTTCTTTTTCAGGGGCATTATCATGTGCCCAAACCTCCCTTGGGTTTAAGTATATAGGATTCTTTTTCCTTTTTAACTGTTTTTATTGGTTGTTGGTCTGGTGTATATAAAATCTGTTTTGTCTATATTTAATAAAGATTGTTACTTTGGTATAGCACATGGCCTTTTCCGTATTTTTGCTTAGTTTGCCCTTTTCATGTGCCCAATTTCCTACTACAAGTGTAGTTCCTCCTTATCATATCCAGGGTATTTTGAGGCTTCTTGTCACACATTGTACGTCAAAGTAGTTACAAATTTGGATGATATTTTTTGTTTTGAGATATAAACTATTATATTATATTAAACTTTTAAATTTGCACAAATTTGAAAAATCTTCATTTTCACAGTTCTAAATTTTCTGCTTTATAGACAGATAGTCATAGAACCCAAACAACTTCATAACTATTACTTCTGAGATGTGTCCTTTATATATCGGCTTGGCTTTGTTTGAATACTTTCTTTTTTCTAGGTTGTTAGGAGGTTCAGAATTTTGGGTGCAATATTTCAGATTTTATGACAACCGTCAAAACCTAGATTTAGATGCAGCTGCTCAGCTTCAAGTGACTTTTTTAAAGGCCTAAAAACAGTAAAACCCTGTAAATTATGGTATTTTAGAAATTATACCCCTCAATGTATGAAAAATAAACTTTAAGAAGTTTGTTTGAAAACAAAATGGAGGTGTAATGTACTGTACAAGCTATCATTTTTTTATAACAATACATTCATTTTGAAGTATATGTATTCAGTCCAACTTCACACAATAATCCAGGCTGAATAAAACGTAGAAATTTATTTAATTCTTTTAAAAGTTCATAGAAATGGATGAACACGTGGAGAACACAGACATACACAACGTTATTGTCTACGCGTTTCGGAAAAATCCTTCGTCATGGCATAGCGTGAGACATGAACAGGTGATTTTTTAAATAGCCCACTATTCATGTGATCATGTTAAAGAAACATAACATAATTAAAAACCTGTGGACTTGCGGTCATGTGTACACGTATGTCCATATATGATTTTTTAATTATGTTATGTTTCTTTAATGTGATCACATGACCGCAATAGCGGTTTATTTAAAAGAATCACCTGTTCATGTTTGTCAAGTTTGCCCATACCCTATATGTGTTGGTGTATGGGCACACAACAGGGCATAGAATGAAAGGAGCACCATTCAGAGCAGATTTGCTTTGTCATGTTTATGTTTATGAAATGTTTATTGTTTTGTAATATGGACATATGGGGGTTTATTTTTTGTGGGAAGTGATCCCCTTTTCCGGTACATCATTTAGGGGCATTCAATTGCTAATTGTTGGGACTTTATTAACTCTTTTTTTTGTGGTGGTTAAAAAAATTATTAATTCTAGTTTAAGTTTTTAGCTTTCTTTTTCCGTCCGTTCACCGTATCCTAAAAATAATATGTTATCTTTATTCTATGGGTCACCCTTCTTACAGCGATTCCCTTTTATATAGCTTTTTCATGGTTGACTTGTTTTGGACAATAGAGCATTAATTTTATTTCTTTGTTTACAGAGCTGTATTTCAGCACACTTTTTGCGGGACAAGCTGTGCTTTTCATTTGTATCATGTTGGGGAAAATGTCACTTTTTGATCACTTTTTGTTCTGTGATGATAATTTTTTGAGGTTTTTTTCTTTTTTTCAGGGTGTTCAGTGACAATTCCATTTATTGTTACGGACGTGAAAATACCCAATATGTAATGTTTTTTGGTGACTTTCACTTTTTTTTATATTTGATATTTAATTGGGATTTTTTTGGTCCTTTTCTAAAAAACATTTTTATTTTAGTTTAATTTTCCCCCAATGTGGGACAAGAAAAGTGATCATTTGATTACTTGTTCAGTGTAATATACTGCAATACTAATGTATTGCAGCATATTACTTGGTCAGCCTATGCAATCTGCATGCATTTTATTTGTGAAGGGAGGCTGCTGATAGACAATTAATTAGTAAAGGGAGGCCTCTGCTGAAAGCACGATCTAACCTTCTTTGGACCGCAGGTCTGCCATAGCAATGATCCGCAACACCGTCCCCTGTAGATGCCAGTTAATGCCCCATAGACCCACCAGAGCACCTCAGGTTCATTGGCATAATTTGATTTTAGAAGGAGAAGGAGGCCATGGATAACAAATATAAGAAGATTACACAGTCACAGTGTCACAGTGTCTTGATCTATGAGTAAGTGTCCCTGGTGTAACATGATGGATTTTGATGGTTTAATTTCTTTAAGAGGTTACTTTCACTTTTAGTGTATATGTATATTTTAATATATACCTATTCTCATCTGTTCTAAGGAAACCCCACTCCTGGGAAGACTGCCAACGTTCTTGAATGTTTTTTCACTTGTAGATACTTTTTCCCACTCTAGAGTGATGGATAATCTTGTTTGGATATGGCCTTATAACCCTTCACAGATTAATGGTCAGAAACAATTGTTGCTCTATGATAATTTCTGATGTATTTTCTCTTTGAAATTGAATTTGGCAGTTTTTTTACTCCTTACATTCCAAAAGCCAGAACTTTTTGATTTTTACATTTACAAGGTTTTGCAGGACTTGTTTTCTGTGGAACAAACTGTACCTAGTGGCACCATTTAACCCCTTATCTCTGCACCTAGCTATAACTTTTTTTTCCATAGAAATAAAAAACCCTTTCCATCAACCTTTTCCTCCCAAAACAGGCGATTATGGGTAAAACCTTATAGTATTTATTTGTTCACTGCTGGGGTTCTTAAAGATTTTTGATATAATGTGTTAAAATATGTCAATTTGGCCAGTGTTATTCTCTTATTTTTTAAAGTATTTTGTCATACAGGATGAATACTATTATACTTTTAAGCCTGCATTAGCCTGCTTTATGAAATGTGTGTTATTTTACTTATTTTTTTTTAAAGGGTGGGCAATTTGTATGTGTTGGTGGCTTTTAAATTCTTTTTACATTTTTTAATTACTTTTGTCCCACATAGGGACCCTGAAAGGAGTTTACTTGATCTCCAATTTCATTGTGCCGTGCATTATACTGTCAGTCTCTGACAGCCCAGAGGGTCCCTCGGGGGACCCCTGGGCTGCCTGTGACATCAATAGAACATTGCAGCAGAGAGGGAGGCTCTCTGCACCCGCTTAAACAATATTGGGGGTCATTTACTAAGGGCCTGATTCGCGTTTTCCCGACGTGTTACCCAAATATTTCCGATTTGCGCCGATTTTCCCTGTATTGCCCCGGGATTTTGGAGCATCGGCGCCGGCATGCACGCGACGGAAATCGGGGGCATGGCCGAGCGAAAACTCGATGGATTCGGAAAAACCGCCGCATTTAAAACAATAAAAGTGTCGCTTGGGACGCACTTACCTTCACTTGGTCCGGCCCGGTGAACTTGAGTGCGTCCAGATGCTTTTCAGCGCAGCAGCGCCACTTGGTGGACGCCGGAGGAACTACCTTGATGAATCCCGGCCGGACCCGAATCCACCGCAGAGAACGCGCCGCTGGATCGCGAACGGACCGGGTAAGTAAATCTGCCCCATTGTCTATGTTTACCTGCTGTGTCTAAGAGGTTATACACCCAGAGCTTTTACTATTCCATGTTAGTGCTGAACATCCCATCCATAGCAGCAGAAGGATGTGATGTCCTTAATGACCACTGTCAGGAACCTTGCTGCACGTTGATTGGAGCTGACTTAGGTTCAGGAAGGGAGCCTGAGAGTAACGTCTCCACAGAGTTATGGAATAGTTAGAACACAAGAAGGCTCTTATTAAATGGAAATTTATTATATAAAGGATAGTGGTTACAATTAAAATGGGTTATTATACAAAAAGGTTGACAAATTAAACAGAGATAAACATACAATGCAAATAAATAACAAATTGGTAAAATAAAAAGCGATAAAGAAAACAAAACGTAACCCCTTAATGACGTGTGACGTTACACTACATTACACGTGGACTGGCAAAAGCTGAGCCCATGAAGGTGTTTGCTGCATATTGCTAGCACTGACCGCGTGTGGTGACATTGCCTCAAAAAGATGTTCCTCTTGATGATGATTGTCGCTCCCCGTGATGTCATAGAGCACTTGCCCAGGTATGCCCAGTGCTGGTGCTAACCCTGGATGTGGGATAAGAAGACCTACCAGTTGCTATTCATGTCTACTTACTTATAGAGAGTCACTAGATTGCAGGCACTGTTACAATTAATCCAACTGGAATGCTGTTATTGGCTTACAGAGAAGAGGGGAAAGAAAATCATAATCTAAAAGATGTACTCTGGGAATAGAGACAATATGGAGTGGAGTAGAAATTTATTGAACAAGGGAAACAATAGCAAACAATTAAATATCTTAAAGGGCATCTACCACCAGGATGAAGGTGGCCCCTCCCATCTAATCCTCCCCATGCGCTATGACTCCTTAATGGTCACAGTTTATGTCATGTGACCAGAGTGACATGATCTCAGATACTTCAGCCTCTTAATAATAGCAAACTGTACCCCATGCATGTATCTGACCCCATGATTTCACAACTGCCTACATGGACTTCTACTCCTCTCCCTCCTCCATGGAGGCTGCTGTTATTTCATGTAATCACATACATGGTGTACAAAATGCTATTCATTGAAGGCTAAAGGACCTGCCGTCGTGTCACTGGTCACATGTCATGAATGTAACACAAGGCATTGTGTAAAAAATTTACACAATATTTACCATCTGTACATAGAGCTTTATATGTCTGTAGTTAAATATTAGCAGATGGTCCCTAAGTACAAGGAGGCAGAGCAGGGGTTTGAAGAGACAAGCAAATGACGCAATGGGGCGAACCTATATGGCTTCAGCCCACCCACTGAAAAAAGATGGTGTGTGTATATCACTTGGACCAAGAAGCATCATAAAAGTTTGCATAATAATCTTTATTTACATAGCACTATCATATTCCACAGCGCTAAAATCATAGGGGACATATACAAATAAAATAAAACATTACAGAGTACAAACAGTCCTATGGAACAATAGGAGTGAGGGTCCTGCTCTAAAGAGCTTACAGTCTATAAGAATGAGGAGGTGACATAAGAGCTTACAGTCTATGAGGATGAGGGGGTGACATAAGAGCTTATAGTCTATGAGAATGAGGGGGTGAGATAAGAGGTATAAGAGCTTGTAAACTGAATACAATAATTTAATAAATAAAAATGTTGCTGCTTCAACCAGCCATCAGCCTCCATCTTATATACAAAGTTCAAAGTCAGTGGGACTGCAGAGAAACCTGAACCTTGGCATCTGGTGTTTGCTGGATAACAGAAGAGAGGAAGACACAGGATGGGTTAGTTAACAGAGAGTTAAAATCTCATGCATTTATCAAGTGTTATAGGCTCTCCTAAAGAGGTGGTTTTTAAGAGCACGTTTGAAACTTTGGAGGTTGGGTATTAGTCTGATAGGCCCGGGGAAGGGCATTCCAGAGAATTGGTGCAGCTCAGCAAAAGGCATGGAGGCTTAAGTGAAAGGTTGAAATTAAGGTAGAGAATGATCTAGGATCACTGAAAGATCGAAGAGCACAGGTTTGGCAATAGACTGAGATGAGAGAGGAAATATATGGAGGTGCAGCACTGTGCAGAGCTTTATGGATGAGGATTATTGTAAATTGTATTTGGAAGGAGATGGCAACCAGTGAGATAAAAGGCATAGACTGGAGGAATCCGTGTAGCATTTTGCCTGGCTGCTTCATTAAGAATAGATTGGAGAGAGTTAAGTGAGTGGAAGACTGATTAGTAGAGAGTTACAGTAGTCTAGAAGAGGTATATGCAAGCAGGAAAATTCCACACAGGGCACGTCTTCCAATAAAATCCACTTTTTTTGTAGAAGGATTAAAAGGTACAAACTACGAGTTTCGGCACTGTACCAGTGCCTTCGTCAAGTTTAAAAATTATGATTAAAAATACACTTGTCCATACCTATTAATCATTCTATAAATAAAAAAAGTGGATTTTATTGGAAGACGAGCCCTGTATGGAATTTTCTTGCTTGCATATACCTGAACACTACGGACCCATAGGTGCGACCCTGGATGTCTACACCTTGGGCTTTCCTATTCCTCGGCTTGCTGCTCCTCCAATCCAATTATATACTTGATGCGTGTTATACCATAGAACTTAAGGAGAGAACTGTACCTTTTTCTATATCCCTATATTATCTATATTAATTATTGAACTTGAGTCTTGTTGCGCTTCATGTCTGTTTATATCCCAGTAGTCTAGACAAGAGTGAATCAAAGTGACAATTAGCATTATAGAGATTTCAATTGTAGAAAATACCGTATATACTTGTGTATAAGCCGAGTTTTACAGCACAAAAAATGTGCTAAAAAACATCCACTCGGCTTATACACCAGTCTATTACAAAAAAAATTACCCACCTAAAAAAAAATAAACTTATATACTCACCCTCCAATGTCGGCGCGGCTCCCCGATGTCCCCGATGTTGGCGCGTCCCATCTTCTTTCTTCTCTGCGGCTCCTCTTCTTTCTTCTTTCTTCTGTCATGGACGCGGCCATGTTTTCTTCCTGGCCGCGCATACTATGACGTCAGCAGCGGCTGCGTCATAGATGCGTCTGCTGGAAGAAAACATGGCCGCGTCCATGACAGAAGCAAGAAGAAAGAAGAGGAGCCGCGGAGAAGAAAGAAGGGACGCGCCAACATCGGGGACATCGGGGAGCCGTGCTGACATCGGAGGGTGAGTATATACGTTTTTTTTTAAGTGCTGTATACTACTAGGGACTGGCTGTATACTACTGGGGGCTGGCAGGCTGTATACTACTAGGGGTTGGCAGGCTGTATACTACTAGGGGCTGGCAGGCTGTATACTACTAGGGGCTGGCTGGCTGTATACTACATGGGGGCTGGCAGGCTGTATACTACTGGGGGCTGGCAGGCTGTGTACTACTGGGGGCTGGAAGGCTGTATACTACTGGGGGCAGGCTTGCTGTATGCTACTGGGGGCAGGCTTGCTGTATATTACATGGGGGCAGGCTGGCTGTATACTACATGGGGGCTGGCAGGCTGTATAGTACATGGGGGCAGGCTGGCTGTATACTACGGGGCTGGCTAGCTGTATACTACAGGGGGCTGGTGGCTGTATACTACTAGGGGCTGGCAGGCTGTATACTACTGGGAGCTGGCTGACTATATAGTCCTGGGGGCTTGCTGGCTATATACTGGGGGGGTTTCACCAATGCATTTCCCACCCTCGGCTTGTACTCGAGTCAATAGTTTTTCTCAGTTTTGGTGGTAAATTAGGGGTCTCGGCTTATACTCGGGTCGGCTTATACTCGAGTTTATACGGTAAGCAGATTCTAGAGACGTTTCCGAGATGCATGCGGAAGTATATACAACTACACGCTATTTGTTATAATCAAATAACCAGTGCAAAAAGGATCAATGCATATAAATGTTTCCTAAAGGAAACTGCATATAACTATATCAAAGTCCATACTATAAATCAGCAGGGGTTAATAATAGCAAGGTGTATATTATGATCACATACACAGAACAATGAAATCCATACAAATGATCCAAAGTTAACCCTGCTGAAGAGATATGTGAATGTTTTTTTTTATCAAAATACATACTAAACACCTGCAAGGGTTTACAGAGCAAAGGGCCTAAGATGAGAGGTAGACAAACCTACATTGGTGGTCCAGGCTGGTGATGCATCCCTATTGTTTATGGCCATACCTGTAGGACCCATGAGGAAGCCATTGTTTATGGTGATAAGCGTAGCCTGGATCCACCAAGTAGGTTGGTGCATAACTTACCTTGGACCCTCTTCTCTGTTAACCCTTAATGTTGTATAGTACAACATCCGCTGCTCTTTGTGCCCAGGAAAGCAAGACCCTTCTGAAAATTAATTTGGTCATTTAAGAAAGTCAAGCATCTGTTTAGAGACTTGCCTTCCACCGATAGAAATAAAAACTAGATATGCTTGTACTGTGACACACATACCATGCCCTGTAAGTAATGGTACTCGAATGTATAACTGGTAAAGGACTATTTAGTTCTCTATAACTGTCACTATCTTTAGGTTGAATCTCAAATTGAAATTACAATGATATTATACCTGTACAAAAAAAGGTCAAAATATCAGGCCATGCACTTATATTTCACAGCAAAGATCAATTTCATTTTGGAGCTACTGTATTTTTGTTTTCCAAAGGAACAACTTCAATCAAGATCCAGTGTCCTAAAAGTGTGCCAAATAAGTTGACTTAATACCACAAGCATACGCTGTAAGGAAGGGGGAATGCTGAGAGGCCTGTGTTGTGCAGTATTGGATTCCCACATGGTCTAGATTATGTTTGCTACTCACTGTATCTTCTTTCTTTAGACCATTGGGATGCATACATTTCTGTCAACACTTGTAACATTGAGGTCAGGAACCCGGGGTGGCTTCAAAGAGTGTGATCCAACTTGTGGATATGAGATGATGAAGTTATGCATTGACTGTATGTTGCATAAGAAGAAGTTTTACAAAATATGTAAAAAAGGTTTTTTCCTAAAACACATATTAGCATTAAAGTATGACATCTACCAAACTGGAGAAATTCCATGTCCTAAAATTTCCAAGTAGAGCATACAGTGTCTGCAGGTAGCAATGGTTTGTTTATTAGCTACATGGATGGATGGTGCTTACCCAGTGCAACGTTTATAAGTGTAACTATTTAAGTGTTCAGAATTACAGACAATCCCCTACTTAAGACCACCTGACTTACAGACCACCCCTAGTTACAAACAGACCTCTGGATGTTGGTAAATTACTGTATTTTAGCCTTAGGCTAAAATAAACAGCTAAAACAGTTATCAATGGTGTCTGCAATGAAGCTTTATTGTTAATCCTGGTTCTCATGATAATCCAACATTTTTAAAATCCAATTGTCACAGAGACCAAAAAATTTTTGTCTGTGGTTACAATTATAAAATATACAATTCCGACTTACATACAAAATAAACTTAAGAACAAACCTACAGAACCTATCTTGTATGTAACGCGGGGACTACGTGTATTCCAGAATGTAGCATTATAGAATATGGCCTTACATTCCATCATCATCATCTTCAATATCACTTTCACCTGGTCTCACCATGACTCATTTCTCTCATCCACAGGTATGTCTGCTTAATTCGGCACCAGAAGTCCCAGCACCTCTTGTTTTTCTCTGCACCTTTCATGTTATTGGTTTGTGCAAATTGGTTTCCCTGTTCTACCTGGAGACTTCCTAATTTGTCCTGGTGTACAAATTGGAGACTACAGGTCACACCTGACAGTGCAACTTTTCTAAGTGTAACTATTTAAGTGTTCAGAATTATTCCAGAGTTGAATCAGAAGGGAACAAAGGGACCTTATCTGTAAGAAATGCTTAACTCTTTCTTTCAAATGTTAACAGGAAAACAAAATAATCTTTCCTCCATCGCCTTCCCACTCCAAATTTTGTTTACTTGTGGTGACACTTAGAAAAGATCCACTGTGAAGATGGTGCCGCTTTAGGTGACTGCATGTGCTCCAGCTATTGATCCCCCCCCCCCCCCCCCTGACCCAGCCTTGCGGCATTAACTTGGCCTCTTTATCACTCCCCAACAAGCGGATCATCAGCAGGAGGGACTCCACTTCGCACAACTGGTTGCATCAGAGTGCCAGTAATGGATCCTGGCAGTCAAGGGCATCAGTAGCAGCCTTACAGCAAGTCAGGAGGATGCTGCACCATGGCTCCAGCAGCAGCCACAACCAGGCAGCTTAAGCTCCGGTACCTGGCAACAGTGGAGCTACGGACAGTGTGTCTTCTGCCAAACTAATACCATCAGCAGTGCACCAGTTGTTCAACACAACATGGTCAGCACCGCAACAGCACCCCTAGTGTAGTATCCACTACATGTCTGTCTAGTGTTTGTGTTATTGTGCTTGGTATATTTTTGTACCATAAGTGCTTCCCCATATGTAATATAACGTGTCATGTAACCTGTATTGTTGTGTATCACAATGTCCTGTAACTGTTTTAATGCAACTAAGGAACCAGCAACATGTAAGATTGCGCCTCTCAAAGTTTTTATGTATTTGTATCATTAAACCTGTGTCTAACTGTGTAACAATTGCCAGAACATGTACAAAATAATTTCCCCTCCAGGAGATCAATAAAGTTGTATTGTATTGTTTTGTATTGTATGGCATGATGTAGAACAAACCAAATAGTATCACTATTAGGTCTTCACAGATTTGTGAAATATTTTAGTAGCTAAATTTAACAAGCATTCAACAGAAGAAACCAGTTATTATAAATGGCTGAAAGTTGAATGGGAACCTAAAAGCCTCTGTAGGACTTCATAGTTCATTACAAACTGGCACCTTTAAAAAGCCTTATTTTTCAGCATTCAGAATACAATGGGGCTTATTTACTAAGGTCCCGCGGCTGCATTTCTATCGTGTTTTGGGATGCTTTCAGGGATCATGCTTTCACGTGACAAAAATTGGGGGGCGGGCCGACAGAAAATCCAACGGATTCGGACAACGCGCGGGATTTAACAAATCAATTTGTGTCGCATCCAATGCACTTCCATACACCAGGAGGAAGATGGTGAACTCCAGCGGACCTGATCGGGGAAGCGACACATGCAGATGTGCATTCCGGCGGACAACACACCTCGGGGATCGCGCAGGGACCTGGTAAATAAATGTGCCCCAATGTGTTTCTAAAAGCAGAAGTACTGTCTCAAAATTCATCCAAATTCTGGAGGGGAATCTATAGAATTAGGAATGATATTACAGGTGGCCTTGGAGATATGCAGGGAAGATGCATTTAGCCTCATTACATGTTTGTGCAGACAGTATCAAATTACAAGAGATGTGTGTGCAGGCAAAAATTAACTTTATTTAATTCAGACACTACATACAGCGATTAAAAACAGTTAAAAAAGTGCATTGGTGCTCTTCAATTCATGAGGACATCAAAAACGGTTAACATCTGAAAGGTAAATGGAGGTAACATTAGGGGCACTCTAAAGGTGGGAATGGACACTGTGCGCCCCAATGTCAGGGGTGGCAATGTTTCATCTGAATTACTGTGACATGAGTCCTCTTGGATCTACAACTTGGGAAGTTTGGCCCCTGTAGGAAGGGTCGGCTCCAGGTTTCAGTAGGCCCCTGGGCGCCGGAGCCTCAGTGGACTT
The DNA here is from genome assembly GCA_019512145.1 of Engystomops pustulosus. Taxonomy (NCBI): domain Eukaryota; kingdom Metazoa; phylum Chordata; class Amphibia; order Anura; family Leptodactylidae; genus Engystomops; species Engystomops pustulosus. Next base: position 55,602,835 of record CM033650.1, read on the forward strand.
CTTTGCAGTAATCTAATATAGCGGCATCAAAAACTCAGAAACTAAAATAGTCTCTTGTTCCCTAGAATACTCCCTGGTTTATCATCCCAAATAGCCCATTGTCACATTTTGTAGGGGCGAACTGTTAAAGAGTCTCTTAGGGAACAGTCTGTGGACCCTCTGGACCACCGTGCAGGTTGGTAGTATGCTCACGGTGGCAGCCAAGGTAGCAAGCAGGAACCGTCTGAGCCTGGGATGACAGCAGGAGTGCAACGTTGGTACACAGGATGGCCCAGGAACGCTGGGACGAATCACCGGAGTAGGAAACACACGGATGGAAAACAGGAGCTGGACACAGGAATGGCCACCGGGAAGGCAGGACCCCGGAAAGCCAGGCCCCTAGGAAAGCATGACTTTGGGAAGGCAGAACCTCGGGAAGGCAGGACCTCGAGAAGGCAGGACCTCGGGAAGGCAGGACCTCGGGAAGGCAGGACCTCAGGATGGCAGGACCTCGGGAAGGCAGGACCCCAGGAAGGCAGGACCTCGGGAAGGCAGGACCTCAGGAGGAGTGCAACATTGGTACACAGGATGGCACAGGAAGGCTGGGACAGATCACTGGAGTAGGAACCACACGGACGGACCACAGGAGCCTGACACATTAACGGCCACCAGGAAGGCAGGACCCCAGAAAGGCAGGACCTTGGGAAGGCAGGACCTCAGGAAGGCAGGACCTCGGGATGGCAGGACCTTGGAACAACCACTGAGATGCAGGACCGCCACAGGAATGCAGAAAAACAACAGGAATACAGGACTGCCACAGGAACACAGGACGACCACAGGAATACAGGATCGCCACAGGAATATAGGAAACACAAGAAACCCATGACATGGATCGCTGGGTCACCCATGACACCCATCATGGTTATTTTATATACAGCCCCCTCATGGATATTTTATATAAAGCCCCTTTCATACCCTAAGGCAGTGATGGCGAACCTTTTAGAGACCGAGTGCCCAAGCTACAACCAAAATCCACTTATTTATCATGAAGTGCCAACATGGCATTTTAACCTGTTAACGCTCAGCGTCCGATATATCGGACGCTGAGCTCAATGACTTAGCGCTCAGCGTCCGATATATAGGACGCTGAGCCCATGCCGGTTCAGCTCAAGATCTGAGCCGAACCGGCATCGGGAAACACGGGGTGCCGGCTGTGACTGATAGCCGGCACCCCAGTGTAACACCCGCGATCGGAGTTGACTCCGATCGCGGGTGCTTAACCCGTTAAATGCCGCGGTCAGCGCGACCGCGGCATCTAACATGCATCTGGGGGGTCTTTCCCCCACGATCGCCCCCCCCGAACCGTTTTCGGGGGGCGCCGTTTGTTGCTATAGCAACTCTGGGGTCCGATCTGGACCCCAGAGTTACCTGCAAGAATTGCCGGTAAGATGGCGTCTGTGACGTCATCTTACTGGCACAGTGCCAGCCTATGCAAGTGTATAGGCTGACACTGATAATACTCTGCAATACATGAGTATTGCAGAATATTATCATGAACAAGCAATCAGAGGATTTCTTGTTCATGTCCCATGGTATAAAAGTGAAAAAGTAAAAAAAAAAATGTTATTCAATAAAAAAATAAAGTAATAAATCACTAAAAATGCCCAAAACCCCCAAAACATATAAAGAGACATATAACTAAAAAAAAAGTCTAAATCATAACACAAACCCCACATATATAGTATCACCGCGTCCGTAACAACCCGTAGAATAAAAGTAAATCATTATTGAACCCCCACGATAAACGCCGTAAAAAAAAACTGCTATAAACCTTCCAAAAATTATGATTAATTATTCAATCCCACAAAAAATGCTATAAAATGTGATCAAAAAACCATGTGTACTCCGACATGATACTGGTGCAAAGTACAACATGTCCCGCAAAAAATAAGCCATCAACCAGCTCCGTAGCCAAAAAAGTAACAATGTTATGCCACTTGGAAGACGGCAATACATAAATGATAGATTTTTCCCCACATTAGGGTTTTGTTTGACAAATTTAGTAAAACGTAAGAAAATATATTTAAGTCTGGTATCCCTGTAATCGTATCGACCCATAGAATAAAGATAACATGATTATTAGTCTATACGGTGAACACCAAAAAAAAAAAGAGTAAAAAATCCAGTACAGAATTGATGCTTTTCTACTCCTGCCCTCAAAAAAAGTTCCTAAATTTTCAACAATAGGTGATACTAACCCCAAAATGGTAACAATGGAAAAAGCATCTCATCGCGCAAAAAAAATGGCATCACATGGCCCAAATAACGAAAAATCGAAAATTTTATAGCCTTCAAAAGGGGCCAATGAGGAAACTAAAATCCTGGCGGCTGCAGCGCCCTCCTTCCCTTCTGCACCTCGCTGTGCCCCCATAAAACAAGTCACAGCCACATGTGGGGGGTCTTTGTACTCAGGAGAAATTGCAGAACAAATTGTATGGTGGGTTTTCTCTTTTTATATTTTGGAAATGTGTAAATTTTAGTGCTAAATGAACGTATAACCGGCACAATTTGACCATTCTAAATTTCACCTCCATTTTGATTCAATTACTATGAAGATCTCAAGGGGTTAACAATCTTCGTAAAAGCGGTTTCTGATAGCTTGAGGGGTGCAGATTTGAAAATGGGAAGGTTATATAGGGGGAAAGGGGCTGAGGCCTAGGATAAGGGTACCACACGTCTTAAAAACTGTAACAAATACACCAAAGCCAAGGGACGTGTTATAGGTACTGATACTGTACACAATGGCTAATCAGAAAAGTAGAAAAATCTTTATTAATTTTGCATAAATATGCATACAAAACCATGCGTGTATACCAAAAACAATTAAAAACAATTAAAATGCACTATCTGGTGCTATGTCTCAGACAGAAGCTACAAGCGAAAGTATTGTGCCAAAATAGTGGATGCTTGTTACTTATAGACAACCCTACAGAGACTAATACATGCAAAATAAGCAAAAGGGTTGACAACCAACATGCCCTATTCAGTATTGAGTGACCAGTGTATAGCTGGGAGGTATATGCAATGGATAATACAGCTATGAGGATAGGTCTCAAAATAGATATACCAGACACTACAAAAACAAATGTAAAAAATATCACCAAGAATAGGGTAGATGGAGTGGGCTCCCCACGCGTTCCGCCACCGAGCCTGGTGGCTTCCTCAGGGGTATCTATAGGTTGTATAGGGGGTTTTGATGCTAAATATGTAAAATTTCATTCATAACTGTATTTATCCCCAAAAAAGTCAATTCTGAAAATCCGGAAAAGCGATATTCTTTTTGTAAGCCGCGTGACATCAAAATAAATTATCCAGACATTTCAGAAATTATGAAAATGTAAAGTAGACAAATGGGAAATGTTTCAGCAACTTATTTAGGTGGTAAATCTATCTGCCTGAAAACGCAATGATTTTGAATTTCGAAAGTGGCAAATTTTTCAAAAAATTTATCATATTTTCTTTTTTTTTGTAAATAAACGCAAAACTTATCAGCCAAAATTTACCACTAAAATGAAGTACAACATGTGGGGAAAAAACAATCTCAGAATCGTTTTGATAAGTAACAGTGTTCAAAAGTTATAACTATATAAAGCGACGCAGGTCAGAATCCAAAAAATCGGGCTGAGCCTTAAGCTACAAAATGGCTGCGTCCTTAAGGGGTTAAGCACTAATGTATTGCTACCTGTTCTTCAACATCTTTCAATCGTATCGGCCCCCTGAGGCAACCAGTACAGTTGAAAGAAAGAGTTCAAATTCAGACTCTCACTGTAGGGTCGCTCTCTGTAGAGGAAGAATGAAGGGTCCAGCAGGGGGACCCCAAAAAGATACCGCAGCCCTGTCCACATCTTCTCACAGTTCCAAACAGCCAATGAAGTGTCGCTTAAAAATAGCGCTTAGAGCAGCATCTCTAAAGTTGCCTGAGACTGCAGAGAGATTTGATGGATTTGTTCCTGTCTGGTGAACTGTCTGGTGTCCTGGGGTGATAACCTGAGTGCCCACAGAAATGGCTCTGAGTGCCACCTCTGGCACCCGTGCCCAAGGTTCACCACCACTGCCCTAAGGATTGATTCGATAAAGCAGCTCTCAACCCCATGTATTTCTTATGTACAACCTTATGTGGGCCCCCCAGCAGCTCTGGGCTCTGGCACTTGCCCACGTACAGCCAGCCCTGCCTATAGGAATTAATGAGGACCTCTAGTTTCAGGTTTCTACATTGATTAATAGACTGATATCCACCATGATATAAGGCAACATCTTCAACATCTTATTATTTACCAATCATTTTTTATGGGTCTTACTGTCCCCTTAAAGTTTTCTCTTATTTTGGTTTTATATTGTCTATTTTCTCATTGTCTATGGGAACTTTGGTTCCGTGAGGACAAATTTTTTTCTTTTACAATAAACTGTTTTATTATTATTTTTTATTATCACTATTCACATAGGATTTTATTTATGTTTTGGGGGGTCACATTCATTTTATACTTCACATTTATCTTGTAATTCGTCTTTAAATTCCTCATTTTTAATATGTTATTCTGAACCACCACCATGAACTACTGTGACATGCAGAATGAAGAAGAACACGCCATTTACACCTGTTTTCATCCTGATATTGGACATTTTTGCTTGACTAACATTTAATTTAATGAGCTGGCCTGAACATAAGGATTCATTTTGAGCGTACTATCAAGTAAATTTATCTGACTGGGACTCAAACTCAGACACTAGTCTACTGTTGGTACTTTGTAATTTTAATAATTTCCCCTCTTTGTGGGTTGCTTACCCCCCACCCCCTCCATCTGGCTTACCTTTTTATGCCACATAAAAACATAAAAACCTAATAAAAATAAATAGAAATTGTCACGGGTGCTCCTGTGACCCATATCCCGTGTCGCAGGCGCACCCATGTACCTCCCTGGAGCCAGTCTGCAGCCTCACTCACTATCCCTGGCTCCAGCGGCGGTCTACTAGGTCCCTGTGTGCCCAGCGCCCTGATAATTGCAGCTGGCAGGCCACCTTCCCTGATCCCCTGACGGATCTTTGAGACTTGTGCCTTTGAAAAAGCTTCTTTCTATGCCCTGTTTATAGAGATTTAAGTTGTGACTTTGATTCCATTCTTGACTTCGCTCCCGTGCCAGCTGTCCTGACCATCCTCTATGTCCCTGACGCTGATCATGTGCTGCCTGTCCTGACCTCCTGCCTGCCCTGACTCCATCTCTGCCTCACGATTCTGCACTTCACCTTGACCACCACCGCAGACAAAGTCGTGTCTGTGGAGTGACCTGGTGGTACCACACTGCAGCAAGTCCAACCCATTTTGCAGAAGGCTCTGGTGAAAACCGGTAACTACTTAGACTCCACTCACAGGTGTTGACTAACGTTATCATCCACGGTGGTTGAGTGGGTCCACTACCCCTGAATCCTGACATAAATTTGGTATCACTGTGATCGTATTGACACAAATTATATATAGGGAGTGTCAATTGGAGTCCAGAATGAAAGCCGTAAAAACAGATACCACAAGAGAATGCTGCAAATGTGTTTTTTTTTGTCAATTTTACTGTACTTGGATTTTTTTTTTCCACCTTTTCAGTACATCACATGGATTATTAAATGACACCACAAAAAAAGTACAGTTTGTCCTGCGGATAACAAGCCCTCTCACATCTCTGTAAACATAAAAATAAAAAAGTTATCGTACTTGGAATGAGGGAAGTTAAAAACAAACACAAAAAAGGCTGTAAGGGTTAATATGGGTGTCATAACTTAATATTGGTAACTCTGTTTCTGACAACTGATTTTATATATGCACAATGCAAAACATAATACTGCATTGAATATATATTTGTCATTACCATCTTACTAAAAAAAAAAAAACGGAATCGACAGTAAGTGTGAATTGTTACCGGGTAATTATAGTCTTAAAATATGTACCTTGTTACTTTTTTGGGGGCTTGTTGATCACAAGTTCCATGTTGCCAGTGATGTTTGCGCATGCACACTATACTTTATGAACTATGTGTGCACATTGTACTCCATTGATCCCACATGCACATTATATGTAATGACGGCGTATCACAGTAACTGAGTGGGGTGCAACTACTTCCTGCGTCATGTTCTTCTTCCAGTGTCTTGCCTGATTGATTGGCAGTTAGAGATGAGCGAGTATACTCGTCCGAGTATACTGCTTGGTCGAGTATTAGCATACTCGGACCGGCTCGTTGCTCGGACGAGTATCTCGATGGCTCGAGACCGAGCATTAAATTAATAAAAGACAGTGAAGAACAGTGTTTATAGTGAAGAATAACACATTACACATGTCTACATGTTTTCCTTGTAAGAACACATTGAAAGAACACTATTCTTCACTTTGCAGGTGTTCGCGCGTGTCTTCTGCTAATTTAGGAGATGTGCACGAACATCTGGAATGTGAAGAATGTGTTCTTTCAATGTGTTCTGCACTTAAATGGTCCTCTGTTCACTATTCACTGTTTTTATTCTATTCTTCACTTTGCAGATGTGCGCGCACATCTCCGAACTTATCGGAAGACACGCGCACATCTGCAATGTGAAGAATAGAATAAAAACTGTGAAAACAGTGAACACAGGACCATTTAAGTGCAGAACACATTGAAAGTGAATATTCTTCACATTCCAGATGTTCCGAAGATCTCCGAACTTAGCAGGAGACAGGCGCGCAGACCTGGAAAGTGAAGAATAGTGTTCTTTCAATGTTTTCTTACAAGGAAAACATCTGTAAACATGTGTAATGTGTTATTCTTCACTGTTCTTTTAATGTGTTCTTTCAGTGAAAAAATGCTCGGGTCTTTGGGGTTCGTTATTCGATACGAGCACTCGAGCATCGGGAAAAGTTCGTATCGAATAACAAGCAATAAGCACCCGAGCATTTTAGTGCTCGCTCATGTCTATTGGCAGTCCTTACACATGTACCACAATGGCACGGTGAGGGATTGAGGGAAAGCAGCCCCTCTAGGATATATTAAGATTAGGCACATATGATGGCATTGACCCCTCTACCTCTTACACAGGTTCTCCCCCGCTCGAGTGGTGTATCGTTTGACTTTTGGTGGTACATGTGGTCTTGTTCTTTTTTTTGGACTCTGATGATGTACAGTATCTGATTGACTCATGTACTACTGGTGATACTTTGTGGTAATTGATTATTCATTTTTTTATACATAGGGGGTAGTTACCACCTACATTTTTGTGTGTTTTAGGTTATATGTGGACATGTTACTGAAAGAGAATGTGAAGCTACAGTAGATAGGGTCTTGCACTGTCCAAAGTGTATTTGTTCATTATTTACAGTAGATAAATGTTGTTGGACCCACTTTCTAAGTTCCTATTGTGGTCTGTCCAATATATATTTTTTGACTTGGACAGATCAATGCAGAAATTACATTTCTCAATTTGCAGTTTAGGTAATTCTGTAGAGTGAAAGTCTTGTGATTACAGATCACTGTGATCATTGTGCATACAGGTCACTTCTAATAGTGAACTAATAGGGAACCTGTCATGGAGATTTGGGACACTAAACCACCCACAAATTTTTTTACATTTTTTCCATGTACAGCCCTCACACAGGTTGACTAGGGACCCTAAGCCACAGGATTCGAAGTTGGTTTAGGGACCCAAATCAACATGACATGTCCTCTTTAAGAGCTGTTATCACCAAAACTCTCTTACCAGTGGTCTGTACACTGGAGATCAAAATTAGTGAACAACACAATTACTTCAAATCCAAACACAAATCCAAAAGTGACTAATCTCTCCACCATCTCCTCCTCAGGATGCTAAGCTTTATTGGCCTGAAGGACATTGTACTCCCTTGGTTTTGTTCCTATCTCTCTGAACGCACTGTCTCCTTTTCTGGATCTCTCTCTTCTCATCTTCATCTGACTGTGGTGGTTCCTCAGGACTCAGTCATAGGTCCTCTTTTCTTTTCCCTCTATACTGTCCTCATCGAATAAACCATTAGATTTGGTTTCTGATAACATCTCTATGCTGATGATACCCAACTACATACTTCTGCATGTAATGTCACGTCTGCCTTACTTCACAACACCAGTGATTGTCTCTCTACTGTCTCTAACATTATTAACATATCAAGAATATTAAATACCGTCACTATGAAGTGCAATTTTTTACACAGAAAAAAAGCCATCACACAGCTCTTTATGTGGAAAAATAAAAAAAGTTATAGATTTTTGAAGGTGGTGAGTGAAAAATGGAAGTGAAAAAACTAAAAAAGGCCAAGTCGTTAAGGGGTTAATCACTACCTTAATCTCTCTTGCACATCCCCAGAACTTCTCCCGGGGTGCACCAATTCTCTGGAATGCCCTTCCCCAGTCTATCGACTAATACCCAATCTACAAAGTGTCAAACATGCTCTATAAAGCCATATCTCTAGGCAGACCTATCACACTCGCTAACTGCATGATTTTTCAACTCTCTCTTAACTATCACACCCTGTGTACTCCTCCTGTCTGTTATCTAGCAAACACCAAATACCAAGCTACAGGCTTCTCTGCAGTCACATTCACCTTGGACTTTGTATATAAAATGGCAGCTGATGGCTGGTTCAAGCTGCAACATTAATTGCAGTATAAATTATAAAAAATGGCTGGACCATTTTACAAGCTCTTATACCTCTTGTGCCATCACCTTCATCTTGTAAGATCTTGTAGTGAGAAGACCCCATATTTATCTTGTTCCATATGACTGTTTGTACTGTAATGTAGTATTTTATTTGTACATGTCGCCAATGATTTGTGAAGGGCTATGGAATATGATGGTGCTTTATAAATAAAGATTAATTATTATTAAAACATGAGTAAAATAGCAGTATTTTAAGCCTAATTAATAACTGAATAAGCTTAATAAATATTCTGAATCACAAAGTAAAAAATGTAAATGAGATACATTAAAAAGAACACCTGCAAGTTATTGATGTTAATCTGGCACTTGGCCAGGCAAACCTTGACAAACCTTATTTAACTGGTAGCCTAACTTTCCAGTTTTCACTGACTTTGCAAAAGTGTGCTGTTCTTAAGTGACTGAAACCCTCCGTCAACAAGTTGTCCAGATGAAAGCCAAAGAGGTGACCCTATCAGCCATAGCAAAGAAGATAGACGTTCCAAGTCTGTGATTTCTAGAATACTGCATCTTTACAACATCACAAAATCATTCACGTCCCCCTAGAATGCTGATTACCCACATAATAAAAAGTCAAGAGAAGACAAGATAATGCAGAAAATCTCCATGGGCAGTCATATCAACACTTCAGCTGGAATAGTGTCAGGGTGATCTAAACCCAATTGAAAGTCTCTAGAGATATTTTGGTGAAAAAGTTACCAAACATTGAATAATTGCACAGCAATGTTGCTTTGGTCAAACGTGGCACTACTTAGTTTAGCTCCTTTAGGCCAGTTTCACATTACAATATTTTGCAGATTTGGAAGCTAAAAACAAAATATGATCCTCAGAAAGAATTGTTCATTGCTGTTTATTACTAAATATACTTGAGTATAAGCCGACCCGAATATAAGCTGAGGCACCTAACTTGGAAAATTAATAACCCAGGTATAAGCCTTAGGTGGAAAAGACAATGGTTACAGCCCCCTCCAGTAATGAAATGGCAAGTAGTCTTCCTCCACTCATTCAATGCCCAACAAGATGGCCCCTCATATTTAAAAAAATAAATAGGACAGGATAATGCACAAAATCTCCATGGGTAGTCATTTCAACACTTCAGCTGGAATAGTGTCAGGATGTTTAAGAGCATTTGCACTGAAAGCCCAAAGTGGTGGATGAAGTGTCTTGATTTGGGGAATGTTTCTGCACCAAGAGTTGGACCTCTTATACAGTTACATGTAGTGAATTCAACCTTCTCCAAAAACACATCATTCTTTCCTTGCATTCATCACTCACTGAGCCAGCAATTTTCCTGCAAGACAATGCCCCCTGTCAAACACCTCGTAAATGGGTAAAACAGTTCATTGAAACAGAAAACATTGAAAGAATGAAATGAAAGAATGCTGGCCGAGAGTCCTGATCTAAACCCAATTGAAAGTCTCTAGAGAATCTTAGTTGTGGCCAAAAAGCCCACCACAGTCGCTGTTGTGGAAATTTGAGTTGCTTTTAAGTAACCTTTTTGAGATTGTGATACCTTTTAATCGCTCACTGAAATATGTATATGAAAAGATGTTACAATCAAGATGGTAAGGGAATCCTGATCACAAGATTCCTCAGAATTGGTGGTTGTCTGTAGCACAGTAATGGATGGTCTGGGAAGATTGTCTTTAGGTGGTCATCTTTTTGGAGTATGTGTTGGAGTTTTCTTGAGGTTGTTTTTAGCATTTCCGAATATGGATTATAAGTCACATCCAGTGGCACAATTGTTGTTTACATTTTCTTTGTATTGGAGAAGATGGAGATTGGAGAAGATACCCTTTACAAAAGAATCCAGAAAATGTTGACCAATGTAGATTACATTATTTCTGAAAAAAATCAAGTGATCATAGATTGTTCTGTAAATGTTGATGTCTAGAGATGAGCGAACATGCTCGTCCGAGCTTGATGCTCGTTCGAGCGAGCATCAAGCTCGGACGAGCATGTTCGCTCATCTCTATTAAAGACGGCATTGGGCTGCTAAAACATGTTGGATTTTGTTATATTATTATGTTACAATATCTTCTCAATCTTCACAAAATATGAAGCAAAATATTATGGGTATTTTATTGGGTTATAAAAGTAATACTTCATGGAAGAGCTCAATTTTTTCTGAACTTCAATAATGATTTTCTTGACCCCTTTCCAGTGCAAGTATGAAGCATATGAAACATTTGCTGCTTCCATTTAATGTGCTGATTTTATTATTTAAAAGGTGCAAAGAAAGAGCTACTTCAGTAGAGACTATGTGTAAGGCTATTATTTCTGAAGAATATTCCCTGCCAATAACAGGGTTACTTCTTATTGTTGAAGCCAACACTGTAGAGTTGAAGAGCACTGAGTGCTCCTGCCGAGTTACTGCATTACAGCTTATGTCCAGTTTGAGGTCATCCCCTGGGTCCTGAGTCGTGGAATTCCTTGAGCTAATAAATTAAATGAGAAAATGCGCATTTCCATAAAAATGTAATGGTTAGCTCATCAAAGGATTAGCAATACCTCTCATTGCCAAGGTTTATATGCTACAAGCAGAAGTTCCTTAAATCTGTCCACATGGTATAAATGGGAAGCCACAGAGTATCAATGGATAATGTTTCTATGGAGGCATTGATGCTGCTTTTGTAAATTCTAGACATTCGATCATTAAAATATAAAATATTTTTTTGCTGCATTCATCCAGATTTCAAAACCTCAGAGTTAAATAGGAGAATTCTAGATCAATGCATAACTAAATATCTGAAACCACTTATTTTTAGATTAAAACGTGCAGATCATAATAATAAAAACTGAAAAGACAGAAAATATAATAACAATAAAAGATTGCTCCCTAGTGCAATTAACCCTTTATGTATGTTTGGACAAATATGGTGGGGCTCACCTCGACAGGTTGTGCAAGCAGGCACAACAATGTTGAAGACATTTACACCGTTGAGACAGATGCTGCTGGTGTGAGATTCAAGCATATTATGCTGAGTTTGGAGTAACATTCTGCAGGAGTGGTTTATATGGATCTGACAAGCATTCATCTCTGAACGCAAAACGCGTTGTCTGTATCTTGTATGTTTTCATTTCTTATTGGATTTTAGCCAAGGAATAAAACAAGAATACTAAAGGCAAGATCTTGTCTTCTATAACTTTGACATGAGACTTCTAAGGGCCTGTTCCTAATGACAGCCTGCGTCTCGGAACCCCTGGTTACCCGAGACCTGTGACAGCCTGTGTCTTGGAACCACTGCTTACCCGAGACTGGTTACCACACCTACAGACCGGACCTCCTCACTGATCTGATTTTTTTCAGTGGATTATTCTTCCCAGGTCCTCAGATACCTATCTGCTCTGAACAGACTTCAGAAATGCTTTCATATACACAGAAGAATCTCCCTGTAATACATGCATTCAGTTTACTTTTACTTTTAAGGAAATCAACCACTTAAAAAACATTTAAAAACCTAGAAACACCTCTGCTTCTCTTCATCTTGATGCTGGCGCTGTCCTCTTGACAAGCTGGGATCACCTAGAAAACAAACTTATAATTAGCAGCACAGAGTAAGAGGACAAGATGTCCGGCACTCGGGCTGATAATTATACATGCTGGGAGAGGGAGGTGATGTCCGGTGCTCCGGGCTGCTAATGAGGCACGCTGGGTGAGGGAGATGACGTCACGCGAGAGTCTGGGAGCATGAGGGAGGCGCCAGATAATCAAGATGAAAAGGAGCAGGGTTGAGAATTTGTAGGTTTATTTTATGTTTTTTATGTGGCTGATTTTCTTTAAACTTATGTCTGCAGTCTTTAAATTTTTCAATCCATATAAAAATATTTTCTCAAAGCCTTATTTCTACTCAAAATAAGGTGATCATGTAATTATTAAGAATAAGTCCAGATGTCACAGATCAGGAGACCATGAAGACCAACTATCTATTTGTCAATATGCTTGCTAACTGTGCCAAATGTATTAGGACAATAATCTATGCCAATGATCAAACACAACCCCGTACAATAGCAGACTCATTTATCCATAGATACGGCACCAGTAGATATTGATCATTGAGATAACTTTCGTATTTTGAAGGGGTATTCTCACATTTAATTTAATTCATCTGCTATAAAAAATATATTTATTCTATTGCATGTTATTAAATTATGTACCAGGGTGAAGATAATTTCCCATAAATGTAGCCATGTTGTCCCTTAGAAACAGGGAACAGCTGTCCTTGGATACAACCACTTCTGCTGGAATGATTTCATAAAGAAACAAATCATTTTTGCTTATGAAATAACTGTGAGTTACTGGATGTCCTACAGCCATCCTGTGGTATTGAATGCTTAATCCAGGTAGTTGCAACTTCAAAAGCACAGACCTGGCCACTGTTGACAGAGCACAAGAGTGGTTGTATCCAAAGACAACTGTCTTGTTTCCACAAGACAACATGGTGACATTTATGCAAAATTATCTTCACAGGTAAATTGTTTTAAATAACCTGCAATTGAATATATATATATATCGTTTATTTATAAAGCACCATATATTCCATGTTGATGTAGACTTAAGGAGGGGTTCACATACATAAAAAATGGCCTGTGAGGGCTCACAATGTTTATGGAGGATTGATGTACGCAGGGTTAATAGTCTATGAGCTTTAATAGAGTAGAATAGAATTGAATAAAACTTTATTAATCCCATTGGGAAATTGTTTTGTGCATCACTACTCCAGACATTACATAACATAACATTACAAACATTACTTTCCTGGGTACTACAGACTTCGATGTAGGGGGGCGAGTTTGGGGTTTAGTCCTTTGCTTTGATCACTGAATGGTAATATAGTTCTATCACTCTTGGGATGAAGGAATTCTGGAACCTAGTGGTACAACAACTCACCTGTCGGTAGCACTGGCTTATGGCACTCTGTTCCTGTAGCAGTTTGTCATGAAGTGGGTGAGTGCTGTTCCCCGCAATGGTGTCTAATTTCCTTAGGCATCTGTTTTTCCAGACTTCTTCCCATTTGTACAGTACTTTGCCAAAAGTGCTCTGGGTTCTCCTGATGTCATTTTCTTGAGCCGGTTCTTTTCTTTACCATATAGTCCGGCTCCCCAATGGACAGCTGCATAGAAAAGTATGTTTGTCAAAATAGTTTCATAAAAAAATTTCACTATTATGGTGGAGATTTGTAATGACCACATATTTCTCAACAAGTGCAGCCTGGTCATTGCTTTGCCACATATCCAATCAATATTGATCCTCCATTCCAGTCTGCCCTTGATTTGGACCCCCAGGTTCTTCAGATTAATGACCATCCCCTTGGTCTTATCAACATTGTTAACCAGGTTGTTGCTTGGCTCCACTTTACAAAGTCACAGATTCTGTTTCTGTACTCATCGTCATTGCCCTCGTTGATGCAACCAACAATTACTGAATCATTCGAGAATTTTTGTGGGTGACAGGAGACAGAGTTATATCTGAAGTCCAATGCGTAGAGGGTGAAGAGAAAGGGGGACAGTACGGTCCCTTGTAGAGTTCTAAATTATTGAGCATGCCCGGAGGAAGTTTAGGAAATGTGCAAAGAGCAGATAGCAGGTAAACAAGCTGAAGGTCTTTATGCTGTCCATGTTTTTTATAGAGTGCACTATGCTGTTGATTTTATGAATCTGTGTCCTTCATGGTTGATTCATTTAAAGGATATCTAACATCAGATTTACTGATGGTAGACTGTCCAAAATTACATGCTGGTCCTTTTGCACTGCCACTGTCATTTGTAATGGAATGGAATGGCCAGATACTTCTAAAAAAACACTTTATTAAAAGGTGGAAATGAGCCTCTTGGATGTCTTGTGTGATAAGATATGCATGCTTTCACTTTCTTCATTGTAGCCTGGTCCCGCCCGCCGATCGTGACATCACCGGCTGTCTTCTGTTTAGTAGTGGATTATAATTAAGGCAGTTTGGAACCAAGCTTTTAGGGGGACTGTGGCCACCCAAACCACCCACCAAATTTTATACTCAGAACCTTTACCCATAAAATCCTTGTACATATGTTCCTGCTCTCTATACACATTTACACAAAAACCATTTCAGGGCCTTTTAAGGTTCTCCAAAGGTTCTTAAACCACAGATTGAAAGCAGGCAGAAAGGACATATTCGCTAATCCCCAAGAAGCTTGATTCTAGTACAATATGTAGGAAATTAATCCCGGACTTGTGGGGGCTATAATATTCATATAGCACAGGGCCCATGGCAGGCTATCTACCACTGTTAGATATCCTTTAATTACTAAACTGTCAATGGTGCATTTGTACAAAACACCACTCTTTATCAGAAATCATTGGTCTGCAAAAAAGCATAAAATCATTCCTGTTGCCATTTAAAGTTAATGGGCTATATCTTGTGGATAAGAACAAGTGTGACTACGCTCTAAGGTGAGTGATCATAGGGCTAATTTCAAGACCGTATAGAAAACATCAGTGTGTTTTCAGAAAACTGCACAATCTGACAAATTGTGGATGATAATTGAGTAAACACAAGAGAAGTTTACAAGACACAAATATTGTTACAATCGATCTTGTCAAGCAACCCCAGGTAAGTGTTCAAAGAAAAAAGCTAAAGCCAGTAATATACCACTAGCACCACATGGGTGACTGGAAGTGATTTAAAGAAAGCAAATTTTTGGGGTGTACGGCAGATGTGATCTGCTTGGCATTCAATTTGTCACCACTTGTACACAAAATAATATAACACCAGATAGCACCGGATTTCATTGTGATAGAAAATGCTAATACAACATATGAGAAAGATGACATAATATCAGAAGCTAACTTCAAGAGTCAGGTTCCTGTTTCTCATCACGGTCTATGTACGGTCAGTGCATACATAAGGAACAAATATCTTACATTTCGATAAATTTCTTTACATCTTTAGCCAGCATCAAACTATGAGTTATTTGAAAATTCATACTCATGTCATGCGTGGCTTTGTTCTCAATGACAAAAATGGAGAGAAAAGATTTTTTTTTTTAATTGGGTTCTGACCTAACTAACCTTTTGATATTTACTCAGCTGTGAATGATTAAGAAAATTACTGATAAATTACTTTATAGTAAAATTGCTTTGTGACTCACAATAAGGCACAATCTGATTACGTGGACATCTCCATAAAGTTGGTTAGTTTGTTCTCTTTATGTGTAGGTTATAGAAAAGGTAAGCGTGACCCTATTTATTTATGCTTTGATGTGTAATTCACTATGACAGAAAAGTTCATTCACCGGGAATACAAGAAGAACACTGCATTACAGTGGCTTCATGAAACGGGTCAATGATTTGGACTTTTTAAAAATAAGAAGCTCATCAATTCTTACGATTATTTTTCTCATTGTTTCTAATTGCTTTGTCCATGTTAATATGTTCCAGTCATTTCATGGTTAGACAAGTTGTTTTGGGATTGATATTAGATTGACACGAGATTGTGCAGCACAGCACCTTATGGAAAGTGGGCAATCACTGACTTTCATGCATTTTGGGGAGAAATCTGAAAAGATAGGAAGCACAATTGCTCATTGGGCAACCTCCTTCTTTACTTTTTAGGAGAAGTATAAATTAGGAAACTCTTACCTTGTTGTGTCATGCTGAGTGCTTAACAAGTAATTGAGCATAGGTGAATCTCTGCTTGGCAGCTGTTGGCACATTCACCTTCACTTAAGTTCCCAATGGAAATTATGAAGAGACTGGATATGGAAGAGAAATGTCCACCAGTCTATTGTGGGTTAAAAAGTTAAATGTTTTATTCTCTGTATAAAACACGTTTATGGGGTGCACCCCCCTACTTTAGATTATTGCAAGCCTTGCATATTGAACATTGATCTTTTGTGTTAGGTTAGATGATACCATGTGTCAAATTTTAGGTGGGAGCCTATTATTTTCTCCAATAACAATAAAAATCAGCTTACTTGCATCCAAAACAGCAGAACCAGCTATCATGTAAAATCTGTGTTTGCGTGGGTTTCCTCTGGGTCCTCCGGTTTCCTCCCACACTCCAAAAACATACTGGTAGGTGGATTAGATTGTGAGCCCCATTGGGGACAGGGACTGATTTGGCAAGTTCTGTACAGCGCTGTGTAATCTGTAGGCGCTATATAAGTAAAGAATTAATATTGTTATAAATATATGCCAGTCTTACTGTGAAGCGGTAGACAGATTATATCTTTACTGTTAGCACTAAAAAGCAAACAAGACATGAGGAGCAGAAATATACTTATCACCAGGCCTGTAGTGCTCAAACAAAAGTCAATACAATAGTATCTCCACTCACTCTTTTAAAGGACATCTACCACCAGCATAAAGAACTGTATGCAAATGAGCCTGAGGGGCTCCAGGCTCCATAGCTGATAATGGAGCCCCCAGGCTCACTTGGATACAGTCTTTCATTCTGGTTTTAGATGTCCTTTAAAACAGGTTAATAAGCCAGCATAATACCTCTCCATGTGGTTTCAAATTGAGTACAAACAGTGAGTGGTAATACACTTCTCACCAGCCGGCCATACACAGTCTCCAGACATTTTGTGCACGTAGTGTTCAACCTCCAGGATCCATCCCCTCGGAACAACTCTGTGGCTTCTGTCAGATACAACTCTGCTGCAACACACTGTGGATAGACCGGATCCAAAGAATAGTGTAATACTGTTGCTGCAATCTTGATAAAATTCTTTATTCTAAATGCTCACAAAAGTGATAAGATAAAAAGACCTTCATACATTGTAGTACCGTCAACATGTACATCTAAGGGTTTAAGTACAGTAAAATAAGACTAAAGTGACATCCACCTTCTTTTATTGCTTTGTACTTCCCCATTGTAGTAGTGGAACAGCCAGAATAACAGATTAGACACTAATTGAACCTAAAGATCCATTTGGGCTTCCATGCCTTATAACAAAAGCCAAATCTCCAACCAGCTTTCTAGGCGATCAGGAGCCATTTTAGCAATGGAAAACCCAAAGTTATCAGTTTACATTATATAAACTACCATTGACATAACAATTTGAATATTTGGTTATCAATCTAGCAACACAGATGACCATTTCAAATTATCATGCATTTAACTGGCATAAAATGTTAAAAGGCAACGATTTTGTTCACCTTCCATTTTTCCTCAAAAAATTGAGACTTTTGTGAGGTTTAGAGGGAATCACAAGGCCTCCTGCAGCCCATCATATTTATTACAATTTATGATAGAGACTGCTGTAAATAGCTGGGTTAGAGTTGTTGGCAGGAGATGTGGCCACTTTATTAAGCGGTTTGACCCTCTTAACATATTACACATTTTACATTTACATTTTACTCTGGCACAAGGGAGGTCAAAAACTGTTTAGGTGTCGGATAAGTTTGTTATCTTGTTCTTTACAATGATCTTAACTTTTAACCCAGTGTATTTCAGCAGCCATTTTTTTACAGTATTGCTATAAAGATAACAGTTGTCTCATGACATTCTGCTCTTTATCTACAAAAGCAGAGTAATACTCATATGTCTTGAAGAAATATCTCCAATTCATTTAAATGGGAATTTAATCAGCACAACGCAATATGGCAAATTTCCACTGAAATGGTTTTGTGTGGGTGAGTGGAAAGAGATACTTAAAACACTACATAGAACAGCCAAATGCTAATGCAGTTTGGCAGCAAAGGCTTTTGGGAAAATACAAAGAAGTCCAAATGTTCCTAAATTTACTCATCATTCAAGCCAATGATCCACATTTGTTCATGGCAAAGAAAAAGTGATTGCACCGGAAAATGACTTATGGTTTAGGTAGTATTAAAAAAGTTATTGGTATATGCGATAATTGAATAAAGAAAGGTCTTATTGTAAACCGACCTTTTTTTATTCAGCTATGTTTTACACTCCATTTATCATACCTCCGTTGGACTTCTGGGAGGACATACAGGACAGCAATTTCAATATACCAATTTTGTGTGAAGCAACTCAATGTTTCCAGGTCAGAACAATTAAGTTTTTTGACTTTTGCATGCTGAAAACAATGTACAAAATAGTTTTCATATCACTTGTTAAGAATCAATTGTTCAATTTCGCTGCCTATGCGGCTTTGTTTTTTTTTTTTTTTAAGAACAATTTGTATATACCCAAGTATAAGCCGGCCCAAGTATAAGCAGAGACCCCTAATTATACATTTTTATAAAATACATAATTTTACAACAAATAACTGGGAAAACTTACCTCCCCAGTAATTAAATGCCCCTATGAAGCCCTCCCCCAGTAAAATGCCCCATGAAGCCCTCCCCCATTAAGGAAATGCTCGATTCACCCTAGTAATGAAATTCTCCGTAGCAGCCCTCCTAATATTGAAATTCCCTGCAGCAGCCCCCCCCCCTAATGAAATTCCCTGCAGCAGCCCCCCGTAATGAAATTCCCTTCAGAAGCCCCTCTAGTAATGAAATGCCCTGCAGCCCCTTTAAAGGGGTTGTCCGAGTTCTTGAAAAAAACTAAAAGGAGAGGGCTGCTTAAAAAAATAAGTCCTACTTACCTTCCGGTGCCCTCTGGTATCCAGCACTGCTGTCACTCCGGTCCGGGCGCCATGTAAACAAACATGGCCGCCGGAGCAGCGCAGGACTCAATATGGGGGCCGGAAGGTTGTCGGGTCTGGCCGGAAGCTGAGTCCAGCACTGCTCCAGCGACCATGTTTGTTTACATGGCGCCCAGACCGGAGTGACAGCTGCGCTGGATACCGGACGACACCAGAAGGTAAGTAGGACTTTATCTTTTTTAAGCAGCGCCCTCTCCCGGCCACTTTTAGTTTTTTTCAAGAACTCGGACAACCCCTTTAATAATGAAATGCCCTGAAGCCCTCATAATTAAATGCCCTGCAGCCCTCTAATGAAATGCTCTGCATTCCCCCTTATAAATGAATTGCCCTGCAGCCCCCCTAATAAAATGCCCTGCAGCCCCTTATTCCTGAAAAGCAATAGTTTGATCACTTGTTTAATATACTGCAGTGTAGTTTAATATGTACTAGTAATAGGCATATGATGAGACAGACCTGGTGGCCTTTATAAGCCCTTCATTACACTCCCAGATGTCCTCTATTGCAAGGGGGCATTAGCATTTCTAGGGCTCCAATCAAGGTATATCTTGTGGTTCACCTTATTCACAGCTCAGCTCCAAATAGCAGAGAATGGAGTCTATTGGTCTTCCAAAAAACCTGGTGGCTTAGCCAATGATTTTAAACTACAAAAAAAAAAAAAGCTTAAGGCCCCTTTCACACTTGAGTCTGATCAGGGTGCGATCAGGGTTTGGTCAGTGAAAAACTGACATTTTGCATCACAGTTCAATCAGTTTTCAGTCAGAGTTTGTTCAGTATCTCAGTTTTTCAAGTGCATTTTCAATGCAATTTAAATGCATTTTTACCGCGCAGATAACACATGTGAAAAGGACTCAGGACTGAAGTTTATCTTTTCTATGGCAATTGATGCGTATAAAACGTATCGCACTTGCATTGGACTTGCAAAAAAACGCAAGTGTGAAAGAGGCATAAAGGGCATCTACCACCAGGTAGGACTGTATGCAAATAAGCCTGAGGGGCTCCAAGCTCCATAGCTGTTAATGCAGCCTGGAGCCTCTCAAGCTCATTTGCATACAGTCTTTCGTCTTGGTAGTAGATGTCCTTTAAAAGTTTTTTTAAAATGTATAAAATCCAAATCACCCCCACATTTTAATATTATGGATATAATAATCCCATTTGGTGAACACAGTGCTAAAAAGAAAATTAACTTAAACTTTCCAAAAGGGTATCAATAAAAACTACTTCCTTCAAACAATTAACAAGAATAGGTGCAAAGGAGGATGACAAATTTGGGATTATAAAATGTATACATGGTAAAGGGAAGATCTTCAGTGCCTCCCCTCTCTTTGTGTGACTTTAATTGCGCATGTGGACATGTAGTGACTTAACAAAGTTTAAGTTAACAGTGAACAAAATGGGCCACATTTAATTACCCGTCCCTGTCGCGATCCCCGAGGTGCGTTGTGCGACGAGAATGAAGTCCGGCGCGAATCACCAAGATCATGCGCCCGATATCCTGCATGTGTCGCTCCCCGCTCAGGTCCGCCCAATTTCACCTAGTTCTTCCTGAGTGAGTGCATTGTCTTGCGACACAATTTGAATTTTAAATCCTGCACTTAGTACAAATCAGTCGGGTTGTCCGACTGCGCCAAAATCCAATCGCGTGCGCCAAAAACCCCTGTTAAATGCTGCGCAAATCGGGAAACCCTACGGAAATGCTGACCTCGGACCCTTAGTAAATGTGCCCCAATGTATACCTTTCAATGTTTAAGTATATGGAGAGAAACCATCTCCACTTTTACAGATTTTTTAACTGACAAAATGAAAAAAAAAAAATCACTTTCTCAACCAAAATACAACTTTTTTTCCAAGCTATATTAAAATTATTATTTTCCAGGTTAGAGCACACATACTGTAGAATGATATCTGACTGTGTTTTAACGAACCCTCAGGCCTATGCTCTGTAATTTCCACAAACAATGCAGAAAATCCAGGAGCTGCTGAGTGAGTGCTAAAGCAGGACTCTCTGACATCTTAATAATAAAACAGTCAGTGACCTTGTCATCAATGAGAGTCTGGAAGGGCCAGAACTCTTGGCGTCTCAAGGATAAGTCTGCATAATAATTTACTCCTATAAATGAGGTGTTGAAGTGAAATGTCCATGTATTAAGAAAAATTGGAGAACAAGCGGAATTGTGAGGTATGGAAAGAGATCACATCATGGAATTACAGCTATTATCTGTTGTAGTGTTCATATTCACATGTTCAGCACAATCTGTGTCAGGGCAGCTCTAAATAATATGAAATGAGCAATTTTGCCATTATAAAATGACATTTTGGTTTATAACATCCAGAATTCTCACTCTTTATGACTTTCTATATAACAACATTTTTAGCATGGTGGTAAAAATGGTATCAATTGCATTATTTATTTAATGATTTAAAGGGAACCTGTCAGCATAAACTGACCATCATTCAGAAAATCAACTTTAAAGTGACATGTTATTTGGTTGTATAAAGTTAAGGAGGGTTTAACAAGCTTTCCTCACTTCAGAATGCTTTCCCTATAGTTGATGGTCCTGCATCCAGACATATCACTAACCAGATCTTCTTCATTCTGTGGTGAGGAGAGCATAACTTTAGCGCTGAGCTCTCCGCCACCATTAATTTATAAAACCAGTTTACATCTCACGTCAAAGTTGATTTTCTGGATGATGCCACCACACTGAGCCATAAAAGAAATATGATCTAGAAGGTGTTCATACTCTTCACAACATACTGCTTATAATGGTTAATTAGGTCTGATGACAATTTCTGATGACAGGTTCTCTCTACTGTAAGGCATCTAAAATAAAGTCATATATATAGCTTTTCTTTTGGACTGTCTCCTTATTAACCCCTTACCGCAGCATGCCATAATAGTACAGCGCGCGTCGGGTGCAGGTACATGGAGAGGGCTCATGGTCTAAGCCCTCTCCATAGCCGGTAAGTCTTTGCAGCAAAGACCTACCGGTAACACACTAGCACCGATCGCGGGTGTCATTCCCGCCAGCAAATCTGCCAACGGCCTAAAAAATATGGTGACGCATGGGTGCCGCCATCTTGGTGATCGTCGCTTCCCGTGACATCATTAAGGAGCCATGACAGCTTTGGTCTTCCGAAGACCGTTTTTCGTTTTAACCCATTCATTACAATGTTCTTATTGCACATTGTAATGAGTGAGAAGGAAAATCCCCATATAATGCCAAACTGTAGTATGGCAGTATATGGTAGGATCTATCAGACAACCCGAGGGAGTCTGAAAAATAGCAAAAATAAAAATAAAAAAAAATTATAATGAAGTAACATAAACATTCAAATTACCCCTCCATTCCCTAGAAGTGATATAAATATAAATAAACAGTAAAAATCATAAACATAAGGTATTGTCGCATCCAAAAATGCCTGATCTATCAAAATATAATAATGGTTTTTCACTGTGTTTAACTCTGAAAATAGCGCCCAAAGTCAAAAATGGCATTTTTTTGCCATTTTGAAAAATATAAAAAATTAAAATTAATCAAAAGTTTGTACAGTCCTAAAAATAGAAACATTGAAAACACCATCAAAATTCGCACAAATTGACACCACACACAGCTCCGTACACTAAAGTATGAAAAAGTTATTAGTCCCAGAAGATGGCAAAATCCAAACCTTTTTTTTGTACAGGAGGTTTTAATTTTTGTAAATGTATGAAAACATTATAAAACCTATACAAATTTGGTATCCCCATGATCATACCAACCCAAATAATATAGTAAACATGAGGCGCACTGTGAAACCCCTAAAATCCAAGAAAACGCTGCAAATGCGTTTTTTCACCATTTTCGCAGCATTTGAATTTTTTTTCCTGCTTCCCAGTACACGGCATGGAATATTCAATAGCATCACTATAAAGTGCATTTTGTTACGCAGCCATTATAGAGCTCTTTACGTGTAAAAGTAAAAATAGCTATAGATTTTTAAAGGTGGGGAGTGGAAAATGTTGGTGAAAAAAACAAAAAAGGGCCAGATAATTAAGGGGTTGAGTATCATTAAAACACTTATCCTGGAATATTTTATATATGGTTGGAAGGAAGGGGTGGTCTCTAAAAATAATAAAGAAAATATACTCACCTCTCTCCACGCTCTCCTTCAGCTGTGGAACCACAAGTCACTGCTAGTCTCTGCATCCCCTGCATCCCCTGCCATAAGTAAAAAATTTGTATGCCTTATACACTATAAAACCATCATAGTGGGGCTTATTTACGAAGGGTCCATGGATCGCATTTCCATCAGACTTCCCGACATTTTGGGGATTTGCGCCGCTTGGACAGATATGTAGCAGGGGGATTGTGTTACATGCGATTGGATTTTGTGACATGTGACAGAAATCAGGGGGCGGGCCGTCGGACGATCTGAGTGATTCGGACTGAGCATGGGATTTAACATTCAAATTGTGTGGCAAGAACAAGCACTTACATACACCGGGAAGAAAATGGTGGACTCCGGCAGACCTAAGCGTGGAAGTGATAGATGCAGGATATCGGGGGCACGATGTTAGTGAATCGTGGCACAGTGCATTCCGGTCAGACATTGCACTTTGGGGAACGTGTCAGGGATGGGTAAGTAAATGTGCCCCAGTGTTTGCTATTTGCGTACTGTAGTATTTCAAAAATTAACCATTAAAGGACATCTATTACCACTTTAGCAGTGTAAGACTGTCCTATAAGTGCTGCAGTTCCCTGTAGGGGATATTTCCACTTCTTTTAGCTAAATCTGGGGCACCTTAATCGCTGAGAAAACAACTTCATAACATTATGTAAATGAGCCAGAGGTGGTCAGGCTCATGCCACTTGAGCGCCTCATGGCTCCTCCGCTCACTAATTTATGCACGCCCTGGGTTAATTAATATTCACCCCTCCCGTCCACTGCAGTTCCTTCTCCCTTTGCTGGCATCATTCGGCTTGTTAAAAATCTTACGCAATTGCGCAAACTTGTCCCTTGCGCAGTAGCACTGGTAACGCGGCTGCCGCAAGCAACAAGTTCAC
Organism: Engystomops pustulosus; assembly: GCA_019512145.1. Lineage (NCBI taxonomy): Eukaryota > Metazoa > Chordata > Amphibia > Anura > Leptodactylidae > Engystomops > Engystomops pustulosus. The sequence continues at coordinate 55,627,190 of CM033650.1, forward strand.
GTGCCTGTGGGAGATTTCTAACAAGAGAAGAACTGTGGCCGATGGGAGGGGTGAATATTAATTTACCAGGTGGAGTTAGCGGAGGAGCTATGAGGCGTTCAAGTGGCACGCCTGTGGCTGCTGTAATTGGTGAACCTTGAACAAAACTTTGATTCGGGTTTGGTTTTCCCCTGGCATGTAAAGGGTTAACACCCACAATTGTTGTCAGCTGAAATCCAGGTACGGGTTTAGGGACACAAACCTGCGATGTTTAGCACAAACCTGAACACTGTGGTTTTGGGTCAGCTCATCCTTAAAAACAAAGCTTATCAATCATTACTATGAAATCACACACTTATTATGGTGGGGTGCCGATGGTGTCACACAGCAGCCTGGGACCAGTCAAGGACCCCAGGGCTGCCTGTGATAATTATCCATTGAACCAAGCCAGAAACCTGGCCTAATAGATACCTGTTAGGAGAAATATTAGGCACTGTGCTGCATATGCGGTGCAATACATTATATAAGAGCTCAAATGATCCAATTTAAGTGTCCCCTTGTGGGACAAAGTGTTATAAAAAAGTAATAAATAGAAAATATAGCTATAATAAAATTATAAAGTCTAAAAAAAACTATAAAAAAACACACACAAAAGCACACAAAACTCATCCATCCCTTTACAACAAATAAGGAAAACACACAAATGTTGTACCTCCAAGTTATAGCTTGTCAAAGGTATTGACAAAAAAAATAAATAAAAATGGCCTGGGCATTAATATGGAAAACAGGTGCGGTTCATCTTGATTAGGTGACAGATCATACCCCAAGAGAAACATGCACACCCAAGATGCTATGCTGGAACTTTAAATGTACCAGCACAATGAGCAGCAGGAAGCTAGGTATAATACATCACTTGACTCCTGCTGCATCTCTCTTGAACTGAGAAATCTCTGTTTGGGGTATTTTCCCCGATTAAAGTAAAACTGTAAAATATGAAAACTTTTGCCTAACTCAAAAATAAGCAATTCTCTAATTTACTCCAATTAGCTATTTACAGGTGTTTAGCAGTTTGCAGAGGTTTCACCTTGTCCCCCACTGCCAATCTCTATTTGCCATGTTTCCTGATAACTATGGGAAAACCGTATAGAACAGCTAGAGACAACAGGAGGCTTGTCAGTAGTAGTGGAGCGCAAATAAATAAGACCTTGAGTAATGTCACATGCCTTGGGTCAACTAATTACAAACATGCTGTCCCTACTCATATGAAAGGCTGTGTTATGTCACAGGACCTTCAGTGATGTCACAAGCATGTGATTCAGCACATGCCTCATATTGGACAATTACAAACATGCTGTCCTGTTCTGGCTTCAGTGCCCTGAGCTGATGTCACAACCAGGAATTACCCATCCCCTTCAGGAATAGCTGCATGTGTTTTAATAGGAAATGATTAGAGATGAGCGAACACTAAAATGCTCGGGTACTCGTTATTCTCGAATAACGAGTACCCGAGCATTTTAGTGCTCGCTCATCTCTAATTCTGACAGTAACTGAAAAACAAGTGTCCATTTCATTAGCCAGAAAATGTCAGTTAGTTTAACTCATACGCTGTGTCACCAATAACTGTCAGTTTGTCTGCACTTATTTATCATTCATTTTTTTTAAACAAAGATAAAGAATGGATATTTCCTGAAGGTAGTGTGAACTTAGCCTAACATTGTTAAAAATCTATATCGTGATTGGTTCCCAAATTGGTTATATTCAACATTATGTCCCATGGCCATTGGAAATTTCTTTACTCAAAATAAAAGTATTTTTATTTGTTAATCCCTTAAAGATCCGGCTTGCAATTACATGAAAAAGAGTCCATGATTTTTTTTTTATTATTGTCTAATCATGAGCAATATTATGAATATCTGATTAGGTATCGGCATCTGGCAGAATACAATGCAGTGAGAAAGAATCAGATAATTCAATGCTCTCTTTAGTGATCCCTGTGTTGTGCTAGGTCTTAACATGTACGACCCATTTAAAGGGATTCTGCCAGTTTCCAAATTACATCTCAGGTAATGACCTCTATTGGCTTATCTGTAAAAAGCGTTTTTTTCAAAAACAGCTCCCCTTATAATATGCTTTGTAGGTTTTCATATACAGTGTATTCTACTATTGTTGCAGTAATAAACGGCAGTATAGTTGGATTCATTTCTCTTTATTCCAGTGTAAACAAAAGGGATTGAACCCAATAAAATAAAGCACATAATGGTACAAATTGCGGCATCATGAATGGCTACTTAGCCAGGTTTTACAAATTTTTTATTAGAATAACCTCACCCTCCTTGGAACAACTCAAAGACATTAAAGAGTGAAGCAATATGCTCTGAATCATATATAATTGCCATGATTCTGGACTTACTTACTTCAATGACCAAAGGGACCACAGCCAGAGATTAGACATAACACAGATAGCCCAGATGTTAAACTTCTAAGATTTAAACACTTCCATAACCCAATTATTAACTCTGGAAAGTGTCAACTGTCGTCAAACATTGTAAATATATATGATAGGCCTTGGGGCATGTAGATAACACGTATGTTTTTCATATGTATTTCTCTCGCTCATCCTAAAAGTTCTAAAAAAGTGAAATAAAAACCTTGTAGAATGGCCCTGCATGGTGTCCGTACAATTAGCGACTTTGTTCTCCTAATTGAATTCAAGCTAACAAACTCCCAGCCTTCTATGGCTACGTACAATTACAAGTAAAGCTTTTAGCTTTGGGCCAAGCAAAAGTAATGAGTTGTTATTTAGGAAAATTCTTAGCAGGATCAAGCAGTGTAAACATACAGTGGCACCTCGACAAAGAAATCTTTTGAATTCAATTGACTGCAGAAATGAGTAGTTTTGGGAGCTGGGTACAGAGCCACCAACGCTCAGACTTAGTATTAAGAGTGGGAAATTTCTTTTACAAAGACAAAAGTACTTGAAATAAACAAGAGGCAACAAAAAGATAACACAAGGCCAACGACGTAGAAATAGCCACCGAAATTCAATCTCCTACAGTGAAGAATTCCTAAATAGTTTCCCAAATTGCATAAGACTATTCTTGCTTTTGGCCAAAGTAAAACTGTTTGGCATAAAGGGAACAATCATTCTTCTACAAAGTCAAACAAAATACAAGGGGGGTTAAAATTATTTCAAAAATTATTTTATTGGATGTGTTTTTATTTTATTCTGAGGTCATTTTGTAATAACTTGGCATAGGTGAAGTTCCTGGAACAGTTAAAGTAAGTAAAATGGGAACTCCCATTCCAAATATATTTCATACTATTTTATACTTGCTGTCAGCTGTCTCTGTATGCTCATAAAAGAAAATGGATTGTATATTTGAAAAAAAATAAGAGAACTTCAAGAAAGAATAAAATGTATCCATATACCAACATTTTCATAAAAATTCCCTATGTAGTGAATATAAAGCAATTCCATTCATCTACAGAAAGATTTCATTTTCCAAATAGGATGCTCCGTGAGACCGTCCAGTAAAAATCCCTGGTGAATTAAACTTGTTTTCTATTGTACTATGATAAAGAAAATGTACCATAAAATAAAGTATGATAAACCAGGCACCGTGACTGTGGTAATCTTTTTCTATTTGTTATCTATGGCCTCCTTAATTCCAAAATCAATTGGGGGAGGGGCATAACCAGAGCTCTTCCGTTCTCTGTCTTCACAGGCAGTTACACTGTCTCCCTCTCCCCATTGCTCCCTTGATACTTTCCCTATCCTCTGCCTGCTGTAATCAAATGGGTGTAGTGCTCCTGCACAGTGTAACAGCATCTGAAGCTACAGGATGGAGGGACTCTGGTAATGCCCCAATTTTGATTTGAATTTCTAGGTTATTTAAAATTAATTTTTTTTTTAACTTTTTTTAAAAAAAATTTTCCTATTTTTCAGACCCCCTAGGGTACTTTAACCCTAGCTTGTCTGATTGATCCTACCATATACTGCCATACTACAGTATAAAAGGATAATCTCACGTGCCACCAGGATTTAAAAGCTTCCAGTTACATAGTTAAAATCTGTGATCCGTGCCAGTGCTGACAGGGTGTGTTATCGGGGAGTGTTAGCTACACTAAGCAGCAAACGCCCACCTTGTAAGGAGAGGGTTAGTTCATGAGCACTCTGCATACGTGTAACATACTATTGCATCACAAGTCAGGAATGGGTTAAAGACAGCAGGCAGTGAGGGAACTAGGCTGTCTCTTTCAATCTCCCTGTTGGGCAATAATAACACATTTTTTTTTACAGAAATGATACCTCCCAATATTGTCAACTGGACTCTACGTCCAGTAGCAAAAGGGAACTTGCAATGGTAACTTACCATTGCTTAGTAAGAGAGTGATATGGTGAGAGGTCTGAGGCCAGACATACATACAATGGAGAATAACTATTCTAATACATGGTCAGCTTTGTACCAATTAGGATTTTACCATGTGCCAAAACTACGACCAAGCTAAGACATTGGGAGTCATTTACTAAGGGCCTGATTCGCGGTTTCCCGACGTGTTACCCGTATATTTCCGATTTGCGCCGATTTCCCCTGAATTGCCCCGGGATTTTGGCGCACGCGATCGGATTTTGGCGCATCAGCGCTGGCATGCACGCGACGGAAATCGGGGGGCGTGGCCAAAGAAAACCCGATGGATTCGGAAAAACCGCTGCATTTAAAAAACAAAAAGTGTTGCGGAGCTTGCACTTACCTTCACCAGGAATAGGCCGGTGTACTTGAGTGCATTTCAGCAGACTTCAGCGCAGCAGTGCCACCTGGTGGACGTCGGAGGAACTACCTCAGTGAATCCCGGCCGGACCCGAATCCACCGCAGAGAACGCACCGTTGGATCGCGAATGGACCGGGTAAGTAAATCTGCCCCATTGCTCTAAACGTCCTGCTTTCTTCTACCTATGAGTGATACACTTATCAGATAGAAGATGAGGATATCTGTTTCTTATTTATCTCCTCAGGAATTTAAGAAACATAAGGACTTCAGCTTCAAAAGCATTGCCAAATGAATAGAAACAAGATGCTACAGATAACTGCCTGGTTGACTTATTTAACACAGCAACCACTTAGGAGGGGTGGTGACAGGAAAAATATAAAAAAAAAGAGGGAACTCTATTGGATTTTTACTCTGGACACCTTAAAGCTTAATGGTTTAAATGTCGACTACAAAATGAATGTGATATAATAACAATGTGATATCACACCTGGTTTTGCTTTAACATCTGTTTTTCCCATATGGTGTAGCTGAATAGTGTTACAAGTCTGAATTACACTGCACTTATTGTCGTTTTACTTTTTTTCAGATTGATTATGCTACATTTGAAATTTTGCCGCACGGTTGTCCCCTCACCAAATCATATCTACAGCGGCTTTCTTCATCTCATCATGAATTTTACATTTTTTTTGCTCTTTTGTGTTTCCCTGTTTTGTGACAGAAAAATATTTTTTGTGGCAGCATGTATCTTTGTGATTATAAGAAATACAAATAAGTGTTCTATACAGGATAATTGATAGACCCGTTGTTCCCAATGTTTTTCCTCCAGGGGACTTGGTGTTATTATGCCTTATGTAAAAAATGGGGGTCAATATGGATGGAATCCCTTGTCACAAAATTGTGTGATGGGGAGTATCATTCATGTCCCAGACATAGACATTGGGGCAGATTTACTTACCGGTCCAGTCGCGATCCAGCGGCCTGTTCTACGACGAGGATTCGGGTCTTCCGACTAAGGTCGTGCGCCCGATGTCCACCAGGTGTCGCTGCTGCGCCGAGGTCCACCTGAGTTCACCATCCCATTCCTGGTGCATGTAAGTGTGTGTCAAGCGACCCTTTCTTTTTTAAATAGTGCAATTTTTCCGAATCCACCGGGTTTTCCTACAGCCACGCCCCCCATTTTTCGTCTCATGCAAGCTGGCGCCGAAGCGACACAATCCGATTAAGTGCACCAAAAACCCGGGGCAATTCAGCGCAAAACAGTAAAATTTGGAAAACCCAGCGGAAAAACGCAATTCGGACCCTTAGTAAATGTGCCCCATTGTCCTGTTCCCTTTAATTAGGGACCACTATACAGTGCCCAACATATAGGAGGTTTTGCAACCAGTTTGTGCCTCTATATGAGGCCAATCTGGTTTAATGTTAATACATATATGCGACCAACTAACATATACTTACGTATGGAGAAGGAATTTTGCCCCCTTAGTGGATGTCTTGTTAGCGATTCTTTATTTCCTTCTGCGATGCTCTTCGCTACCACTCTGTATACTGTTGCCATAGTAATCCATGTCACATGGGACACGATCACATGGCGATTCGTCACTTCCGGCGACGATACGTCACTTCCGTGTTTGCGCTCCAGGGGTGCATTCCATGTATGCCCGATACGCATTCACGCAAAAATTTTGTGTTTTTTTAATCTTTTTGCCACCATAATGATGTGGGGAGACAATCGTACATTTGCACATAGGTAGGATTTAACCCTTAGCACTTTAATAATTGTATAATTACAATATTAGTGATCAAAAGTCTCCTATTTATGCACTTATATATTTATTCTTTATACTAATAGATGATTTTCTTACACTTGTAATGACTCTATGTATATTCACAGGATGTATAATATACTTTTCACGCATAATTTTATTATATACTTTTTGTATACTGCTAAAGGGGTGTGTCATTTAAGGTCATGTGACCCGTGTATGTTTGTATATATGGACCCCATATATCACTTGTACACTGCTTGAGAAAGGCTCTTACGGGGGCGAAATGTCACATTTGATGGAATAAAAGGATCCACAGCGTCTATCGCCGCCTGCTGGAGTGCTGTTTTTCTCTTGATATTTTTGAAGGATATACAGCCCGGTCCTTATAAACTTGCACCCACCATCTTGGACCTATGTTTGTGCTGCTGGGACTTTTTCTTACTGTAACACAGCAACCAGATATACTTTGTTATTGTATCCCCAATGTTTGCTTCTTACTTGTTTTCCAGTAATTCTTAAAATGTATAAATTGGGCAGCAAGGTTTTTACCAAACAGCCTGCATGAGTATTTCCAAGAAAAATACTTATCTCCACCTTTTACCAACATCCACACATTACACAATGAACTATTGTCATTAGGTGACATTAACAAAACTAATTCAAGGTATATTTTGATCAAATTGTATAAGCCTCTTACCACTATACAGTGACCTCATTGCAGTGGGTCCTTATGCCATTGGTTGCAGCTTTACATGACTGTTGCCACAATGCATCACCAACAGGAACCAAGACCAAGCAACCACCTATCACCCATACTGAACTAATTCCCCAAGGCTCTTAGGCCGGGTCCCCACCAGAGCCATGAAAATTACCTGCAAAATTAAAAACACCTTGGTCAAATGGGGCGGAAGGCTGGTACCAGGAAAAAATTAAATAAAGGAGGGGACAGAATTCAAACAATACCATCTGGACCACACATTATTATTATATTATATTGCCACTAGGGTACATTAAAAAAACAAAATTGAGGTTATTATTTACATTTTGATCCACAGTGACTTGGATTTAGTTGGTCCCTACAATATTGGATGCCGCTTCACAAGGTGTCCACCATTGTCGCAATGCAGCACCAGCAAGGACCAATATCCAGCAGTCCACCAGCACCCATACTGGCGGACTAAGCCCACATCTGTCCACAAAAACAAGTGGTTAGTGGTTTAAGCATTTTGATTAGAGATGAGCAAACATACTCGTCCGAGCTTGATGCTCGTTCGAGCATTAGCGTACTCGAAAACTGATCGTGCTAGGAGAAATACTTCGCCCGCTCGAGAAGAAAATGGCAGCTCCCGCCGTTTTGCTTTTTGGCGGCCAGAAACAGAAGCCAATCACAAGCAGGAGACTCTGCACTCCACCAGCATGACGTGGTACCCTTACACGTCGATAGCAGTGGTTCGGTGGCCAGATCAGGTGACCCTGGATTAGATAGCCGCTGCCCGCGTGCTCGGATATTCTGTGTCTGGATGCCGCTAGGGAGAGAGTACTGCGCTTAGGTCAGGGACGGTTAGGGTGCTAGTAGATTATGTTAGGCAGGAGAAGTGATTCAACAAGAACCAACAGCCCTTTTAGGGCTACAATAGACGTTATACTTTTTTTTTTTTGTTTTGCTGGGCTAGGCTTGCTGGCCACTAGTAGTGCAGCTAGTACCATATTGTGAGGAATTTGCAGGGGGACTTGCTACCGTTTGTGGGTTAGCTCCTTAGTGACACACATAACCACTTCAACACACCAAGTGGGAATTTATTGGGGTTGGATTTCAATGTAGGCACAGTCTGTCATTTCTTTTTATTTACGTTTATTTGTTTCATAAAGTCACGTCATCTCATCAGTGTGCTTTCATACTTGGACTAGAAAATAGCCAAAGGAGAATCCAAACAGGCTTACTTACGCCTACAATACGTATATAATTTATTTCTGGCTGATCTGCTGGGCTGTCTTGCGTGCAGTGCATATACTAGCCAATTGTGAGGAATTTGGAGTGAGACTTGCGCGCCGCTGGGTTTTAGCGCTCCAGTGACGCACATATCCATAGCAAAGACGAAGTGGGAAAATTATTAGGGGTTGGATTTCAATTAGCGCACGGTCTGCCATTTCCTTTTTATTTTACGTTTATTTATTTTTTCATAACTCAGCGCAATCACTCAGTTTGCTAGAAAATAGCCAAAGGGAGACCAAAGGCTTACTTACGCCTACAATAGCGTTATATATATTTCTATTTCTGGTTGATCGCTGGTGGCTGTCCTTGCTGCAGTGCATATACTAGCCAATTGTGAGGAATGGAATGTTGAGTGAGTGACTTGTAGCACCTGACCGACTTCTTGGATGTGTTTAGCGCTTAGTGACGCACATATCCATCGCAAAGGACCGAAGTGGGAAAATTTATTAGGGTTGTTGGATTTCAATTAGGCACAGTCTGCCATTTCCTTTTTTATTTTACGTTGTATTTTTCATAACTACAGCGTTCATATCATCAGTGTGCTTCATACTTGGCTAGAAAATAGCCATAGCAATAGGATAGCATGTTTGGTTTTAAACAACTAAAAAAACAAAAAAAACGCTAAAAAAACACAAAACACACAAAAAAAGTAAATAAAAAAAAATTAAAGTTATATACTTGCATTTTCAAAAGTTTTCGACGGGCTAGGGGGGTAGAGGACGAGGACGAGGGCCGGGGACGTGGGTCCATTCATATGCGGGTCAGAGGCCGTGGTCATGGGTGGGGTTGAGACACCACCTGCTGATGAGGGAGGCAGGGGAACGCCGCAGAGACTACACCTCCTAGGTTCATATCATGTCTGAGAGAGTTACTGGGATCGTGGTAGAGCAATGTTGAGGCCAGAACAGTGCGGAACAGGTGATGTGTTGTGATTGCCGACATGCTTCGAGCAATTTGTCCACCAGTCAGTCTTCCACGCAGTCCACCATGACGGTAATACGGCAATTCGACTCCCAGTATGCCTACCGCACCTCGTCTCCCCCCAGTCTGCCCCCTCCACGGAAACTTGGCATTTGAACGGCATACCTGAGGAACTGTTTTCTGGGACCCTTCCCACAGTCACAAACACTTGTCGGTTGCTGCTGAGCAATTTTCGATGCCCAGGTTTTCCACCAGTCGCCAGTCGTGGGTGATGATGACCTTCTTGACGTAGTGGAAGAAGGTTGAAGTAAAGAGGTGTCGACGATGAGGAGACACGGTTGTCAGAGCAGTGGTGAAGAAGTTGTTGTCAGGCAGGAAGTCCGAGGGGGGACAGACTGAGGGATCGGAGGATGATGAGGGTGACAGACCAAAGCGGGTGAGAGGCGGGTTGGGACACCAGTGCTTCTGAGCGGAGGAGAGTCCTATAGCAGAACAGGTTGGAAGAGGGCAGGTGTGGGGCCAGACGGAGAGGCAGGGCCAGAGCAGGTGAATCAGCGCCAAATGTGTCAACTAGTGAAGCTCCCGTGGAGAGGGGCTCCCACGGCGAGGGCTAGATTTTCAGAAGTCTGGAGGTTCTTTAAGGAGGAAACACCGGATGACCGACGGACTGTGGGTGGCAACTCTGTGCCAAACCAGATCAGCAGGGGTTCCACCACTACTAGCTTAACTACCACCAGTAGCGCAAGGCATATGAATGCTAAAACACCGAATCAGTTGGCACCAAGTAAGGGTTCACCCCGGGCCGTGGTGCACACCACTGCTCCTTCCCCTGTGTGAGTGATAGTCAGCGCCCTGCCCAGGACCCTGGCACAAAAAACCACTCATCGCTCCACGATCCTCCACAGCATCCACCAGCGTTCAGCTCTCCATACCCCAGACGCTGGAGAGGAAAAGAAATATAGTGCAACCACCCGCACACCAAGCCCTTAATGTCCACATCTCCAGATGCTTAGCTGGAGATGCTGCCTATAGGCTAGTAGAGGACGAGGCCTTTCGCACCTCATGGCGGCGGCGCCCCTCGGTATTCGGTCCCAGCCGACACTACTTTTCCCGATGTGCCGTACCAGCCCTGCACCAGCAACGGGTCAGACAACATCATCCGGTGCCCTGACCAACGCACGTTTTGACAAGGTCCACCTTGACCACGGACACGTGGACGAGTGCTGCCGGGCAGGGCCACTATTATCGCGACAGCCACATTGGTGTAACTTGGTGGAGGCTGGGACCGAGTCTGACCCGGGGCTGGTCATATACTGCCGACGCCGAGGATGAGGGGCTACCTCGGTCCAGGTCTCAAAGGCCTCATCCTACTTATGCACCTCCTCCTCCACCCCTCCTCAACCCTCCTCCGAAGCTACCATCGTGGGCATGGCGCCATCAGTCGCTAGCTCTAGGCCACAGCAGCAGTGCCGTCGCTAAGCGACAGCAGGCGGTGCTCAAAACTGCTGAGCCTAGGCGATAAAAGGCACACCGCCCAAGAACTATTACAGGGCATCACGGCGCAGACTGATCTGTGGCTGGCACCGCTGAACCTGAAGCCGAGGCATGGTTTGTTGTGTGACAACGGCCGCGTAAACTGGGTGGCGGCTCTGCCAACTCGGCAGACTGACACATTGCCATGCCTGGCCCATGTGTTAAATCTGATAGTTCAGCGTTTCTCAAGACATACCCCAATCTGTCAGATTTTGCTCACGAAGGGCAGCCGCATCTGTGCGCATTTTAGGGACGTCCAGCCCAGATGCGAATCTCAGGGCAGCGCCAGCGCCCCCTCCAACTGCCCGCTCACGACTGTTGTGCGAGTGCCCACGAGGTGGAATTCAACATAACCATGTTATCCAGAGGTTACCAGCAGCGCAGAGCGATTGTAGACTGCCAGATGTCAACTTCCACCGAAAATGGTAGTCAGGTGCAGTCAGCTTCCTCAAGTATATGAGGAGTGGACGTGGATGTCTGATAGCTGTCAGGTGTGAGTTAACTTTGAGGTAGCTAAACACAGATGTCAGTGGCAGAGCCGCCTCATCAGCCTCACAATCCCGCTGCTGGATGTGAAAAAACTCTCTGATCAGCATGAAGTCGGAAAGTTTGCATCGTACACAGAAGACGGGGGAAGAGAGATTCCCTTGTTGATCAGCCAAAGCACCCTCAGGTCTGTTCTCAGCGCAATCGGCGAGGCAGGTGGAGGAGATGAGGAGAAAGGAGAAGAGGATGGAGAATGTGGCGAGAACACAAGAGGGGAGCATTAGCTCAGGAACCTGCCTGTCAGCGTGTAGGATGGGCAGAAGAAAGTATGGAGGAGTGTGAGGAGTGAGGAATGGGGAAATGGGACAGTCAGGCAGTGAGGGGATGAATTCGTTGCGCGTTGGGATCTGGCGATAGGCCAAATTACTATTAGGCTGCCATCCCGTGACCACTGGTTCAAAAGAATTTATTAAGCTCGGATACAAGGTATTCACTCTCCTGGACCCACCGTGGGTACAACAAATCTTTCCACTCTCATCCATGGGAGAAGGAAAGGAGTGTGAGAATGCTTGAATACAGCAGCAGGCTGGTGCACAAGCTTGAACGTATGTTTCACCTTTGACAGACGCATAGCGGCAGAGTGCGTACCGTAGTGCTCGGGACAAGTAGCAGGGGGCAGGAAGTAGGCGAGCAGGCAGCTGATCCAGCAATGCAAGCCTGAGGCATCGCCGCTGTTAAAGGCTTTGCCAGTTATGTCACCCAGCAAGAACGTCACCTGTCCCCAGTCTCGGCAGGTACGGCTGATCTTTACAGAAAGATGGTGGATGGAGAGTACGTAGATGACCATACATGTGCCCAAATGATGACACAGCTTCCTTACACAACTACTGGGTTTCGAACAAGCTGGACATGTGCACGAAGTGGCGACTGGTCCATTGGAGGCTTACTGCCTGAGTGCCCCTTGTACCGATTCTAGGTCGTGTTTCCTACTATCGTCCGGACGCGGGTTTCAGTGCCCGCTTCGGGTCCGGCTCGCTGTCCATGACCGATAAAGAGTACATCGCCCCCCTGTCTGATGGCAGCGCGGGCCCCCAAGGCTGACACTTTTATAAGATGAGATAATAGTATTGCCTCTGCGATTTCTCATGAATTTACAGCAATCTCCACCAGGTGAAGGAAGCTCAAACCTGCATATTATGGACTTCCTCTCTACTGCCTCTCTCTTCCTATGTCCACTTCTCCATCCTCAATTTGTGTACACTAAAGCAGAGGAGGGGAAAAGTGGCTATTTTTTGACAGGGCCCCCACTGGCTCTAGCTATTATAGTACTTTATGCATTTTATTTTCGGAGGGGCCACACTACCGGGTCCTCTGTTTTAAACAATTTTTGGGGAGTGCCACTAGAGGCCACTCCATCTATTCAATTTTTCTGGAGGGCCACTACCTGCTCCTCTGGTTTTGAAAACTTTTTTGGACTGCCACATACAGGCACTCACACTCTATTTCATTTTTCTGGAGGGCACCTACATGCCACTCTGGTTTGAAAATTTTTTGGACTGCCACATACAGGCACTCAATCTATTTCATTTTTCTGGAGGGCTCACCTACTGTCTGGGTTGTGAAAACTTTTTGGACTGCCACATACAGGCACTCAATCTATGTCACATTTTCTGGAGGGCCACCTACCTGCTCCTCTGGTTTTGAAAACTTTTTTGGACTGCCACATACGGCACTACTCTATGTCATTTTCTGGAGGGCCATAATTACCGCTCCTTGGTTTGAAAAATTTTTGGATGCCACATACAGGCACTATCCAAATTAAATTGTCTCCATAGCAGACGCCACACGTTGTCTCCATGTGCTACCTCCAAAAGGCGTCCATATAGCTGCCTCCATACATCGACCCCTTATCAAACGGAGGTTGGTGTCAGGCAAAAATTGGGTTGTTTGATGGATTTCCAATCAAAGTGTTAACTTTGTCGCCCCCTGCTGTGTTATCCACAAAATATACTGGCCAAACTTTTATGATTTAACGATATATTCAGCGCTTCTTGCCGAATGTTTACAGTTCCCCTCACCCACGCCATATCCGTTAAACTTATAAGAACGCTACTGCACTTGTAGCTTATACAAAAGGTTCTTAGAGAGTGCTGTTTGGGAGTAGCCTAGAGACACGGGGCTGGATTGGCGCAAGCTCGCCTGGCAGCTGAGCCGCGCAACAAGCTCATGCCAAGATCCAATCACACAAGTTTTAACTGCAGCACCTAATCTCATACTAGTTCACTGCCTCCATACATGTTCCCCCTTATCAAACGAGCTGTGTCAGGCAGAATTGGGGTTGTTTTCATGCCTTCAGGTTAACTTTGTCGCCAACCCTGCCTGTGTAATCCACAAAATATGGACTGGCAAAACTTTTATCATGTACCGATATTATTTGAGCGCTTCTTGCTCACCTCCTTTGGGTTCCTTCTGCCACCCATTGGTTTGAAGGCCTGAGTCCATTTAGGGTTAGTTGCCAATGACACTCTCTAGCATGCTGCGCTGCCTCTGCATGCCGTCCCCTATAGCTGTCTAGGGTCAATTATGGATGTTTTTAGATGCACTAGTATAGCTTCATGACGTCACTATGTCATGGCACCATTGCCTTTGTGTGCCAGAATTTTTGGCATAATGGTGCGATTAAGAAGTACTCAGGGGCCCCTATCCTCGCAATGGTTATGCGACCCCTGCCTGCTTTTCTCTGTCCCTTTCCGTGGTGTTTCAATCCTTTTCTGAGGTTCCAGGTGTTGGCAAGTCCTCTTGTGCTGGTAGCGACTTGGAGACCCTTTAAAGAAGCATGCTCAGAGTCCTCCTTGACTTCAATGGGGTTCGTTATTCGAGACGAGCACTCGAGCATCGGGACAAGTTTGTCTCGAATAACGAGTACCCGAGCATTTTAGTGCTCGCTCATCTCTAATTTTGATCAAAACGTAACAAAGAACTTGAGATTGTTTTGTTAATGTAACTAGTGGCAATAGATGATTGCATAATGTGCGGCTGTGCAGTTCAGACCTTCCTTTCTCCAAATGTTAATTTCTAAATTTTCTGCATTAGTTTACCTTAAAACATATACAAATCAATAAACTGATAAAAAATTACATATAGATATTGACCTTTAGTGGAGTACCATTAACAACTATCGGCCAAGTTTTTGGCTATAAGTGATGTGCCTTTGCGACCATGACCCAGACTTCATGTTACTAATTAGCTTCACCCATTAAAGTGGTCTAGTTCTTGTAAAGAGGTACTTTAAGGCTTTACCTATAGACTATACTTAATAAGAGCAGTAGTAGTATTAAAACCATAATACATTTGTGGACATCCATGGGGCATTTGTGAAACCCCAGGGGCACTGTACAATGTTATGAAAGCCTCCAAAATCCACCCTGGTTAAGCAAAGCTTCTGCTGCTTTATGTACTTAGCACAGGAACTCAGCTGAGGTTCCTGGGGCTGGCCACTGTATGTAAAATTGAGCTGTGCTTCCTGCTCCCTGGTCTGTTATTTTGATGCTCGAATCAGCTGATAAGAGGGGTCCTGAGTGTAGAAAGGTCAACAATAATATTTACACACAAAACCCCTTTTAGACCTTTAATTTGATCAGTTTCCTACTGATGTCAGTAACATTTTAAAACATTGATACATTTCACATTATAGTTTTAATTATATATTGATGTTTATGGAGATGTAACTTGAGAAATATAAAACTATAAAGCCCACAGTATTTAATGAATTTAGAAAGAACAAGGAAAATTGATTTTCATCCCTTGGGTATAAATTGTGGGTTTGTTGATTTGGTCAGCTCCTCACCATATGTAATATTAGGCAGTGTACAATCTGCTCACAGCCCCGAGCCAAAGAAAAGGGACTTGAATTCTGTACTGATGTTCTGTTACTAGGTCCCATACTGTTGAGTTTATTACACAGTTTTTTTTTATTACTTACACAAAAATACAAGTACGGTTTCAAAAGGTAAAGGTGTTGCCTGTATCTGATCACACTTTTTTTTATCATTCAGTTCATTGAGCAAAAAGATATAACAATCACAGGTTACAGTTATGTAATATGTACAGTGTTGTAGGGGCAGGGGACAGATTTGAGTAGAACATGATACATTGCTTTGTGGCAATTTTAGCAAAATAAGATTCTCAGATTTTGGAACCAGTTCAGCGGATAGTAAGGGGGATATTTATCAGGGCTTCTGCGCCACATCAGTGGTGTAGAAGCATGGAAATAATTGCAAATGCTAGCTTATTACTAGCACTTGCGATTACTTACCCCAATCCACCACCTTCACAACAGTGGGGCGTGAAGCGGGGTCGCGGCTAGGCACATGGAAGGCATGGATGGTTTGGAGTGGGCCGGTGCGGGGCATTACTGTCCCCACTCCTGCGCACTTGCTGCAGCCTGCAAATTTTCATGGGCAGGGCCTGGCGTAGAGATAAATGCTACACAGGCAGGTTGTAAAAGGCTTTGTACAAAAAGACAAACTAAACTGTAAATCAGGAATAAATCTAAGGAGGCAGGGAAGGGTTGGGAGAGGGAAAGTGGGTCTGGGTAGGGGAGGTAAGGGATTACAGATTAGTCCAAATTCACTTGGGTCCCTTTGATTTAAGATAAGATATTCCTTTATTAGTCCCACAGTGGGGAAATTCACAGTGATTTTGGCAGAATGTTCAAGTAACTGATGACATATTTTATGCATTTCCAATAGCTTATTCCTTACTAGTAATCAGATCAACACATTTCCTTGGTCTGTTTTGCCAAGACTCCTGTAAATTCCACATCGCGTCCTAACAAATTAAACACTAATTACATTACTTAAACTCAATAACTGCATCTTGTGAAATCTATTGTTTGACTGTGTAATGTTTCATTAACAAATGGTTTTAGGAAAAGCGACAATGATTCATTCAGCAGATAATTCAATTTGAAATTCGATTGACCAGTCAAATTTTGTCACATATTGAGGACAATTGGCAACTATATATTTTAGAACGAGATCTAATAAAACATGAACCAGACTTTGAGTTTGAAGGACATAATTAGATTTCACTAAGGAATGTTATACATATTGTAATCTTTTAAACTTATCAAATACATCTTCAATATTATTCTGAAACTGATGTGAAAACATGACCATAAATTGAGAGCACTTAAAAGGAACCTGTCACCATAAAAATGCAATGCTAGGGCTAGTTCACATCTGAGTTATTTCAGTAATTTCAGGGTTTTTTTTGCAACTCATACTGAGTCAAAACCAGGTGTGTAGACAATACAGATATAAGGCTAAATTTAAAGATTTGCAACTGGTTTTGGCTGACAATAAATGATATGCATTAAAGGAAACCTACTACAATAGATCTACCTATTAAAGTAGATCCGGTGGCAGGTTCATTTAATCTATAGTAGGATAGCCCTTGTTATGGCTAATCCTTTAGCCCCCCAAATCATTATCTTTTTTTAATTCCCCTAATGTCAAATAGCCGGAGATGAGGCTACACAGCGTGGCTACTTCATGCCCCAGTAGCCTCTTGTGATCCGCCTACCAATCCATCTTCTGCATGTAGCTATGAAGAGCTGTGCACAGACTCGCCCACGAAGCTCGGCCGGCGACTGCACGGTCTGGGCTCCAAAGTTGGAGCTACTGCACATGTGCAGAACCCGAGGAGTGCTTGCAGCTCCTCCTAGCTGTGTGCTGAAGATATATTGGTAGGCGGATCCCATGAGGCTACTGGGGCATGGAATAGCCATGCTGTGTAGCCTCAGCTCGGCGCTCCAGGAGCCTCTGTAGTAAATTAGCATATTAGGGCAATTAAATATTATAAAAGATTTGGGGGACTTAAGGATTAGCCATAACAAGGGTTATCCTACTATGGATTAGATTAACCTGCCACCGAATCAACCTTAATAGGTAGATCCGTGGTGGTAGGTTTCCTTTGTACTGGCTCTCATATGTAGTCCTACTCATGTTGTTCAAGATGAGCTAACCAGAATGATCTACTGTATGAATAGCTTTTTGGAAAAAAAATATACAGTGAACAAATGTATATAGTTTATTAATGTCTTAATACCTTTAAAAATAATGTAAAAACCTTGCATTAAAAAAATGCCTTGCATTACAATATTCTGACACACATAACTTTCCCATTCTTCAGTGTACGGAGCTGTTTGATGCATCATTGTTTGTGGGGTGGGATGACATTTTCATTGATAGCATGTTGAAAACTGTACAACCTTTCAATCACTTTTTATTAAATTTTTTATTGAACTATTTTCCATTATGGGGTTCATCACCCAGAATTATTGTTACTATATTTTAATAGATTGGACATGAAGCTCGACATGTATTGATTTAATTGTTTATTTTTATATGTGAAAGGGGGCTTATTTAAAATTTTATATTTTTAATTTTTTCAGATTTTGGAAAACTATAATTTTTTTTTTTTTATTTCAGGGTCTGATCGCTAGTATAATATACTGCAATACAACTGTATCACTGTATACTGTAGATATATAGCTTCTATATTACGGTCTGTCTCAGGCAGTCTGTAATATGGAATTACTAATGGCAGCGGTCACTGTGCCATTTGGCATCCTCCAATGACTTCACGCAGGTTGACGACTGCCATTTTAAGATGACACTGCGCAGCAACATGCCTGCCCTACCTGCTGCATTTGGAGAGGACTCTGTCCGTTAGCTCCATACTCCCCTTCCCAACTGCCTAATGTATATTTACAATGGGTTGATCATGAAGGGGGTTAACTGGCAGCCTTCTGTCTGCATAGCAGTGCAACTCAGATCTGACTGCTCTCACGATTTCCCACATTTGAAAAGAGCAGAAATATAAAGTTATACTGGATGGTCTCCCTCAAAACTGTATATTCTTCTGTTCTGTAACATTTCATATGCAGAAATGAAATTAAAAAGTAAAACTTCAGTTTTTTTCACCCCAGAATTTAAAATGTGATGTTGCTCTATATGTACCCCAAATAAGATTGAATTAAAAAACACAACTTCCTTACAAATAAAAAGCCCACATATGGGTACATTGAAGCAAAAATCAGGGAAAATCTGGTATGAAACAAAAATTTAAGTCACTTTAGGGGTAACAAAAAGGGGTCTTACTTTCCAAAAATGTTTAAAAATACATTTATATGATATTGCTGTATTCCTATAATTAAAAAAATGTTCCAATAAATATGTCTAATCAAGGAAGGTTTTTCATTGTACAAAACGAGTAAATACCATGCTTCCCTGGAAATTAGACAATGTGGCACATATATCATAGTTTTTCGGTTGCCACTTTTTCAAGTTTCCTAATGTTGGCCTACTAAATCATTGCAATGTATTTTAAGTATTTCCCTTTGTGATGAGTTGCCTGTTTAGTTTCACTTTTGTGACTTTTTGTGGTGTGTGACTTTTTAGTCCCAAATAATAGCTCCCAAAAGTAAGTCTGGGTTTAGCATGTTCTGTTTTGGGACTTATTAGGTGCAAGAATGGAACAAATTCAGAATGAAGCGGCAGCGTCCTAGGGCGTTTCATGATTAGGGGTGCTGGAAACCATTTAATTAGGGGAACTGCAGAGCATTTAATTAGGGGGACTGAAGGGAATTTGGGGGACAGCAAGGTATTTTATTATTTGGGGGCGGGGGCTGCAGGGTATTTCACTACTAGGGGGGGCGGCTGCAGGGCATTTCATTATAGGGGGCTGCATGGAGCATTTCTCTATTAGGGAGGGCTGAGTGGGGGTATTTCATTACTTGGGGAGGCATTATATCACTCAGGTAGGCAATGACCAATACATTTCCCATCTTAGGCTTTTACTCAAGTCAATACATTTTCCCAGCTATATGTTGTAAAATTAGGTACCTCAGCTTATATTCGGGTTGGCTTATACTCAAGAATAGTTATGTGGCTTTAAATACACAACTTGAGGTCAGAGTTTGTTCTGAAGTCATAATGCTCACAGCATGGTGCACTGTATTATACAGTGTTGCGTTTAATGAGGGATAGTGTGATTTTTCTGTAGAAGACGTGCTAGACACAATAAAGGAAATTTTTCAAGTCTTGAATACGAATTCATGTCTAAAAACTGTACTTTATTGGCTATTCAAAGTCTTGCCTCAGACAAGTGAAAGGCCCTTCCAGCCGGACTGATGAATGCAAATATGCACAGTTATGCTTCTAACTATAACCATATGTTTTACTTTCCACTCATGAAAAAATAAACAGGAAAGAATTTTTTAAAAATGTGATTTTTCCTTCCCACACAGTATGTCTGGAATTTTAGATGCATCAATGTCAACCTTTTTGTATCACTTAATCCACAAAATTAACCTGCAATGTGAATTTTTACTAACTAGTGGTAATTTATTTTCTTACATCTCGCCTGCAGTTTCTAATGTCTCATCTGCAGTTTGCAGTTCTCTAATGCGTACAATATATATTACAGTAAAATATTTCTTATGCCATTTAAACATGTCTGAAATTATATTATACCTTGTGTTATTCCATTAAAATCAAATACGGTTCATAAAATGCTATACTTTGGTAAAGTATGTTCAAGTAATAAAAAAGTTATGTAATATGTTCAGATTTCACTAGTATTCCATCCAAACAATATCAGATGAAAATGAAGACTTTTTAGATTTCTGCACAAGGCTATTGTCCAAAAAACTGTGATTAAAAATGTGTGACTGACATCTCTGTTGAAGGAACTTTAAGTGAGGCCATTAAGGAAGACTTTGGCTGAAGTCTCATTTAAATAATCCAATTTATGACTCAAAGCAGACAGACTATTGTTAGGGATTTTTTATGCAGGGCCCCAACAGCCCTCTTGACTTTTGTAAGGTGAGTCCTAATTAACCCTTTCATGATTGAACATAGAGACCAAGACATGTCAATCTCTTAGTCAAGATCTTCTCCCCTTTTAATAATGAAAATGCATAATATATAACAAACAGAAGAATCATCAAAGGGGCATGAATAGTATACTGCAAAGCTATTGGTCATCAGCAAATTCTGGGAAAAGAAAGTTAATTAATTGTGCGCAGTTCTCAGAGACCTTGTACACAGATATTGTTTATACTAAGAAGAAGATAAGTGGCTCCAGAATCATATTATTATGCAGCATCGAGGGCAGACTGGCTTCTCATTAAATGTCAAAGGGTATTAGCTGACAGGCCAGCAAACAGGTTACATAAAATGAAGTTTGAATCATGACATTAACTTGACAATGGTCAGGGAACATGGCCGCTGTATCTAAGATGGCGGACAGTAGTCAAGATGGCGTCCGAAACCAGTGCGACCTCCTTAACACTATCATAATGAAAACTTGCCTTTAACATAGATATGAAATAATTAACCTCATGTTCAGTATTCTATGTTTTAATATCTTAATATATAATATATATATATATATATATAATATATATATAGATATCATTATATATAATCTAACAAGTAGGAGCACTCGCTCTATGAAAGCTTGCTATTCCAGCTAATAGTATGCAAAGAGAATAGCCAGATTGCTTTTATGTGCAAGGTCCATAAGTTACAGACAATACAAAAATAAAATTAAGTAAAGCAGCGCAATGTCAATAAAACGTCTCACTCCAATGTGTTCTAGAAAGTAAAGAACAGAGCAGGTATATAGGTACAAACTTAGCCCACCCTATCAATGTAAATGCAAATATTATTAAACATTAACATTTTACAGTTAGTAGTTTAAAATCGCAAACTTACTAAAATTTCAAACATAAGCACCAATGTGAGTAAAAAAGGAGTTTCTGGGCTATGTATGATTGCTATCTTCATTTTCAGCTCTCATCTCTGCACCCACTCTGGTGGGTGAAGACCTAGCTGCTGGGACACTCTGTCCCTCTCACCACTCTGCTCTGAGCTTTGGTAATTTGACATTTTAATGATCTGATGTCTGCAGTGATATCAGATTAAAAATCAGAATAGGAAGGTGATAGGAGTCAAAGTACAAACTCAAGCCTTAATGGGTCCGCTCATCCCTACTGATGACTCATTTGGGGGATATTTATGAGGGCTTCTGCGTCATGCAAGTAGCATAGAAGTCCTGAAATAATTGCAAATGCTAGCTTACAGCTAGCACTTGCGATTATTTTCCTCAATCCGCCACCTTTCCGTCCCTTGACGCCCCCTGGCATTAAGGGGGATGTGACTGGCCGGTAGATGCGTCCGGCAGGGAGTGGGCGGGCACAAGGCGCTCCTGTCCCTGCGTCTGCGCACTTGCTGCAGCCGGCGAATTTTCGGATGTGAAAATTCTCTGGCTGAGTTTATTTTCTCAGGCGAGGCCGGAGCCTTTTAATGTTTGCGGCTGCGTGGGAGCAGCTGCAGTGCTATCCTATGCCAGCGCTCATATCATAAATGACCCCCATTCTCTTTTTGTCATAAAGAAACCAGTAGATCAAGTATAACATGGATTGAATCTGGTCACTTTACTCTGATAAGACAAGTTAAAAAAGTTACTTGTTCTCCTGAGTGTTCAGTTGTACTATTTAATCCTGGTGGTAGATGTCCTTTAAGGTTTTTATAGCAGTCATGAGATATTGATAATATGAATTTGATGTGTGATATACCAAGGGACAATGGATTTTTGGTTGGATAGGCATTTTCTTACATTAAAGAGGACCTGTCACCTGTGAAAACGGCACTAGGAGCTGCTTTCTAAAGTAAGCAGCTCCTAGTGCTACAACAGACACAGCAGTATTATTGATAGAGTTATCGGAAACCTCCAATAATGCTAGCAGACACTGCCGCGATGTACACTAGAAATGCCAGACCCCTCTCAAAGCCCACTCCATAGGCCATACCCCTCTGTCCCCTCATGAATACGCTGGACCACTTTGAGAGTGGCCAGTGTTTCTAGTGCACATCGCAGCAGTGCCTACTAGCATTATCGGAAGTTTCCTCTTTAAAGGGAACCTACCACCACAAATCTACCTATAAAGGTAGATCGGGTGGTAGGTTGATCAATGGGCTAAGGGCTAATCCTCACGTCCCCATACAACTTTTGTTAACTTTTATTAAACTTGTATGGCAATGTACTTATGCGGCTGACTAGTGACGGGAGTACCGCTATCTGACGGTTCCGAGGTCGGCTACTCCAGCCCCGGTAGCCGCTTTTCCCCTCCATACTCCACAAAAAAAAATCTCTCCACATAGCGCTCGCGCGCTAAGATGGGAGAGGAGGGGACAAAGAGCGCTCGGCGGCGTGAGAGCCGCCTCGTGTAACCCTCATAACGGCTACTCACTCCCCAGTAGCCGCATAAGTAAATTTGCATACAAGTTTAATAAAAGTTAACAAAAAAGTGTGGGGACATGAGGATTAGCCCTTAAAAGGGCTATCCTCATGTCCCATTGATCCACCTACCACCCGATCTACCTTTATAGGTAGATTTGTGGTGGTAGGTTCCCTTTAAGACCTTTAGTAATTCTTTAATGAGATTTTTTTTTAAACAGCTTTATTTTATCAGTGGCGGATAAACATGTATTTTAGAGACATCGGAAGCATTATTACACAACATAAGTAAAATATGTTTGTGTCCACCAATGACCAGTGTGCCAGTGTTGCCAGTACCTTGTCCGATAACTAGCGCCCTTGTGGTTTGTCGTCTGCTATAACAGAATTATCTACAGATATGCAAATAGTACATGACAATCCTAATCAACTGCATGTATGACCATGCAGTTTGGGTAATGGTGATAGAAGACGTTTGAAACACAATGGGGGACATGTATCTTAGTTTTTTTTCTCTTTGGTGTATAATTTGAGACTTTTGGTAGTTTTTCTGTTTTCCTTATGTATGATAAATGTTTAGTTTTCCTGGCCTGACAGGTGCAACTTTTGGCTGCAAATATCTCAAATTCACATGGACACAAGCCATATGAGAGGGGGGCTTGGATTTGTGGCCATGGCCGTCATTTTTAAGCACTGTAGTCACACCCAGGGAGATGACAATGTTTTCAAACACCTCATAACTCAGTTCATTTTTCAACTGTTGTGATGCGTTTGACCGCACCCTAAGAAGAAACCAATATATTTCAATAAAATGTGAATGCAAAAATGTATAAATTAAAAAAAAAAGCCCAACAGGTTTATTTGCAAAATTTTGAACTTTTTAAGAATGAGAAATAATTCCAATTTACATGTTAAAACAGGGTCTTTTAAAAAAATCCTTCCGTTGCACATGGCTGGACCAGTTGCTCATTAGCGTCAAAATAGTAACAAAAGTAAGCAAAAAGTTATATAAAAAATTTGCACGGAACATCTGGAATAATAAAGGAGAAAGTAGCACTCCGTAAAATGCAGTCAAGTGAGTTTATTCCACCTTAATGATGCGACATTTCGTCTTTTCAATCAAGACATTCTCAAGCATAGTGAGGTAGCAGTCCGCCGCCATGGTCACCAGCACAGCATCGTACTCGATAACGGAACAGCCAAAGAGCCATCCAAGTGTGTGAAAAGTGCTCAAGTGCTCAAGTACTTTTCACACACTCGGATGGCTCTTTGGCTGTTCCGTTATCAAGTATGACGCTGTGCTGGTGACCACGGTAACCATGGTGACGCGTGAGTTGCCCCACAGCCCTTTTCACTTTATATATATTTGTGATATCCAACATTTATTGCACTTTATTCACTTGTTACCATGAATATATTATATTGTAATGATGTTTTGTATATGTATATGCATGCTGTCACTTTCTGTACACATGTGTTGGTGATTGCCTGACCGCTATTTAAAGAGGTGGACTGCTACCTCACTATGCTTGAGAATGTCTTGATTGAAAAGATGAAACGTCGCATCATTAAGGTGGAATAAACTCACTTGACTGCATTTTAGGGAGTGCTGCTTCATTGCTACTTTCTCCTGGATGTACGGGTCGGTGTCAGACCCTCTTCTAAAGACCTGCACCCAAACATTTTCCTTTTTACACAGTGCTGCTCCTTAGCCCACCTTCGGTTTTGGATTAATAAAGGTATATAAGGCACAAGGTGCAGACCAAGACGTCCTTGGGAAACAACAGCGAAAGTTGCAAAAACTACAAAAGTGGCAAAAATGAAAGTAAAAAAATACAGAAATAAAGATACATATCCCACGATGGGTCTGGGAGAAATAGGTTACAGTCTGAAAAAGGAAAAATACCCGGATCACTATCTGTGTTCAGTTCTGTACAGTTGTCTGCTAGCTACGATTTGTGATTTGTAGTCTACATAATGGGGCAGATTTATCAAGCTGCCTGAAAGTCAGAATATTTCTGGTTGCCCATGGCAACCAATCACAGCTCAGCTTTCATCTCACCCGTGCTCTTGAATATTTTAAAGGGGAGCTGTGAATGGTTGCCATGGGCAACTTAGAAATATTCTGACTTTCAGACAGCTTAATAAATCTGCCCCAATGTGTCTCTGATGTTTTCAGTATGGCACCATTCAGTGTTATAAGCCATAATTTCTTTGGTTGTTATTCGGTTGATATATTACAGTAAACTTTCGCCATTTTCTGAAGAGCAGCTTGGCACGCTTGTTGCCAAGACGTTTGGTCTCTATCCAATCCACCTGTAGATAAATTTTAAGCACTAATTGTTACTGACTAGCTGGAGTGGAATCATTTTAAGGTGTATTCTACCAGAGATATTTAATGGCAAGGATCCCATAGAACTAGTTCAGCTTTTATATTCTGGAATGGTGGTGGGTAATTTAACAACATAACTAACATTAAAACTTTTAATTTTTAGTAACATTTTAGAATAAACCATTTGGATCTGTAAAACCTTTTTATTACACATTCAGCAATATGCCACAGACTGGAAGAATCCCTTCAAATGAAACCAAGTGTCCTGATATGTCACATGAAAAGCATCTTGGAAAAGCAATTGAGCCTACTGTAGGGGCACTTCTAGTACAGAACTTGCAACGCTGTTCCGAATTTTTTTTGCAGATAATCATTGTGAGGTGCATAGATAAATATTTTAGCGGTGTGTTGTAAATTTATCAAAAGTGTCTCAAAGTAAAATATTATCTAGTCTTGCATTGAACCTCCTGTTCTGTAATGTGAAGTATAAACCCCAAAAATCGTATATACTCTGTACTCACTAGAGATGAGCGAACATGCTCGTCCGAGCTTGATGCTCGTTCGAGCATTAGCGTACTCGAAACTGCTCGTTGCTCGGACGAATACTTCGCCCGCTCGAGAAAATGGCAGCTCCCGCCGTTTTGCTTTTTGGCGGCCAGAAACAGAGCCAATCACAAGCCAGGAGACTCTGCACTCCACCCAGCATGACGTGGTACCCTTACACGTCGATAGCAGTGGTTGGCTGGCCAGATCAGGTGACCCTGGGATAGACTAGCCGCTGCCCGCGCTGCTCGGATCATTCTGTGTCTGGATGCCGCTAGGGAGAGAGCTGCTGCTGGTCAGGGAAAGCGTTAGGGTGTTCTATTAGCTTACTGTTAGGCAGGAGTGATTCTCCAAGAACCCAACAGCCCTTCTTAGGGCTACAATAACGTTCTACTTTTTTTTTTTTTTATTTGCATCTAGTACCATTTTGTGAGGAATTAGCAGGGGGACTTGCTACCGTTGTGTTTAGCTCTTAGTGGCACACATATCCACCTCAAACACCAAAGTGGGAAAATTTAGTAGGGGTTTCGAATAACGAGTACCCGAGCATTTTAGTGTTCGCTCATCTCTAGTACTCACCTTTCGGACGCCTGGTGGGAAGGGAGGGAGCATAGAAAAATGAGTACAGTCTTTTATTTTTTTTATAGGCTGGGCATAACATCAGCAGACCATCATCTGTAGCCACCATACTAGACTATGCAGTGAGTATAGTGGATATCAGTTGTTAAGGAAAACTCTCATCCCATCATGCGACATGTAAGCCAAAAGGATGAAGTCTTCTGTCCCATTGTTGTGCTAGGAAAAAAAAAAAAAACAGTTTGTACGTAGGCAACAAATAATACAGAGAGCATGAGACATGTTTTGTATCATGTAAATGTTTGAAACCGTGATAGCAAAAGCTAAAGCAATTAATCCAATCTCTCCGCAATCCTTCCCTTGAAGGTCCCTTTTAGGTATTATTGAATAGTAATTTTTTAAATGAAAAGACATAAAGGACAATGTTTGTATATCTATTAAATCTATGGATATCAACATAGGATATGATACTAAACTCTAACATTTACTCTAGGGAAAAAGAAAATCCCTTGTTAAAAATATCCAAATTCTTTGCTTATGATCTTTCATACTTTCATCTTAATACTTAAAAATTTTTATTTCATACAAAATTAAATATATGACTTTTATACTCAATACGTCTTTATAATTTCCCATTCCTTCATATTCTGACAAAATGTCACTGATTCAGAGAAAAGATGTCAAAACCTCTGACAAGAAAAATGAATTCTAGCAGTCTGCTCTTAAACCTCCATGTCAGGCAAAATATTCTCTGTTGCTTAATTATTCAAGAATCTTGATTTTACAAGAAAAAACTTTTTTCTAATGCTTAATTTCTTTGACGAAATGGGGCACAAGTCTGGCTTTGTCCGTCTGTTTTCTGAGAATTTTCTTGGATTTTCTGCTGGTCAGATGTATCTTACCTGTGTTTCCTTATTTGCTACAAGCACCATGAAAAGTCTCAAAAATTCAAGAAAAAGGCAAACCAAAACTTTGATACATGTGCCCCAATGAGACCGAAGAATGAAAGCTCCTGCTCTACATCGTAGAAGATTAGAGCAGCAGGGATTGGTTTAAGGAGCGGGCAAAGTCTTTGCTTTAACCTCTTGTGTTTAGATGTTGTGATCAAAACATGGTGACAAATATGTCTTATTTTCTTTGTCATCTGGGTGGAACACTTCAGTTGGATTACTTGCAATATTGAATCACTTTATACATGCTTTTCACATAACTTTGATCTTTTCATGTATCATACCCAGTAAAAACTTCCTTGTCTTTTATTTCAAATCCATCAGTGTCTTCCATGACTAGCGATAGTAGGTTGAGGAGAAGTTGAGTTTCTCTGTTAGTCACTTGTGTACGGCAGTCTGAACTGGGCTCTAGTGGCTGACTGAGCTGAATTCTGCCACACCCATTCTCTCTGCCATGTGCCTTTCTCTAGTAAGGGTTAACACTGTAGCCCAGATTTATTAAAGCCCATGCTCCAGTTTTCTCTCTGACTTCACACATTCTTGGGTTTGTGAAGTAGGAGCAAAATACAGGTTTTTGTGTACATGCTGTCCCTAAGACTGAAGTGTATGACAAATGAGTTTATAAGTAGTTTTTATTTAGATCTTTTGTTGTATGGACAATGCGCTTCAAGGGCAGATCGTCCTCTTCATCAGGTCCAATATAAAAATGCACACTGGGAGCAGTAGAGGTGAGCTTAGGAACAGAGTGGTGAATTGGATCAAAGGCACCAGACCCAAAATAGATGAGGGTGTGGTATTTAAGAAGTGTCCGACACACATTTGTGTTACCAGAATGATGAATAAAATGCATCCTTATTAGTGTATGGATTTAAAAGTATAATAAAAAGATTTATCTCTCATATCTATAAAATATTATTCCAATACATGGGACATCTACTGCAATTGTTTTGATCTCAGATTTGGAATATTTCCATTTAATCCCAAATGATGGTGATCTTACCCAGCATAGGCCCTGTCTACAGTGGATAAAATGCCCTGAAAAATCCCTTATCTTAAACTTGCTAGAACTTACAAAAAGTAGCAAAGGAAAACTAGCAATATATTGCACCACAGAAAGACAATCACTGGCATCTTAGTAGTACATATTTACTCAACGGTGTTATTTAACTTTCTTAAAGCCTCCTCCTCACTAAAAATCCTAAAGAAATATTTACATGATTAATAATAACATCAGAATCAACAAAAAGAAAAATTATTACAGAATGCAGAGGAGGGAGGCACAGTAATAACATGACATCATCAAAAAAGAACAGGACCAAAGAGACAGATCATATCAGTGATTGGTTCCCAGCCAAGTCAACTATCTCATTTCATACACTAATTTTGCTTACTTAGCGATATGAGAGTTATTAATTGCGAGGAAAACCTCCACCGGCCACCAGCGCTGCTGCGCTGAAAAGCATCTAAACGCGCTGGAGGTCACCGGCTCGGGCTGAGTGAAGGTAAGCGCGTCACATTTTCCGTTCTTAAATGCGGCGGTTTTTCCGAATACGCCGTGTTTTCGTTCAGCCACGCCCCCGATTTCCGTCGCGCGCTGGCTGGCGCCGATGCACCACAATCCGAATGTGTGCTCCAAAATCCCGGGGCAATTCAGGTACAATTGGTGCAAATCGCAAATTAGTAAAGGACCCCCAATGTGTTGGTCTTTAGACCAGGGCAGAGAAGAGATAGATAGTTCTCTGCTGTACCAGATTAATCATTTGGGGGTAATGTCCCCAATGTTAGCAATGAAAACAGGTGAGTGAAGACCATAAAAAGAGAGCCCACAAGAGTTTTTTGTCAGTTTCACCTCATTTAAATTTTTTTCCAGCTTTCTAGAAAACAGAATGGGATATTAAATATTAGGTAGTAGAAAACTGTTAAACTGAAAACAACTCTCATAACGCTATGAATATGGGAAATTTTTTTAATTTTGAAGGAAGGCAGCAAAAAATTGAAACATAATATTGAAAAAGGCTATAGTTGGCAAGGGGTTAATCATGAAGCAGCAGTAATAGAAATTGTGTATTTTTATGTCTAAGGAAATAACCCTGGTTTTGAAGTAAAGCTTCAGACGAGAGTCGCCTGCTTTCTTTGTGTTAAATTTTATCTTTTTTTTTTTAATTTTTATTAGCTTGTCTTTAAAAGACAGACAGAACCATGCACAATACTTTTACATTTTTTTGAGTAATTACTCTCCCCCTGGACTAGGGCACAATTATAGGTATGGTGCAGGAGAGGGGGGCAGAAGGGCACCATAAGTGTGATACTTTTAAAATACTGAATATAACATTGGAGGAATTACTGATCTCTTGGTTGTGTGGGACAGCAGCGGCTTCTGCGTCTCTGAGGGCTCCTCCATGGATCTTCTCATGGAAGGAACAACAGATCTGGTAAGTATAGTATCACCCTCTTCTAGCACATGCTGCACAAATTAGGCTGCCATTTTTCATGTAAAATGAATTCTTCTTTATTTACTTGAACAATATGTTATAAAGAACATGTTTCAAGAACGTCCTGGGCTCTTCCTCAGTAACATAACATGCTTGTTTCCGTGCTCTACGTTTAAATAGGTAAAAATGGGTGATTGCTTGTTAACACCAAGCGGTTCATAAATATTTGTGTGTAATTTAGCTCAAAGAACAAACATTGGTATTGTGTAATTTATTACAGCGTTACGCACTAGACATATATTTGCTTGATAGACACATCTGATGTTATGTTGCAATATTGGGAAAGTGGAATGACATATTGCTGCAGCCAAGGAAGCCGAAAACAGCTACACATCCAACAGAGAAGGTGATTGATATTATAGATAAAGAGATTTTCAATTAATTGTCCAAAGTATAATTCTATAATGTATAATTCTGTATAATTCTACAATGTTAAAGGGGTATTCCCATCTGGACATTCATATTTAATTTTATTCATTTGCCATATGTAAACATTTCTTCAATTGGATGTTATTAAACAAATGTTCCTGGGTGAAGATAATTTCTCATAAATGTAGCCATGTTGTCCCTTAGAAACAAGATGCCTTCCTCGGATACGACCACCACAAACAGCGGTGGTCAGACATGCACTATTGAGTCTTGCCTGACCACCTGGATTTAGCGTCCTTACCACAGAACATCTCTGGGACATGAAGATACTCAGACATTTCATATACGAAGGAAGATGGAGGAACAATAATTGGGCCATATGTTATAAAAAATTATTTTCTGACTTCATTAAGAATATTACCTGGATTTTAACCTGATGCAGTCTATTCCCTGTAACTAGTGATCAGTGGATCCAATGAAGTTTGGGTTCAAACAATTTTGCATCACTTGACCCAAACTTGGCCCCGAACATGAACCCTATTGAAATCAATGGAGACCCAACGTTTTAAACCTCAAAAGACTGTAAAATCAGGGAAGGTAGGAGTAGAGTGCTGCAAAATGTGGGTAATAAAGGGGTAATTGCCTTTCCATATATATATATATATATATATATATATATATATATATATAATTTTTTTATTTTGAATCAAAATTTTTTCTCTTGTTTTTTACATTATTTTTTTAAGCGTTCACACAATGAGTAACTCATAATGATTTATGATTTATTGTAGTCGGTACTTTTGTTTAGGTTTTCATACTTTTAGGATAGACTATGGGCATTAAGGGGAACTTTTATTGATGGTATTCAAATTTAATTTGATGCATTTTAGTGGTTTTATTTTGTCCCCCCTCTGGGACTTGATTGCTTGCACAAATCCATACACTTCCATACTGATTGCCATGGCAGTGTATTATAGCAGTCAGCCTGTGGCAATGTAACAGACATTCGACTGCTTACTGGTCAGAGACCAGCCTGCAGGAAAGCGGCAAGGAACCTGAGGGCAATGGATCCCTGTAGGACCCTAGGCTGGATTGTTTGTCGCTGGGTATGGAGGTGCAAGGTGAAACCCCTTTAGGTTGCGTGTGGTCATGTTTGAACATGGCACCTAAAGGGTTAAACAGCCGGGAATGCAACTATCGAAATTCCAGCTGTTTGTGCAAAGGCTCAGCTGACAAATACTGCCAGACTCCTGGACGGATCACACAGGCTCTACATTGGGAAACGTCATGGTTCTCTAAATACAAGGTGACTATGACTTTCCCCAATGTCATGGTGAGGAAAGAGGAGGTTGACCAAGTGCTAGACATATCCTATACTCTACCTAGTAAAACAAATGTGCATCCAATAAAAACTGAGCCTAATCGATAATAATAGATAAGTAATGCACAGTCTAGACCCATAGCCACCGGCCTTTGCCATGGGACATTGCCCATGCACCAAAGTTAGAATAGCCACAACAATTCCATCCAATATTTTATGGACCAAGTTATTTTACTTAAATATTTAAGATGGCCAAGCGTGCAGCAGAAGTGAGTACATAACATTGATGCGATAAATGAGGAGATCTGGTTTACATAAATCAAGTTGCCACGTGGAGTGAGGTCATCTAGACTCAATAATTATTAGGTGAGACCACTTCTCTGGTATGTTTTTAAGACATTGTTAGATCTTGGTTTCATTCATGGACCTTGCACACTGCCCAAATGGACATACTACTTTTGTTATTTTGGAATACAGGTTCTAAATTGAGATGGTTGAAGTGATTTAACAAGATGAGGAGTCAAATTATCAAAGGTTTAAAAAAATAGTTTTCCCTTAAGAAGACTCAATAGAGAGATATTATTCATAACTTTTGTCACCTCTAGTGACAACCTTTGCAACAATGGGTTAACAAATTAAACAGGCTGCATTAAGCCTATGTGGAGTCATTTACCATCTGGTTAACATTTTGTTTGCAATAACAATTTGGCAATCATTTGAAACAATTATTTTGCATGTCTGCTTAGAAAATCTAAGTCTAATTTTTTCCAGGCAAAGCTATTATTTAATGTTGATTTTTGAGTTACCACAAATATTTCTCTTTGAGGTCCTTTTCGAGTATGTAGTGGTTAACATGATCCAACACACCAAAGGTTCATTATAGTAAAGTCATGATCTATTAAATAAAAACATATAAGAAAAATAATACACCATAACTATCTGCATGATAATGAAGTTGTGTTGGGTTTCTATTTCATGGAAGAGTTTTTGTTTCTGGATGCATGGTTTTAAGTGTAGGGGACATAGATTTAAGCATTTTCATTTTATTTTATAAAGGCGGGTTTGTAAACTTTTACTAAAAACTGGCAGTTAAGTCTTCCCTTACAATACTCAAAATGAATGTTGGTAGGAAAAACCCATATTCAACATGTTTTATATAAGCAGAAACGTCTTACTTTGAAAAACTCAATGGGGGATATTTATCAGTCAGTGGTGCAGATGCCCTGAAATAATTGCAAATGCTAGCTTATTGCTAGCACTTGCGATTATGTATCCCAATCCGCCACCTTCTTGCTAGTGGGCCGTGAAATCTCTCTCTTTTCGCTCGTTTCGAATAACGAACCCCATTGAAGTCAGTGGGAGACTCGAGCATGCAATGGACAGGAAACAGCAGGGGCAGCATGCATGGATGCCTCTGAGGCTGCTTAATCGCACCATTATGCCAAAATTATGGGCAACAGCATGGCGATGACAGAGTGACCGAATGAGGCAAGATAGCATCTAAAACACCCAATAATTGACCCTGACACTATAGGGCACGGCATGCGGAGGCAGCGGCAGCTGCGGCAGGCTAGAGAGTGGCATGGCGACATACCCCAAATGGACTCACTCTTCAAACCAATTTCAAAAATTCTTTTTGGCGTGGATAACGTGTAGTATTACACGTATTAGTATTTGGCCTGGTTATGAGAGGAACCACAGGAGGTGAGCAAGAAGCGCTGAAATGATTTCCTATGTGAACAAAAGGTTGACGGTATATTTAGTCGATAACACAGCATGGCGGCGACAGAGTGTCCAAGTTCCATAATGTATCTGGCGAAACACCCGAAAAATGAGCCTGACACAGCTCGTTTGCTAAGGGGACGACATGTGGAGGCAGCTATGGAGACGACTTTTGGAGGCAGCTATGGAGACTACATGTGGAGGCTTCTATGGAGACAACGTGTGGAGGCAGCTATGGAGACGACGTGTGGAGGCAGCTATGGAGACGACGTGTGGAGGTAGCTATGGAGACGACGTGTGGAGGCAGCTATGGGGACAACGAGTGGAGGCAGCTATGTAGACGAGTGGAGGCAGCTATGGAGGCGGCGTGTGGAGGTTGCTATGGAGACGACATCTGGAGGCTGCTATGGAGACGACGTGTGGAGGCAGCTATCGAGACGATGTGTGGAGGCTGCTATGGAGACAATTAAATTTGGATAGTGCCTGTATGTGGCAGTCCAAAAAAGTTTTCAAAACAGAGGACCGGGCAGGTGGCCCTCCAGAAAAATTAAATAGATAGAGTACCTGTATGTGGCACTCCCAAAAAATTTTTTAAAACAAAGCACCGGGTAGGTGTCCCTCCAGAAAAATTAAATACATGGAGAACCTGTATGTGGAACTACCAAAACATTTGCAATACTGAGGACCGCAAATGTGGCCCTCCATAAAAATGTAATACATACAGTACTATAGCTAGAGCCAGTTAGCCCTGGCAAAAAATAGCCAGTTGCCTCTGCTTTAGTGTACAAAGAGGAGGAGAAGGAGGAGAATGAGGAGGAGGATTGCATACATGAGAGCTGCTTTCACCTGGTGGAGAATGGAAATCATAAGAAATCCATGTCTGATTCATCTTGATAAGCGTCAACCTCTCAGCGCTGTCAGTCGACAGGCGTGTACGCTTATCGTTGATGATGCCACCAGCTGCACTGAAAACCCGCTCTGACAACATGCTAGCGGCAGGGCAGGCAAGAACCTCCAAGGCGTACAGCGCCAGTTGGGGCCAGATGTCCAGCTTTGAAACCCAGTAGTTGTAGGGAGCCGTGTGATCATTTAGGCTGATGGTATGGTCAGCTACGTACTCTCTCACCATCTTTCTGTAAAGATCACCTTTACTCTGCCGAGACTGGGGACAGGGGACAGTGTCTTGCTGGGGTGCTGGACAAGCTGCCTGTTCCCCTACTCTCCCTCGCATGGGGTATGTCTTGAGGAACCGCTGAACTATCAGATTGAACACATGGGCCAGGCATGGCACTTGTGTCAGTCTGCCAAGTTGCAGAGCTGCCACCAGGTTACGACCATTGTCACACACAACCATGCCTGGCTTAAGGTTCAACGGTGCCAGCCACAGATCGGTCTGTGCCGTGATGCCCTGTAATAGCTCTTGGGCGGTGTGCCTTTTATCGCCTAGGCTCAGCAGTTTGAGCACCGCCTGCTGTCGCTTAGCGACGGCACTGCTGCTGCGCCTAGAGCTACCGACTGATGGCGCCATGCCCACAGATGGTAATTCAGAGGAGGAGGGGTGGGAGGAGGAGGCATAGTAAGCCTGAGAGACCGTGACTGAGGTAAGCCCCGCAATCCTCGGCATCAGCAGTATATGAGCGGCCCCAGGGTCAGACATGGTCCCAGCCTCCAGCAAGTTAACCCAATGTGCCTTCAGCGATATATAGTGGCCCTGCCCGGCAGCATTCGTTCACGTGTCCGTGGTCAGGTGGACCTTGTCAGAAACGGCGTTGGTCAGGGAACAGATGATGTTGTCTGACACGTGCTGGTGCAGGGCTGGGACGGCACGTCGGGAAAAGTAGTGGTGGCTGGGGACCAAATACCGAGGGGCGGCCACCGCCATGAGGTTATGAAAGGCCTCAGTCTCTACCAGTCTATAGGGCAGCAGCTCCATGCTCAGTAATTTGGCGATGTGGACATTGAGGGCATGGGCCTGTGGGTGGGTGGAACTGTATTTCCTCTTGCGCTTCAGTGTTTGGGGTATAGACAGCTGAATGCTGTGCATGGAGACATTGGTGGACGCAATGGAGGATTGTGGAGGCGAAGGTGTGGTTTTCGAGCGGGAGGTGTTTGTGCCGGGGTCCTGGGCAGGGGGCTGACTAGCAGAGGCAGCAAATGACACAGGGAAAGGAGCAGTGTTCTCAAGAACCTCCAGACTTGAGAACATCTAGCCCTCGCCATGGGAGCTTCACTGCATGAAAGATTTGGCGCTGATGCACCAGCTCTGGCCCTGCCTCTCCGTCTGGCCCCACCACTGCCTCTTCCAAACTGTTCTGGTATAGGACTCACCCCCATCTCAGAAGCACTGTCTTCACCCGGCCTATCAACCCAGCTTGGGTCTGTCACCTCATCATCCTCCGATCCCTCAGTCTGCTCCCCCCTCGGACTTCCTGCCCTGACAACAACTTCACCACTGTCTGACAACCGTTTCTCCTCATCGTCCGACACCTCTTTACACACTTCTTCCACTTCATCAACAATGTCATCATCACCCACAGACTGCGACCGTTGGAAAACCTGGGCATCAGGAAAGAGCTCAGCAGCAACCTGACAAGTGGTTTGTGACTTGTCCAGAAAACAGTTCCTCAGAGTATGCCGGATCAAATTCCAAATTTTCCTGGGAGGGGGCAGACTGGGGGGAAGGAGGTTGAGGAACTGGAGGAGTGCTCACTTGGGTAACATGGGTGGACTGCGTGGAAGACTGACTGGTGGACAAATGACTTAAAGCATTGTCCGCAATCCACAACATCATCTGTTTGCATTGTTCTGGCCTCAACAGTGCTCTACCACGAGTCCCAGTAAGTTGAGACATGAAGCTAGGGAGTGTAGCTCCGCAGCGTTCCCCTGCTCCCTCATCAGCAGGAAGTGTCTCACCCCGCCCAGGACCACGGCCTCTGACCCCTGCAGTAATTGGATGCCTACGCCCTCGTCCTCTACCCTTAGCCCTCGGGTTCAACATTTTCCAAATAATAGTCTATTTTATAGATAAAAGAGAAACTGTAAATTTTTTTTGGTAATTTTTTTTTATGTTTGGTTTTTATTTTGGATTTATAGAAGAACAAAACGTGCAGAAGAAATCAGACAGCAACCTCAGAAGATGATTGCTATGGCTAGTTTCTAACCAACACAGTTGGCTAGTTTCTAACCAAAAATTTTTTTTTAAATGTCCCGGTATTCATGTGAACATAAGACCGTATTTGATTACGCCACACGTGACGTACAGTACGCTTCACCGGCAGAGAGAATGTGGATTGGGATTTCTGGAGACTAGCTTCAGCTAGATGAAATTGCATTTGCACCACTGACAGCACACAAAAGGATTTTGTGCTGTGGCTTTCACTTTTGAAAAAAAAAAAAAAATTGGCAGACTGTGCCTAATTCAATCAAACCCCCAATAAATTGTCCCACTTAGCTGTTTGAAATGGATATGTGTGTCATTAAGAGCCAAAAATAACGTTCGCAAGTCTCCCTGCAAATTCGTCACAATATGGTAGTAGCTTCACTACTAGTGCCAGCAAGCCCAGCCACAAGCAAATAAAAAAAAAACGCTATTGTAGCCCTAACAAGGGCTGTTGGGTTCTTGTAGAATCACTCCTGCCTAACACTAATCTAATAGAACACCCTAACACTATCCCTGACCAGCAGCAAATCTATCCCTAACGGCATCCAGGCAGAGAAAGATCCGAGCACCGCGGGCAGTGGCTAGTATATTCCAGGGTCACCTGATCAGGCCAGCCAACCACTTCTATCGACATGTAAGTGTACCACGTGATGCTGGGTGTACTGCAGAGTCTCCTGGCTTGTGATTGGCTCTGTTTCTGGCCGCCAAAAAGCAAAACGGCGGGAGATGACATTTTCTCGAGCTGGCGAAATATTCATCTGAGCAACGAGCAGTTGCGTGTACGCTAATGTTCGAACAAGCATCAAGCTCGGATGAGTATGTTCCCTCATCTCTAGTGTCTATCTTTCCGAACATAAAATAAGTAACTGAATTTTGTGAATTTTGATCTAGATACAGCATTTACTGTATGTGGAATTATATTTTGGCTCCAAACTGCCCTTACCATTTTTTATTACAACTGGCCCTTTATACAGTTGTGGCCTGGCCAACTGCAAAGTTGCACGTGGAGGTGAGGTAATCTGAGACTCAATAATTAGTAGGTGAGACCAACTCTGGATTGTTTTTAAGACATTGTTAGATCTTGGTTTCATTCATGGACCTTGCACACTGCCCAAATGGACATACTACTTTTGTTATTTTGGAATACAGGTTCTAAATTGAGATGGTTGAAGTGATTAACAAGATGGGAGTCAAATTAGCAAAGGTTAAAAATATTTTCCCTTAAGAAGAACAATAGAGGAGATATTATTCTAACTTTTGTCACCTATAGTGACAACTTGCAAACAGGGGACAAGATTAAACAGGCTGCATTAAGCCTAGTGGAGTCAATTTCCACTAGGTTAACATTTTGTTTGCAATAACAAAGTTGGCAATCATTTGAAAAAATTATTTGCATTGTTGCTTAGAAACTCTAAGCTAATTTTTTCAGGCAAGCTATTATTTAATGTTGATTTTTGAGTTGACCAAACATATTCTCTTTGAGGTCCGTTTCGAGTATGTAGTGGGTTAACATGATCCAACAACCAAGGTTCATTATAGTAAAGTCATGATCTATTAAATAAAAACATATAAGAAAAATAATACACAAATATGCATGATAATGAAGTTGTGTTGGGTTTGGCTATCATGGAGAGTTTGTTTCTATGGGCCATGGTTTTAAGTGTAGGGGGACATAGATTTAAGCATTTTCATTTTATTTATAAAGGCGGGTTTGTAAACTTTACTAAAAACTGGCAGTTAGTCTTCCCTTCAATACTCAAAATGATGTTGGTAAGGAAAAAACCCAATTCAAACATGTTTTATTAAGCAGAAAAGTCTTACTTTGAAAACTCAATGGGGGATATTATCACAGTCAGTGGTGCAGATGCCCTGAAATAATTGCAAATGCTAGCTTATGCTGCACTTGCGATTATGTATACCAATCGCCACCTTCTGCAGGGGCCGTGAAGAGGGGGAAGGGCCAGCAAGGAGAGGGCTGGCGTGAGGCATTACTGTCCCCACGCTTGCGCACTCGCTGCAGCCAACGACTTTTCACACGTGGCTGGCTGCGCTTGTTTTGCCTGGTGTAGAGATAAACGCTGTGCAGGACCCCGCCGGATACATGAAGAGGCTAAAGCCTCTTAATTAGAGATGAGCGAACATGCTCGTCCGAGATGATGCTCGTCGAGCCATTAGTACTAGAAACTGCTCGTTGCTAGACGAAACTTCGCCGCTCGAGGAAATGGACAAGCTCCGCCGTTTGCTTTTTGGCGGCCAGAAACAGAGACAATCACAAGCCAGGAGGACTCTGCACTCCACCAGCATGACGTGGGTATACTAGAGATGAATGCGAATGCCGTCCGAGCTTGATGCTCGGTCGAGCATTAGGGTACTCGAACATGCTCGTTGCTCGGCCGAAACTTCTCCCGCTTCGAGAAAAATGGCAGAATCCGCAGATAGTTTGTTTTGGCAGGCCAGAAACAGAAGCCAATCACAGCAGGAGACTATGCACTCACCAGGCATGACGTGGTACCTTACAGGCTGCATTAGCAGTGGTGCTGGCCAGATAGGTGACCCGGGATAGACTAAGCCGCTTGCACGCGCTGCTCGGATATTTGTGTCTGGATGCCGCTAGAGGATAGCTGCTGCTGGTCAGGGGAAAGCGTTAGGTGTTTCTATTAGCTTACTGTTAGGCAGGAGTGAGTTCTCAAAGAACCCAACAGCCTCTAGGGATACACTAACGTTTACTTTTTTTATTTTAATTTGCATCTAGTACCATTGGTGAGGAATCAGCAGGGGGACTTGCTACCGTGTGTTTAGTCTTAGTGGACACAATCCATCGCAAAGACGAAGGGGGAAAGGAAATTTAGTGGGGTTTGGATTCAAAGGCCTAAAACTCAGTCATCTTCTCTGGCATAGTAGGTGCTTTCGATAATTGCTTAGAAATAGCCT
The DNA here is from genome assembly GCA_019512145.1 of Engystomops pustulosus. NCBI lineage: Eukaryota > Metazoa > Chordata > Amphibia > Anura > Leptodactylidae > Engystomops > Engystomops pustulosus. The sequence continues at coordinate 55,666,344 of CM033650.1, forward strand.
GGAGAATACCAAGAAGTTACTTACGCCTACAGTAGGTTCTATATATTTGATTCTGTGATCTGCTGGTGGCGGTACGTCTGCCGTGCAGTACATAGCCAATTGATGCAATTTGAGTGAGGACTTGCGAGTCCGCTGTGTTCTGAGCTTAGTGACGCACAGATCCATAGCAAACGACGGAAGTGGGAAAATTTAGTAGGGGGGGATTTCAATTAGGCACTAACTCAGTGTCATCTGAATCTGGCATAGTAGTGTCGCTTGATACTGGGCTGAAATAGCCATAGGAGAAACAAAGAAAGAGCTTACTTACGCCTACAGTAGCGTCTTATATTTGATTCTGTTGATCTGCTGGTGGATGTACTTTTGCAGTGCATGTACTAGCCAATGCTGAGCAATTTGTAGTGAGACATTGCGATCCGTGGTTCGCAGCTTAGTGACGCACATATCCATAGCAAAGACCGAAGTGGGAGAAAATTTAGTAGGGGTTGGATTTCAATAGGCACAACTCAGTGTCACTCATATGGCATGTAGTGTGCTTTCATTTACTTGGCTAGAAAATAGCCATCAGGAGAATACAAAGAGCTTTACTTACGCACAGTAGAGTCTATATATGTGATTTCTGGTGATCGGCTGGTGGCTTGTACTTTCTGCAGTGCATGTACTAGCCAATCTGAGGCATTGTAGTGAGCTTGCGATCCGCTGTGTTCTGCGCTAGGACGCCAATATCCATAGCAAAGCCCGCAGTGGAAAATTTAGTAGGGTTGGATTTCAATTGGCACTAACTCCAGTGTCATTCATATGGCTCATAGTAGGTGCGTCATTACTGGCTAGAAAATAGCCATGGCAGAATACCAAGAGCTTACTTAGCCTACAGTAACGTTCTATATATTTGATTTATGTTTGATCTGGGTGGCTGTTATTTCTGCAGTGCATGTACTAGACAATTATGAAGCAATTGAGTGAGACTTGCGCCGCGTGTCGCGCTAGTGGAACGCACATATCCATAGCAAAGACCGAAGTGGGAAAAATTTAGTAGGGGTGGATTTCAATTAGGCACTAACTCAGTGTCATCTCATCTGGCCATCGTAGTGTGTTTGATACTGGCTAGAAAATAGCCATAGCAAGGAGGATAGCATTGTAGTGGTTTTCAAAAATCAAAAAAAACAAAAAAAAACAAAAAACACAAAAAAAAAAAAAAAAAAAACACAAAAAAACACAAAAAGACAAAAAAAAAAACCAAAAAAAAGTTTAAAAAAAAAATAAGTATGAACTCTCATTTTAAAAATGTTAACCGGAGGGGCTAGGGGTCTAGGGGTAGAGGACGAGGGCGGGGACGTGGGCGTCCAAACTACTGCAGGGGTCAGAGGCCGTGGTCCTGGGCGGGGTGAGACACCACTGCTGATGAGGGAGCAGGGGACGCGCAGAGAGCTCCACTCCCTAGGTTCATGTCTGAAGTTACTGGGACTCGTGGTAGAGCACGTTGAGGCAAGAAAGTGCGAACAGGTGATTGCCGTGGATGCTGACAATGCTTCGGCAATTTGTCCACCCACCAGTCAGTCTTCCACGCCGTCACCATGTCACCGAAATCGCCACACCCAGATCCGCACCTCCCTCCTTCCCCCCAGTCTGCCCTCCCAGGAAAATGGCATTTGAAAAACTCGCATTACTACTGAGGAACTGTTTTATGGACCCTGTCCCACAGTCAAAACCACGTTGTCCGGTGCTGCTGATGCTGTCCTCCGAGCCACGGTTTCCACCGTTCCGTCTGGTGGGTGAGGATGACTCTTGACTAGTAGGAAGTGTGTAAAGAGGTGCTCGACGATGAGGCGACACGGTGTTGTCGAACAGTGGTGGAAGTTGTTGTCAGGCGGAAGGTCCCGAGGGGGAGCAGACTGAGGGAGCGAGTGATGTATGCGGGGTTGACAGACCCAAGCGTGGGTTGAGAGTGCCGGTGACACAGTGCCTGAGAAGACGAGGAGAGTCTCCTCATAGCAGAACAGGTTTGAAGGGCAGTGGTGGGGCCAGTACGGAGAGGCAGGGCCAGAGCGTGGTCATCAGCGCCAAATTGTGTCAACCGTATGTACAGCTCCGCGTTGCGGCGAGGGCTAGATTTCAGAAGTCTGGAGGTTCTTTAAGAAACACCGGATAACGGTCTGACGTGGTGTGACAACATTTGCCAAACCGATCAGCAGGGGTTCCACCACTACTGAGCTTAACTCCCACCAGTATGGCGCAGGCACTATGAATGCTAAACAACCCCACTAAAGTGCAACAGCCTGTTGCACTCCGGCCTGCCACCCCACATGCTTCTCCTTCCCTGTGTAGCTCTAAGTCTCCACCTGCCAGGACCACTGCCCAAAATCTTCCCAGTCTTCGCCTCCACGATCCTCCAGAATCCACCCAGCGTCAGCTCTCCCATACCCACGAGACTGCTGGAGCGGCAAACCAAGTAGATAGTGCAACCCACCCGCACGCCCAAGCCCTAACGTGCAGATTCCAATTGATTAGCCTGGAGAGTAACACATCAAACAAATAAAAGCCCTATAGGTGTAAGGGACCGAGGACCTTTCGTAAGCTCATGGCGCGGCCGCCCCTAGTATCGGGTCCCCCAGCCGGCATACTTTTCACGGATTGTGTGCCGCTCCCAAGCCTGCACCACACTGTTCAGAGAACATCACCGTGCCCTGACCAACGCCCGTTTTTGACAAGGTCCAAATGACGCACGGAACGTGGAGATATGGCTCGCCGGGCAGGCCACAATATATTCGCTAACGAACAATTGGGTTAACTTGGTGGAGGCTGGGACCGAGTCTGACCCTGGGTCTGCTCATTACTGCCGACGCACGAGGATTTGCGGGGCCACCCTCGGTCCAGGTCTCAAGCGCCTATATGCCTCTCTCCTCCCACCGCTCCTCCAAACCTCCTCTCCGAAACTACAACGTGCCTTTTCGCTGGGCCATAGTCGGTTCTCTGGCACTCAGCAGCAGTGCCTCGCTAAGCGAACAGAGCGGTGCTCAACTGCTGAGCTAGGGCAAAAAGGCACACACGCCCAAGAGGATTACAGGGGCATCAGGCGCAGAACTGTGATCGTGGCTGGCGACGCTTAACCTGAAGCCCGGGACATGGTTGTTGTTGACAACGGCCGTAAACCTGTGGCGGCTCTGCAATCGCGGAGACTGACACAGGTGCCATGCCTGCCATGTGTTTCTATAGTCAGCTTCCTCAAGACTCCCCATCTGTCTGATTTGCTCCGAAGTGTGCGCGCATCTGTGGCCATTTCAGGAATTCCAGTCACCAGATGCTGCCACTCTCATGGAGCGCAGCGCCGCCTCCACTACTGCCCGACTCACCGCTGTGTGTCGACGTGAGCCCGAGGTGGAACTTCAACACTGTACCATGTTATCCCAGGTTTACCAGCAGCGCGAGCGATGTAGACTGCCAATGAACTTCACACAGAAACTGTAATCGGTCAGTCAGTACTCCTCAGTCTCAATGAGGAAGTTGGACGTGGATCATGAATCGTCAGGTGCTGGGAACTTGAGGAGTAACACAAGATGGGTCAGTGGCGATGCCAACCATATCAGCCTCACCCATCCCGCTGCTTGGCCTGTTGAAACACTCTCTGGTCAGCATGAAGTCGGAAGCTTTGCGTCATCACAGAGACAGGGGGAAGAAAGTATCTGTTGAATAGCCAAAGCACCCTAGGTTGTCTTCTCAGCGTAGGCATATCGGAGGAGGGGGTGGGGAAGGATGAGGAGGGGAGAGTAGGAGAATGTTGGTCGAGACACAAGAGGGGACATTGTTTTCGTCCTTCATCTGTTCTCAGCGTGTAGGGGCAATAGAAGAGGAGTGTGGAGGAGTGGAGAGGAGGAAAATGGACAGTAAGCCAGTGAGGGAGTGAATTTACGCCGTGTTCTGGGCATAGTCTGGCAGATATCACTTCGATGGCAGAGTCCTATCCCGTACCCTCGCGTTCAAAGCAAGTTATCCCAGCACCGATACGTTCATCCTGACCAGGTCAAGCAAAATCTTTCCAATCTCATCCCTGGAGAGGAAAGGAGTGTGAGTAATGCCATGAATACCAGCAGGCCTCTGGTGTGCACAAGCTTTGACAAACAGTATTACTTCTCGACAGCGCTAGCGCGCAGAGTGGTTAGTTCGGCGGGACAAGTAGCAAGGAGGAGAGAGGCAGCAGGCGGCTGTTTCCACACTGGCAGGGTACGCGTTACAAGCCTTTGCAGCTTTATGTCACCCCAGCAAGACACTGTCTCGGTCCCCAGTCCTCCAGAGTAAGAGTAGGCTGGTCTTTACAAGAAAGATGGTGAGGGAGTACGTATGAGCTTCCATAACACTCGTCCAAATGTATAACAGCTCCCTAAACTACGGGTTTCACAAGCGGACATGTGGCCACGAACTGGCGCTGTACGCCTCCTTGGAGGTCTTGCCTGCCCTGCCGATAGACGTCTGTGTCCGGAGGTTGGTTTAGTGCAAGCTGTGGCATCATCACCGTAGCGTCACGCCTGTCGACTGACAAGCGCTGGACAGGACGCTATTACAAAGAATAAAGCGCTGATTTCTCACTCGAATTTTCAACCCACGTGAAAGGTAGCAAGAAGCACTATAATTGTATCCACTCGCTCTGCTCCTCATTGTTCCTCACTTCTCCTCCTCTTTGTTTACACTAAAGTAGGAATGGCTATTTTTTGCAGGCCCACATGGCTCTACTAGCAACTTAACTCTATGATTTATTTTTCTGGAGGGCCACCCTACCGTCTCTGTTTAAGAGAATACAACAATTTTGGGAGTCCACATACAGGCACTCATCTAATTCTTAATTTTTCTGGAGGGACCACTACCTGCTCCTCTGTTTTGAAAATTTTTGGAGCAACATACAGGCACTCAATCTTATTCAATTTTCTGAAGGGCACCTACCTGCTCCTTGTTTGAACATTGTTTGGACTGCCAAATACAGGCACATCAATCCTATTCCATTTTACTGGAGGGCCACTACCTGCTCCTCTGGTTTGAAAAATCTTTGTGGGACTGCAACATACAGGCACTCAATCGATTCATTTTTATGAAGGGCCACCTACATGCGCCTCTGGTTGAAAACATTTTGGGACTGCAATACAGGCATCTCAACTCTTACATTTTAGTGGAGGGCCACCTACCTGACCTCTGGTTGAACAATTTTGGGACTGCACATCCAGGCACTCATCTTAGTCATTTTCTGGAGGGCCACCTACCGGCCTCTGTTTTAAAAATTTTGGGGGACTGCAATCAGGCCACTCTAATCTATGCCATTTTACTGGAGCGGCCACCTACCTGCTCCTTGGTTGAAAAATTTTGGGATGCCACACACAGTAATCAATCTATTCCATGTTTTACTGGAGGGCAACTTACCTGTCTCTGGTAGAAATGTTTGGGTGGACAGTGGCCACATAAGGCCACTATCCAAATTAAATGTGTCTCCTAGCATAGCAGAGCCTCCCACACGTTGTCTCCAGCTGTCCGGGTAACACATCCAAAGTCGTCACATATAGCTGCCATAACCAGAAACATGCGTACCACGTTATCAAACGAGGGGTGTCAGGCAGAAATTTGGGTTGTTTCATGGATTCAACATCACAGTTTGTTTAGACTTTGGTGCGCCACCGACTGGACGGGCGGTGTGTATTCACCAACATAGAACTGGGCAACTTTTACCATTTAGGGACATTAGTTCAGCGCGTTCTTGCGCACTGTGTTCACATTCCCCTCAGCCCGCATATCCTAACGTATAAGACCGCGACTGGTAAGCAACTTATCTATTACAAACAGATCTTAGACATGTGCTTTTGTGGGGAGTAGCCTAGTAGACAGGGGGGTGCTGGGATTGGCGAAGAGTCGCTGGCAAGCGGTAGCGCCATCTCCATTCGCATCATGCGAATCTGTTTAAGCATTACCCGTCAGGGTCCCGCGCTATCCCAACTTGATAAGAAGCGCTACAAACTAACACTTAACTGGTGCAGCTGTGGACCGAAAAGAATCTGACCCTGTGGCAGGGTTCATATAACTGACCGACGCAGAAGAATTTGGCGGGGCCTAACGGACGCTCGGCTCAGGTCTCAAAGGCTACTACCTCACAAAATTGTGGCGGGCGAGCCATCTGGCCACCCTCCTCTCGACCTACCTCCGAATTAACCATACGTGGGATGGCCATCAGTCGTGGTACTCTAGTCACAGCAGCAGTGCGTCGCTAGCGAGCCGCAGGCGTGCTATGTAAAACTGCTAGCAGCCTAGGCTTAAAAGGCACAAAAGACCGCCCAACTGAGCTTACAGGGCCTGTCCACATCACATGGTTACCGTTTGTCGCCACCATGCTGGGTAAATCCAAACGAATATACTTGCAAACTGTTGAACCATTTAGGGATATTCATTTCAGCTTAGCATCGTACTATGATCGCATCTGTTTACATTCCCCTCACTCCGCCAGATCCTAAGACTTATAAGAAACGCTACCTACACTTGATCTTAACAAAAGCGTTCTTATAAGTGCTGGTTGGGAGAGGCCTGAGTACAGAGGGATGCTTTGGATTGGCGAAAGCTCGCCTGGCTGCTACGCCAGCTCCATCCAAGATCCAACTAACATAGTGACGGAGCACCTTTAAATCTACTACTAGTTCACTGCCTCTAATAAATAATAAATAATCTTTATTTCTATAGCGTCATCATTTCTGTAGCGTGCTTACAAATATAGAACAATACAATGTAATGTACACGAGCACAACATTGTATTGAACAAAACAACAGAGTGAGGTCCCTGCTCGCCAGAAGCTTACGGTTTATGAAGAGATGCTGGTAACACGAGGGTAAAAGAATATTAATGTAAGCCATTCCTCTTAGGGAAGAAAAAAATATAATAAATGGAATTGCCTGTCGCTTGAACCACTCAGGTCATCTTATATACCAGGTCCAGTGTTGAAATGACTGCCAGAGAAGTCGGTGCAGCTTGTTTGGGGCTGAAACAGATGGTGAGACGACCAGACGGTGTTAGAGTAGAATAGAGTAAAACTTCATCTACAGTTTTAATGAGTGGTTATAGCTTGCCTAAAGAAATGGGTTGTTAAGAGACACGTTTGAACAACTTTGGAGTTAGGTATAGTCTGAAGTCCGGGCGAGTAGATCCTAGACATTGGGCAGCTCTAGAGAAGTCTTGGAGACGCGAGTGGGAGGTCCGCACAGGGTATAGAGTTATCTAAGATCCATGGCGTCTAACGGAGCACGGTGGGTCGATAGACTGAAGATAAGAAGGTAGAGGTAGGGGGTGCAGCATTATACAGAGCTTACTGGATGAGGGTTATTATTATTTTAATAACTGTATTCGAAAGGAGACTGGCAGCCATTGCAGCGACTGGCATGAACTGTAAGCATACATGGGCCCCTTATCAAACAGAGCTGTTCAGGCAGAATTTGGGTTGTTTTCATGGCTTCCATGTTAGCTTGGTTCGCCACCCTGCTAGTGTAATCCACAAACATATACTGGCAAACCTTTTATCATGTAACGATTTTATTTGGCGCTTCTTGCTCACTCCTTGGGTTCTCTCTGGACACCCATTGGTTTGAAGCCTGAGTCCAATAGGGTATGTCGCAATGCCACTCTCTAGCTGCGGGCCGCTGCCTCTCAGCACGTCCCTATAGTGTCAGGGTCCAATTATTGGATGTTTAGAGCTATCCTAGTTCCTTCTGTCACTCTTAGGCTGGCCTGCGCTGTTGCCCATAATTTTGGCATAATGGTACGATTAGGCAGCCTCAATAGGCATCCATGCATGTCGCCCCTTGTTTCCTGTCCATTTCCGTTGTGTTCCATCCTTTTCTGAGGTTCCCAGGTTTTGGCCAAGCTGTCCTGTGCAGAGCCTTGGTCCCTTGAAAATGCTGCGAGTCTCCCATGACTTCATGGGGTTACGTTATTGAGACGAGCACTCGAGCATCGGGAAAATCGTCTCGAATAACGAGTTACCCGAGCATTTTTAGTGTTCGCTCATCGTCTAGTGGTACCCTTACAGTCGATGCAGGTGTTGGCTGTCCAGATCAGGTGACCTGGGATAGACTAGCCGACTGCCGCGACTGCCGGATCATTCTGTGTCTGGGATGCGCTATGGAGAGAGAGCTGTGACTGGTCAGGGAATCGGTTAGGGTGTTCTATTGCCTTAATGTTAGGCAGGGAGTGCATTCTCAGAACCAACAGCCCTTTTTAGGGCTACAATCTTCTAATTTTTTTTTTTATTTGCATCTATACCATTTGTGAGGGAATTAGCGAGGGGTACTTGCTACCTTGTGTTTAGCTACCTTAGTGGCACACATATCCCCTCAAACACCAAAGGGAAAATTAGTAGGGGTTTGATTTCAATGGCACAGATGCTCCATTACTTTTTTTTGTTACGTTTATTGTTTAATAACTCAGTGTCATCTCATATGGCATAGTAGTGTGCTTTGCATACTTGGCTAGAAAATAGCCATAGGAGGAATACAAACAGCTTCTTACTTCGCCTACAGTAGCGTTCTATATATTTGATTTCTGGTGATCTGACTGGTGGCTGTACTGCTGAGTGCATTGTACTAGCCATTCTGAGCAATTTGTAGTGAGACTTGCGACCGCTTGTGTTTTGCGTTAGTGACGCACATATCCATGAGCAAAACCGAAGTGGGAAAATTAGTAGGGGGTTGGATTTCAATATTAGGACAGTCTGCCATTTCCTTTTATTTTACGTTTTTATTTGTTTAATAACTCAGTGTCATCTCATCTGGATAGTAGTGTGCGTTATACTTGGCTAGAAAATTAGCCATAGCATAGGATAGCATCGTTTGGTTTTAAAAACTCAAAACACAAAAAAAAAACAAAAAAAACCAAAAAACAACAAAAAAACAACAAAAAAACACAAAAAAAAGTAAACAAAAATTAAAGTTATAACTCTCATTTAAAAATGTTAACCCGAGGCTAGGGGTTAGAGGACGAGGCGGGGACGTGGGGTCCAACTACTGCAGGGTCAGAGGCCGTGGTCCTGGCGGGGTGAGACACCACCTGCTTATGAGGGAGCAGGGGAACGCCGCAGAGCTACACTCCCTGGTTCATGTCTGAAGTTACTGGGACTCGTGGTAGAGCAACTGTTGAGGCCGCAGAACAGTGCGAACAGGTGATGTCGTTGGATTGCTGACATGCTTCGAGCAATTTGTCCACCAGTCAGTCTTCCACGCAGTCCACCCATGTCACGAAATCGCCACTTCCTAGCACCTCAGCCTCTCCCCCCAGTCTGCCCCCTCCCAGGAAAATTTGGCATTTGAACCGGCATATTGAGGAACTGTTTTGGACCCTCCCACAGTCACAACCACTTGTCCGGTGCTGGTCTGAGCATTTTCCGATGCCCAGGGTTTCCACCAGTCACAGTCTGTGGGTGATGATGACTTCTTGACGTAGTGGAGTTTGTAAAGAGGTGCCGACGATGAGGAGACACGGTTGTCAGGCGGGGGAAGTTGTTTGTCAGGGCAGGAAGTCGAGGGGGGAGCAGACTGAGGGACGGAGGATGATGATGGTGACAGACCCAAGCTGGGTTGAGAGGCCGGGTGAACACAGTGCTTCTGCAGCGGAGGAGAGTCCTCGACCAGAACAGGTTGGAAGAGGCAGTGGTGGGGCCAGACGGAGAGGCAGGGCCAGAGATGGGTGTCAGGCAAAATGTGTCAACTATGAAGCCCGTGGAGGGGTCTTGCGGCGAGGGCTAGATCTTTCAGAAGTCTGGAGGTTACTTTAAGGAAACACCGGATGACCGACGGACTGTGGTGTGCAACATTTGCCAACCAGGCAGCAGGGGTTCCACCAACTACAGCTTAACTACCACCAGTATGGCCAGGCATTGAATGCAAAACACCCACTCAGGTGCAACAAGCCCGTCACTCCGGCCGTGCAACCACTGCTCCTTCCCTCGTTTCAGCTGCAGTACAGCCCCCTCGCCAGGACCGCCACAAAAAACCCATCGTCGCTCCACGATCTCCACAGCATCCACCAGCGGTTCACTCTCCATACCCCAGACGCTGTGAGCGGAACGCAATATAGTGCAACCCACCGCACGCCCAACCCTTAATGTGCACATCTCCAGATTGCTTAGCCTGGAGATGCTGCCCTATAGGCTAGTAAGAACCGAGGCCTTTCGCAACCTCATGGCGGCGGCGCCCCTCGGTATTCGGTCCCCAGCCGCACTACTTTTCCCGAATGTGCCGTCCCAGCCCTGCACAGCAATGTGTCAGACAACACACCGCTGCCCCCTGACCAACGCCGTTTCTGAAAGGTCCACCTGACACGGACACGTGGACGAGTGCTGCCGGGCAGGGCCACTATATATCGCTGCGGCACATTGGTTAACTGGGGAGGTGGGACCGAGGTTGACCCTGGGGCTGGTCATATACTTGCGACGCCGAGGATTGCGGGGCCTACCCTAGCGTCCAGGTGTTTCAGGACCTACTATGCCTCCTCCTCCTCCCACCCCTCCTCACCTCCTCCTCCGAACTACCATCCGTGGGCCACGGCGCCATCAGTCGGTAGTAGCTATAGGCCACCAGCAGTGCCGTCGCTAAGCGAAAGCAGGCGGTGCAAAACTGCTGCCTAGGCGACAAAAGGCACACCGCCCAAGAGCTATTACAGGGCATCACGGCGCAGACTGATCTGTGGCTGGCACCGCTGACCTGAAGCAAGGCATGGTTGTGTGTGACAACGGCCGTAACCTGTGGCGGCTCTGCAACTCGGCAGACTGCACACCATGCCTGGCCCATGTGTTAAATCTGATAGTTCAGCGTTTCCCTCAAGACATACCCAATCTGTCTGATTTGCTCACGAAGGTGCGCCGCATCTGTGCGCATTTCAGGAAGTCCAGCCCAGATGCTGCCACTCTCAGGCAGCGCAGCGCCGCCTCCAACTGCCCGCTCACCGACTGTTGTGCGGACGTGCCCACGAGGTGAATTCAACACTGACCATGTTATCCGAGTTTACCGCAGCGCAGAGCGATTGTAGACTGCCAGATGTCAACTTCACCAGAAGTGGTAGTCAGGTCAGTCAGCTTCCTCAAGTCTACAATGAGGAGGGACGTGGATGTCTGATATCTGTCAGGTGCTGAGTTAACTTTGAGGAGTCAACACAGATGGTCAGTGGCGATGCCGCCATCATCAGCTCACCATCCCTGCTTGGCCTGTTGAAAAACTCTCTGATCAGCATGAAGTCGAAGCTTTGCGCTCGTCACAAGAGACGGGGAAGAAAATTCCTGTGATAGCCAAAGCACCCTAGGTCTGTTCTCAGCGCATATCGGAGGAGGTGGAGGGGAGGAGGATGAGGAGGAAGAGAGGAGAATTTGGCGAGACACAAGAGGGGACCATTGTTGAGTCCTTCACTGTTCAGCGTGTATGGGCAGAAGAAGAGGAGTTGGAGGGGTTGGAGGAGGAGGAAATGGACAGTCAGGCCAGTGAGGGGAGTGAATTCTTACGCGTTGGTACTCTGGCGCATATGGCAGATTTATGCTAGGCTGCCTATCCCGTGGACCCTCGCGTTCAAAGAATTTATTCCAGCACCGATTACTGGGTGTTCACTCTCCTGGACCCACGGTACAAGCAAATCTTTCCACTCTCATCCTGCAGAGGAAAGGAGTGTGAGAATGCATATACCAGCAGGCCCTGGTGCACAAGCTGAACAACAGTATTTCCCTTCTGAAGCGCTAGCGGCAGAGTGCGTAGTTCTGCGGGACAAGTAGAGGGAGAGGGAGAGTAGGCGAGAGGCAGCTTGTCCAGCACTGGCAAGGGTACGCTTTACAAGGCTTTTGCCAGCTTTATGTCACCCCAGCAAGACAATGTCACCTGTCCCCAGTCTCGGCAGAGTAGGGCTGATTTTCGAAAGATGGTGAGGGAGTACGTAGCTGACCATACCATCGTCCTAAATGATCACACAGCTCCCTAAAACTACTGGGTTTCAAAGCTGGACATGTGGCCGAACTGGCGCTGTAACGCCTGGAGGTTCTTGTCTGCCCTGCCGCTAGCGTCTTGTCCGAGCGGGTTTTCAGTGCAGCTGTTGGCATCATCACGATAAGCGTACACGCCTGTCGACTGACAGCGCTGGACAGGCTGACGCTTATTAAAATGAATAAAGCGGATTTCTCAGAATTTCAATCTCCACCAGGTGAAGGAAGCTCAACTGAATAATTGATCCACTCCTCCTCCTCCTCATTTCCTCCTTTCCTCCCTTTGTACATAAAGCAAGGAAACTGGCTATTTATTGAGGGCCCACTGGCTCTTGTAAGTACTTTATGCATTTAATTTTTTGAGGGCACCTACCCGGTCCTCTGTTTAAACAATTTTTTGGTGACACTAAAGGCACTCGATCTATTCCATTTTTCGGAGGGCCACCTACCCGGTCTCTGTTTAAAAAATTTTTGGGACTGCCAATACAGCATCATATTCCATTTTACTGGAGGGCCACCTACCTGCTCCTTGGTTGAAAAATTTTTGGGACTGCCACATACAGGCACTCATCTATTCCATTTTTCTGGAGGGACACCTACCTGCTCCTCTGGTTGAAAACTTTTTGGGATGCACATACGGCACTCAATTATTCCATTTTACTGGAGGGCCACCTACCTGCTCTCTCTGGTTTGAACATTTTTGGGACTGCCACATATGGCACTCAATCATTCATTTTTCTGGAGGGACACCTACCTGCTCTTGGTTGAAAAACTTTTTGGGACTGCCACATAGGCACTCAATCTATTCCATTTTTTCTGGAGGGCCACCTACCTGCTCCTCTGGTTGAAAACTTTTTGGGACTGCCACATACAGGCATCAATATTCCCTTTTTCTGGAGGGACACCTACCTGCTCTCTGGTGTGAAAACTTTTGGGACGCACATACAGGCACTCAATCTATTCCATTTTACGGGAGGCCACCTACCTGCTCCTCTGGTTTGAAACATTTTTGGGACTGCCACATACAGGCACTCAATCTATTCCATTTTTTGGAGGGACACCTACCGTGCTCCTTGGTTTGAAAACTTTTGGGACTGCCAATACAGGCACTCAATCTATTCCATTTTCTGAGGGCCACCTACTGCTCTCGGTTGAAACTTTTTGGGACTGCCACATACATCACTCAATCTATTCCATTTTTCTGGAGGACACCTACCTGCTCCTCTGGTTTGAAAACTTTTTGGGAATGCACATACGGCATCCAATTAAATTGTCTCATAGCAGCCTCCCACCGTTGTCTCCATTGCTACCTCCAAAAGTCGTCCATATAGCTGCTCCATACATCCTCCCCTTATCAAACGAGGTGTGTCAGGCAGAAATTTGGGTTGTTTTCATGGATTCCACATCAAAGTTGTTAACTTTTGTCGCACACGCTGTGTTATCCACAAAATATACGGCAAACTTTTGATTAACCGATATTATTTCAGCGCTTTCTTGCGCAGTGTTTACATTCCCCTCACCCGCCATTCCCAAACTTATAGAAACGCTACTACACTTGATCTTATAACAAAAGGTTCTTAGAAGTGTGTTTTGGGGAGTTAGCCTATAGACAGGGGCTTGGATTGGCGAAAGCTCGCCTGGCAGCGGAGCGCCAGCTCCATGCCAGATCCAACTAACATAGTTTTAACATGCAGCACCTTTAATCTACTAAGTTCATGCCTCCATACATGTGCCCCTTATCAAAAGAGCTGTGTCAGGCAGAATTTGGGTTGTTTTCATGGTTCCATGTTACTTTGTCGCCACCCCCTGTGTAATCCACAAAATATACTGGCAAAATTTATCATGTACCGATATTATTTGAGCGCTTCTTGCTACCCTCTTTGGTTCCTCTCTGCCACCCATGGTTGAAGCCTGAGTCCATTTAGGGTATGTGCCATGCCACTCTCTAGCCTGCGCTGCTGCGCTGCCTCTGCATGAAGTCCCCTATAGGTCGGGTCAATTATTGGATGTTTTAGATGCTATCTAGCTTCATTCTGTCACTCTGTCATGGCCATGACGTTGCCCATATTTGGCATAATGTGCGATATGCAGCCTCAGAGGCATCCAGGCATGCTGCCCCTGCGTTTCCTGTCCATTTCCGTGGTGTTTCCATCCTTTTCTGAGGTTCCCAGTGTTTGGCAAGCTTCCTGTGCAGAGCCTTGGGCCTTGAAAAATGCTCGAGTCTCCATTGACTTCAATGGGTTCGTTATTCGAGACGAGCACTCGAGCATCGGGAAAAGTTTGTCTCGAATAACGAGTACCCGAGCATTTTAGTGTTCGCTCATCTCTACTCTTAATGTATCGGGCTGTGCAAGAGCAGCAGCGGAGCTATCATACACTGGCGCACAGGTGCCTTTGTATGATAAATATCCCCAATATCTTTATTCTCCCTGTTGTTGGCTATAACCAGAAAAGTCTAACTGTATATCTCCGTATTCCTGATTTCCCCCTCAACACAAAGAATACTTTGAATTACGGTTGCTATTACAGCTAAGATCCAAACAGGGCACGGATGAGGGTTAAGCAAGGGTAGACATCTGCGTAATGTACCACCACACCACCTAAATGGGGATCACGTTTTAAAACACCCTTTTGCTGAGATTTTTTTTTACAAAAACATGATGCATCCTTAGTGGAATAAGTACAATGTAGCATAAGGATGTTGATTGGGTGGGGAGGACAAAGGAAGCCTTTGGGTGCTGGTTTTGTGAGAAAGAGGGACCACGCTGGCTGTGTGAAGCCAAGGGGCATCCAAGTAGGACTGGCTTGGTGAGGAAATAAACATGGAGGTGTGGGCTGTGTGAAAAGGAAGGGTAATGGGGTGCTGTCTTTTTAAGAAATGTGAGGCTAAGGGAGGTAAGTGAGAAGGAAAGGGACATAGAAGTGTGGTTTGTGTGAAAAGGAGGGCCTACATCAATTCCACTAAACATAGAGGATTAAAGAGGATACCTGTCAATCAAATGGACGTTCAATCTATGTAAATGACGCTAGCTTTTATTTAAAATCCCTGCACTAAATCCCAGCTCAGCAGTAGTTCAATTGCAAATATTCTTTATTAAAGGGTCTCTACCCACCAGCAATTCTGTCTCTGAAAAAGGTCTAACATAGACTGAAATGTTAAAAAATAGATTTGGATCGCGGATCGGTGATGCTTTAATAAAGAATATTTGCAATAGAACTTCTACTGAGTGCTGAGTTTATACGATCTATCTCCAATCGATTCACCAAAGAAATGGTTCAAAAGATTAGTCCAGTCCCCTACTTAAGAAAACCCGACTTGCAGACGACCCCTAGTTACAAATGGACCTCTGGATGTTGGTAATTTACTGTACTTTAACCTTAGGCTACAATGATCAGCTATAACAGTTATCACAGGTGTTCTTATGACACCCAACATTTTTAAAACCCAGTTGTCACAGAGACCAAAAGAATTATGGCTGGGACTACTAATATAAAATATACACTTCCGACTTACATACAAATTCAACTTAAGAACAAACCTACAGAACCTATCTTGTACGTAATCCGCCTGTATTTTTTGTGGTAACTGACTGATTTGTGACCGCTCAAGGCTGGCATATTGGGGCACATTTACTTACCCAGGTCCCTGCACGATCCCTGAACCGGAATGTTAAGATTTATTGAAACAAGATTTGGTATCCTACTTGTTCACCTATTTAATTTTTCTTCCGCATGGTAGAGTGATGTGTATTAATATTCTATAGGACAGTGGTGCCAAACCTATGGCACGGGTGCTAGAGGTGGCACTCAGAGCCCTTTCTGTGGGCACCCAGGCCATCACCCCAGTACAGAGTTTGCCAGACAGGACTCAAGGCTTCCTCCTGCGGTCCAATACAGCCTTGGAGGTGCCATGCCCAGCGCCATTTTAAACCAACATCCTTGGCTGGCAGGGCTACAGGAGGAACAAGAAATTGTGGACAGCGATTATTGTTGGAGCACCTGCTCTGGGAACCCTCATTGTTCCTCTTTAGGGGACCCTAAATACAGCTATTGAAACCTGTGATACAGCAGGGATCAATAAGTTACTGCTTACATTGTAATGTTGGCACTTTGCAACATATAAGTGGCTTTTGGTGGTACTTTGGGCACTCTATCTCCAAAAGGTCACCATCACTGCTATAGGAGATAGATCAGCCTAAGGACAAATCACTTATGCGGTTTATGTCAAACTTGCATTTTTTTTAAACAACAAACCTTTTATTGATTTCTTTCCAATATAATAGTTTGATTGGCAAAACATAAAATATTCATTATTAAAATAATAAATATAAATTAAACACTATAGGGACACTTGTAAGAGCATTGTAACAGTGCCCTTCCAGTAATTACACTGGACCATATTGACAGTCTATAAGTGAAAAGATGTTGCTAATTTTACATTATGAGTTGTTCCTGGTTATGTACAGACAGAAAAGCCTCTTGATCCTCCCATACACTGATAAAAGCAACTCTAACTTTTCAACATGAATATTAGTTTAAAAGAAGACAATGGGAACACAATGGGACGAAATATAGCAATGTGTTTTTTTAATGATGTCATAACCTTTTTGATCAGTTTGATTAGTTCTTGCCAATTCTTATTCATACTTAAACTAGGTATTTCTAATGTTTTTTGGCATGCTGTTAACTACCTGACCTTTTATTATTTGTATTGTTCCAGTTCTTTTCTTATGTAGTTTTGTTGCCAGCGGTAAGTCTACTTTTGTGATGGGACTATCCCCGCCAGTTCCAGTAAACATTATTATTATCCTTTTGTTCTATATCTTAGCTTTTTTTCTGATGACAAGGAGGAAAGAGGAGAGTCTAGACCAGGAATATAGGATAATAGTTCAATACTAAGGTTTTGTGTGGTTGGTGTGATCTTCTGCACCTATTTAGCATTGTATGTGCCTTTTTAATTTCACCATCCAGTAGTAGGGCCTCAACAGCCCTTCAATTTAATTTAACTTTTCTTACAATATCATTGTAGCCTCATGAATGTCAGGATGAACCTCTATAAAGTAGTTGTATGAGGGTATATCATTATGAGCCAAATTATAACCAAATTATTCTACCCCAGCTTGCTCTGCTATCACTATGCAGCAAATGATTTAGAGTAGTAAAATGCCTTGGACAATTGGTATCATTTTAATAATTTTGTAACTCTAGTTCTTTCAATTTTGTTTTTGCTGCTAAGCTCGCATTTGTAGAGTTGCGTCATCAAGTCACTTCCTGCTATTCCTTTATTGTTTTTGTAATGTAGTTGCTGGGAATTAACTGATCACAGAGGCAGAGACAGTATGCCATGAGACTAAACCTCACTCTCTCTGCTTACTTATATTGCTTAACCACCTTAGGAAGTGAGGGGCAACTAGTCCTTGCTCCAAAGTTAAAAACATGCAGCAAGACAACACATACACAGAAGAATATTTTCCAAAGCTGGACAAACACTGTACAAAATCACAAGGAAGATTATGGACCTGCTCCACTATAAAAAAAACCTCTGGAATGATTCATCCAGGTTAATATCCTCTATAACAGGATCAACAGTTGAGCTTTCTGCACCCCTGGCTACCTTGCTCATAGGAATAGAGAAATTTCCCCCGTCCACTAGAACAATTATAGTACACATATTAATGGCCACAAAATTAATTATTACGAGGCATTGGAAAACGAAGAACAGTCCTACAATAAAGGAAATCATAGAATTAATAAATACATGTTGCCTATACGAGAAATATATATCTTATCAAGAACAAAAATATCAAAGATACAAAAAGGAATGGGGTCTATGGATAGATAATCCGTACTTTCAAGAATAACATCAAGCTACTAACAGAAACACCCATTTTGCTGATACCAGGTCGTGGTTCATTAAAGTTGTTTTATTTGTTAAGTTTTTTTATTTGACATGGTTTTATACATTAATCTGTAAAATTGACAGACCTAGAATATCAAATATAGAAACTGCAAGTCAGAATATACAAGAAAAAATCACAAAGCATCAGATGGACTATACAATACCGACTCAAGTCCAACAAACCCTTAGTCGCAATGGTATGCTGTAGAGACTTATCTTGCCATGCTAATCTTGAAACCTTTACCACTCCCTCATGCAAATGTACTTTAATGTATTGGAATTGCAACCATTGATACACCGTAATGTTTTGTATACATCTGACACCTTACCACGATATTATCCTGTCAATATGTTTGGAAAACTCAATAAAAATTTAATAAAAAAAAAAAAAATCACAAGGAAGAAGGATAGTCTGAAAAGAGGTCAGAATATTAAAATACAGAGTACAGAAATAACTGCATACCAGGAGAGCTGAACCGACTAGGAGGAGCTGAACAGAGAGTAAAGTTGTCAATCACTGCAATCTAGCTACTGTGGAACCAGAGCATAGCTGCAGGTGGCTGACGGCTGTGGTGCAAAATCAATAAAAGTAGCCATCAAGCATAAACCAGTGTTCACACAAGCAATGTCAGAGTGAAACACAATCAGCACATCCACAGCCATTCTTCATGATACCGGCACCGATTTTACAGTTTTGGTTTATCAAAGGTTCTTTTGCATTTTTAGCAAAAGTTTATGATATTAGCATTAATTTGTTGCATACTGTAACATACCTAATTGAATTAATTCAATGTTCTGACATAAAACCCGCTGTTACTTATTTCTATTTTCACAAAATTTCTGCACTAGCTATACTGAGTGCTTGGACACCTCCAGCAGCAGATGGCAACTCTGTAAAAGCAGCATTTTGCATAAGATTATTTAACAGACAGACATCATAACAAAGCACCCATCATATTGCCAAGTACATATTGAGCTGTGGCGGCTTTTGGATTATAGGGCTGATGGGAGAAATGGCGCAATATCAGGATGTTAGATCATTGGGGGGGCCTAGCAATGTTAAGCTTAGAGATTAGTGCTGCATTTACAGCTTGTTCCTCATCTGTTTTAGGAGCTCTTTAAAGAGGAAACTCTATGTTTATATGTCTCCCCTTGTCTACATTTATTTCTGTTCATTTCACTAATGAAACTGATTTCTGGTACTAGATATTGATACCAGACAAATCATGACAATTTTACTTATTGAACCCCTTGTTGTATACATTATGCATCAACACCTCTAATGATCCACCAGTTCATTAAAAAAATTGTCACAAAAAAAGGTATCAGTGTTTGGCGCACCAATTATATGTTCTAGTCATGATTCAATTATGAACCAAGAAAAAAATAGTAAAGGATGAACAAGGATTAATATGATGAGCAAACCATCTTTTCCATCATTGTGTAAGAATATCCTGATGTATTTAAAGCAATGATGAGATGCACAAAGAAAGTAGAAGACACTTACACCCACAGCGACCAGACTATATGGATTCAAGCGATAGACAAAGGCTTAACTCACTGAGTACTTGGGTTTCCATTGTTCTAGGAAATCATGACTGTTAGTGACATAAATCAAAACAATCGTCAAGCTAAGGGTGTCTGAGGACAATCGGAAAAACATCATATTGGAGTCAAATTCACTAAAAAAAAAAGAACAACAATTTTAACAAGAGTTATATTCTCTTACAGATTAATTATTGAATAATTATGGAAATACCTACATGACTAGCCTTGATTGGTTCATATGGGAAAGTCAAAACAGGTCCATCAAGTTTTAGTTTCACTTCAGCAGTCTCCAAAGCATGGCATTCATTCTAAAACATTAGAATTTTGATGAAATCAGAAACCATATGGTTGAGCGAATAAAAGCAAGACTCTAACTTAAACTCAAACAAAAGTACGGTTCTAGAACGGCTTGGATTATCTTAGCACTAAGGTTTTGTTATATTTCACCCACTGAGTGACGGTAAGATTGTCCTACAAATATCAGAGCAACCTCACGGAAATAAGGTAACAGATTGGTTCCCCCGAACATAGCTCAATTTGGAGCTAAATTTGTAGTAATTGACTTGCTACTAGAATCTATTTCTTGATTTTTCTTGACTCAGGCAATATATTTAGCCTTAATGATAATATGAAACAAGTAGATACCCTGTGGCACATCCACAGATAAAATCCAAAATGTTTTTATGGATTTTGTCTATGGATGTGCCGTGGTTTAACTACTTATTGGATATTCGATCCTTTCCATGGTCAGCTTCTGTTGTACATTCCATAATATATGGGACATGTGTCAAACAGTTGATAACATGTAGAGACAGTACAAATGTGGGATATGTCAATACAAGATTCACATTCTGTTTAAATTGAATGAAAAAGTCTGCCCAATTAGAACGTTAAAATAACAACAATCTTTATTAAACTATATTTAAAAAGGGCTGAACATTTCTGTCACAGGAACTAATTTTGAGAGGCAGAAATTTTGTAACTTTGTGAGAGTTGATGGGGCTCATTTACCAAGGGTCGCAATCGCACTTTTGTCGGACTGTGCATTGTTTTCAGAGCTAAAACAGCTTCCACAGGTGTTCAAGAAGTGTGTGCGCTGGAATTGTGGCACAGCGACCTTTTTAGTGGCGCAGCTGTGCTGGCTTCCATGCAACACAAATTAGCGGGCGTGCCATCTGATTCTACTGAGTGCGGTACTTAAAGGGGTATTCTCGTCTGGGCACTCACATTCAGTTTCACTAATCTTCCATGTATAAACATTTCTTCAATTGGATGTTATTAAAAAAAATGTTCCTGTGTGAAGATAATTTCTCATAAATGTAGTCATGTTGTCCCTTAGAAACCAGATAGCTTCCTCGGATACTGCCGGTGAGGGCTTACAATTTATATGGGAGGATAGATGAAGACACAAGGTGAGGGATCAGAGCAGTTAATGGGGCAGATTTACTTAACCGGTCCCACCGGTCCAATGAGGATTCGGGTCCGGCGCGATTCACTAACATCGTGCGTCCGAGTTCCTGCATGTGTCGCTGCTGTACCAAGTTCCGGAGTTCACCTTCTTCTTCCTGGTGCATGCGAGAGCTTGATCTTGCGACACAAATCCTTTTTTAAATTCCGCAGCTTGTCCGAATCTGTTGGGTTGTCCGACGGCCCGCCCCCCTGATTTCCGTCGCATGCAAGCCGGCGCCGAATGCATGTGCCAAAATCCCGGGACAGTTTGGTGCAAAACGGAAATATTCTGGAAAACCGACGAAAGTGTGGCAGTCTGACCCTTAGTAAATGATCCCCCAATGTGTGTTGTATGCAACATTGAACAGGTGGGTTTTCAGGTTACATTTAAAGGTTTGGAAAGTTAAAGACGGTCTTACACATTTTGGTACAGAGTTCCAGAGTATGGGGGATGCACGCAAGAAGTACTGGAGATGGTTGTGAGAAGAGCAGACAGTAATAGAGTAAAGTAGAAGGTCCTGTGAGAAAGGATTTTAAACCAAACACACTTAGATTCTGGTGTCAGATCCCCTATGGCAGTATCTGCTCTATTAGTTTCTGATGAATGTTAGGCCTTAAACATTATGCAAATGAGCCTGAGGGACTCTGGGCTCCATAGTTGTTAATTGAGCCCAGAACCCCTCAGACTCATTTGCATAATGTTTCAAGCCTTTAATAAAAAAACAAGAGAATAAGAAGCTTAAAGAAGATCCTGCCAGAGGGGGAACACAACAGCATGTAAGTGTGCTTGGTTTGCAATCCTTCATCCTGGTTGTAGATTTCCTTTAAGACTTATCTAGTTCTCTCAACTCTTTAGGTAGTTAAAAACTCCTAACAAACTCAATATTGGTTAAAATATTTTATTTGCTGCATTTGTTTAAAGCAGGTTGCAACTTGTGACATAAAATTAGGCTATTTAGTGGTGGCCAATTAGTCCAATTAGATTATATCTCTCCATATCACACAATTCAACATACTTTCAAGTTCATTACATGTACAAATATAAACTTCACAACAAAACATGAAATTACTGAATAAGATAATTATAAAAGACAAAGTTATGTTTTCTTTATCTTGTATGCACCTGAGCAAAATCATGTTGAAATTCAATAAGCTGTGCACAGATGAAAATTTGTTTACAACGATTACAGATGATTATTGGACCTAGTAGATACCTGTCTTTATGCCCGTGTTGTTAAGAAGTTTGTGAAATTGGTTCGGTACAGCTAACAGTCAAGAGAGGATGAATCAAATAATAATGCTGATGTCTCCTTTCCTGACGTGACCTGACAGGAAAAATGTCAGATGAAATCTACTGTTTAAAAGAAGTAAAAATTGACAAGAGAAAAGGAATCTGTGAGCTTTTTCGAAATGCTTTTTGCAAATTTTAAAAAAGTAATTTAAAGGGACCATGAGATATTTTTGGATACTTAAATTTGTCCTTTGTATAGTATATTCCATCAACTGTACACTCTTGCAGCATGGATCTAAAAAATATATATAGAATCTGGTCATTTCTCACAACTCCTTACTAATCGCTCTTCCACTCAGTAAACGTTGTCCTCTACAATCTACTCTTAATGCAAGAGCCAGGCTTGGCAATCAGACCAAACACTACACGGATGCCCCCAGTCTGGGCCAGTCACTGCACTGGTATCACCCTCATCCACACAGCTCTGCATAAAGCTGCACCTCCCTACCTCTCCTCTCTCATTTCAGTCTATCATCCAACCTGTGCTCTTCAATCTGCCAGTGATATTAGATTCTTCTTTTCCTTCATCCGAATCTCTCACTGAAGTCTCCAGGATGCACTACCTTGGACTAATACCCAATAACCAAAGCTTCAAACATGCTCTTAAAACACATCTCTTTAGGCAGTCCTATCAAATTCCCTAACTGTATGGTAACTACAGGTTTCTCTGCAGTCCCTTTGACCTTGTACTTTGTATGTAAGATGGCAGCTGATGACTAGTTCAAGAAGCAGCATTTTTTATTTATTAAATTATTTAATTCTGTTCCCTTATATAGAATGACTGGACCATTATACAAGCTCTTATACCTCTTGTGTGATCACCTTCACCCTCATAGACTGTAAGCTCTTGTGTCCCCCCCGTCATCTTCATAGACTGTAAGCTCTTGTGTCACCCCCTCATCCTCATAGACTGTAAGCTCTCGTGTCACCCCCTCATCCTCATAGACTGTAGGCTCTTGTGTCACCCCCTTCATCCTCATAGACTGTAAGCTCTTGTGTCACCCACTCATCCTCATAGACTGTAAACTCTTGTGTCACCCCCTCATCCTCATAGACTGTAGGCTCTTGTGTCACCCCCTTCATCCTCATAGACTGTAAGCTCTTGTGTCACCTCCTCATCCTCATAGACTGTAAGCTCTTGTGTAACCCCTCATCCTCATAGACTGTAAGCTCTTGTGTCACCCCCTCATCCTCATAGACTGTAAGTGCTTGTGTCACCCCCTTCATCCTCATAGACTGTAAGCTCTTGTGTCACCCCCTTCACCCTCATAGACTGTAAGCTCTTGTGAGCAGGGTCCTCACTCCTATTGTTCCATATGACTGTTTGTATTCTGATATGTCCCATTGTATATGTATATGTCCCCAATGATTTGTAAAGTAATAGGGAATATAACGGTGCTAAATAAAGATTATTATTATAAAGATTATTGTTATTATTTGTTAGATTTCCATTTATTTTTAACTGTAACAGGTCATTAAATAGACAGCTCTAAGCATATAGTGATTTAGTGCATAGCAACTTTGGTTTTCTCGGAAAAAAAATTTACTTTTCTAAAATTATAGGCTTTTGATTCTTGAGTCATATATTACCTCCAGGGGGATCAAGATAAACATATTTCCCAAAAGGAAATAACACAAACTGTGAAATGAATTGAATGTCCCTATTAAGAATAGATTTATATGTATTAATGTTACATTTTTATTTCATTTTAAGTGATATAGAGCTTTACAGTTTCCGCTAATAAATGTAAATGATTAAAAGTTATTCAATTTTTGTATTAAATCCTTAACAATAAATGATTGCTCTATCCATCATAAGTGTGAGTTAGTTCCTGCATATCCATACAGCATATCCATCGTAATGGTACACTGGGTACTGCCAGTGTGCTCAAAAGCCTACAGTGGGGATAGGGTTGTATCAACTATGGCATCCACCTCTGGAGACCACACTCTTATAAAAAAAATTGAGTGAGGGACTTGGTTTCGTTTAAGGGATTTCACACAAAACAGCTATTCACACTATTTTTTGTGAATGCATTAATCTTTTTTTCATTTTTTTTTTAATTTTGTAAGTTAGTCGAGTTAAGAAGTTCAGAAGTTTCTAGTTGCTTATGGCAAACAATTCCCGCAGCAGTTTAAAAAATTAAATCTGAGCTACAACAATTTTGCACTCAGACACTTCTGATAAATATCAGTTCCACAAAGGTCATATATTTAAAAAAGCTGGAAACCCTCCTGAACCCTTTAGCACGGGTTGCCAATTCTAAAAAGAAGCCGAAATTGGGCGAAACCCTTGATCGGGCGAGGACTATTTGGCGTGCTACAGGCCTTTCTACAAAGTACTTTTGTGAGTATATTTTTTAAAAAGATATTAAAAACACCCTTAGATAATCTACATGGTAATCTATGGTGCTACCAATGTCTTGTATCTAGTGGATTCGGGTGATATATACTCTACATGTCTGGAAGATCTAAGCGAGTGTATGAATAATCTGCACAAGGATGTGAACATAGAAGTGTTCTTCACTTTCCACTACCCTGGACTAGGAAATATTCCCAGCCTTTTGCACTTGATTCTTCACCTGTGCAGTGAATGAAGGGGTTCTTTGAACACGAACACAAGGATCTACAGAAAGATTTTTATATCGGGACGCTCTTGCGGTGTGCTGCTCCTCTGATAAGTATCTTCCTCTTCTCAGCAAATTTGTTCAGTTCATCACCGGAGCTGAACCTGTATTTAGCAACATGGGGTGTCAGCTGTAACTTACAGCTGACATCCCCGATTAATACCTGCGGTCAGAGTGAGCTCCAATTGTGGGTATTAACACATTAACACCCTGTAAGTCGATTGCATAGGCTGACTACATTGAGGATTGCTTGTCATAGTTGACATGAACAAAAAAAAAAGTGTAAAAAAAGTTTAAAGAAAAAATAAACTAATAAATGAATAAAAATGCCCCTTTACATATGAAAGTGACCTATAAAATAAAAAAATGTAAATCACCATACAAACCCCACATATATATGGTATTGCTGCATTCATAATGCCCGGTACAATGAAACATCATTATTGAACCCACACGATGAATGGTGTAATTTTTTAAAAAATACAAAAATTATGATTTTATTACTGATTTTGTCCCACATAAAATGTAATAAAAATACATTTCCCACAAAAACAAGCTATAAAACAGCTCTTAGACCGAAAAATAAAAGTTTTATGTCAAAGTTTGACTATTTTGTATGCCTCATGATTATGTGCATGTGGTCTTTGCTAACCCATTTACAGGCTTTGTGGATAGATCTGACACTGGATTATATTGCATGAGGTCTTTCTTTATCAATCCATTTACGACTGGTGGGACCTATTACTGTTAATCCCTGCTGATCATTGCAGCCTAAACTGTGATTGCTTTGTGTTCAGGTTTTTGAATAATCCATTTATGGCCTGTACAGTGTGACCCTAGGTTATATTTTGTAATCTTACTTAACTGAAGTGGAGTTGGTGTACTAGTTGTTGAGTATGACTGCCAAATCATTCTCTTTTAGTAGTCAAATAGCGAACCAAAGTTTGTCACCTTTCCCCCATGCAGTCTAAGCGGGAAAGAATGCATATTGCATAATAGAACTACGTTTCTATAGTATTTTGGGGGGAGGGTATTAAGTACAGAACAAGAACATGGGGGAAAAGGTACAGGTGCAGGTAGGAAATCCCTGGGAACCTCCCCCCACAAAAGATAAAAACTGTGGAAAAGTTGATGGTCAGACTAAACTAGATAGATAGATATGGAACTTCCCCTCAAGTAAGATTAGAGCGGGACAGAAGGGCGTGGGCAATGATCAAGCACCAGTATCGGTAAGCAGTGGGTCTAGATTTACCCCCCTTGAATTTGAGGAGAATCTGAATAAAAATGGGGAGAGCCGAGAAGTAAAGTAGATTCTCAAGGAGATCCTATATTTATTAGAAATGTAAATCTAGATCTAGTTGAACAAGTAGGGGTGGTCAGAGGCGACATTTCATTGTTGAGAGAGGATCTAAACAAAATTAGAGAGAACCAAAAGTTTAAAGACGAAAGAGTCTGCAAGCTAGGAAACGATAACTCTAACCTGAAAAGTAGTTTCCAAAACCTAGCTACAGATAATAGGCAACTAGGGGAAAAAATTCCAAGATCTGGAAGATTGCTCCAGATGCAATAATATTCGATTTATTTGAGTTCCAATGGAGGGGGCGCAGGGATGCCTTTTTTTTTCTTCTCCAAAAGGTAGGTATTTCGTATGAAACATCAGAGGGCTTAACGAAAGAAGAAAACATGTATAATAACTGATATTATTAACAAGCAGTTACTGCCAATTGTGGTTCTCCTCGAGACTCATTTGACAAAGGATAAGAAAGGGATCTGATAAAGAAAGGGTGGAGTATTCAGGAATTTCATTCTGTCTTCTCGCAATATTCACAGGGTGTTTCAGTCCTCATTCATAGATCTGTGAACTTTCAGATAGAGGGTTCTCGGTGTGATCAAGAGAGGAGATTTATTTTTCTTAAGGGCCTCCTTTCTGGTGTCCAATGTACGTTAGCTTTTATTTATAATGTGCCCCCTTTAAAAAAGTGATCAAAAGGTCACACAGTCCTAAAAATGGTAGCATTGAAAACATTATCAAAAAGTAAATAAAATGACATCACCCATAGCTCCATACACTAAAGTATGAAAAAGTTATTAGTGCCAAAGTGGCAAAATAAAAAAAAAATTTGTGCATGAGGTTTTATTTTTTGTAAAACTTATACAAATTTGTTATCCCCCATGATCGCACCGATTCAAAGAATAAAGTATACATGTCATTTGTGAAGCACAGTGAAAGTCGTAAAATCCAAGCCCACAAGAAAATGTCGCAAATGCGTTTTTTCACCATTTTCACTGCATTTGGAATTTGTTTTCCGCTTCCCAGTACCTAGCATGGAATATTAAATACCATCACTATGAATTGCAATGTGTTCGGCAGAAAACAAGCCATCACAGAGCTCTTTACGTGTAAAAATAAAAAAAGTTTATAGATTTAGCAGGTGGGGAGGGAAAAATGAAATTGACAAAACAAAAAAGGGTCTAAATCGCGTATTGATCTTGCATTAGCGAACGATTCAGTATGGATTAAGAACTATCTTGGATCATTCACCGATTTCGTTGGAACTGTTGGTTAATAATATAGGAGAGAGGTCACCATATTGAAAGTTTAATCCCCATTGGTTTAATTTGTTAGGAGACCTGGATCAAGTTAAAGAGGACTTAAAGGAGTTAAGAGAACTATGAGATGAACCTTTGTTAATGGTATGGGACACGGTTAAAATGTATTTAAAGAATCTTCTTTCAAGGGAAATAAAAAAGCGACGTAGTCAGTTCTATATAGAAGAAAAAAGGGTTAGAAAAAATACTAGCCGAATTGGAGGGAAAAAGTATAGAGGACAACTCAGAAGAAATTCAATGGGAACTATATAGAGGACAAAAAGGATATAATACCTGTACTACTAATATAGCACAACAACACATTTTTTGGGGGGAAAGAAAAACTTTTGTGAAGGGCATCCACCAGGGAGAAGACTTGCAGAAAAAACCTAATTCTAATATTTCAAGTCAAATAATCAACTCCATTGAAAAATCAACTGGTGAGGTGACAAAAAGTGAGAGGGATATTCTAAAAGAGTTTGAGGAGTTTTTTACTGATTTATATTCCGCAGATTTACAGAGTTCATAGAGTCAGATCCAGGAATATCTGGATAGGGTTTCAGTGCCCTAAATATCAGATCAACAAAGAGCATTGTTGGAGGCCCCTATTACCATTGGGGAGTTGGAGACGACTCTGGGGACCTGCATAGGGAAATCATCCCCTTGTCTCGACAGATTCCCGATGGAGATATATAGGAAGAGGGGCGAAATTTTATTTCCATTTTGATTGGAATGCCAGTCAGAGGGACAGGATCCTACCTGCGTACATGTATGTAGCTTTTATTAAGTTAATTTGTCATTTATCCCCGGGCGCTGTATCAAGATGATTTTGCGGAGGCTATATGGCGTCATTCAGTTTGGACAGGGGTAGACCTGTTCCATCCTGTCCTTGGACTCTGGTCGGCAATGGAAAAATTCCAATTAGGAAGAAGATTCATTGTTAAAGTACAGATTAAAGATCAATGGGATGTTATTGGATGAGTTTTTTCTCAGTAGAGAGACTTGTCAGGGATGTCCCTTGTCCCCTCTTTTATATGCCATCTTTATTGAGCCCCTGACACCCCTGGCGTCGGTTATGAGAGGAGATAAAAGTATACTCGGGTGCGGATGAGCTAAAATTCTTCTTTACGCAGACGATATCCTACTAAATTTGATATACTCTATTTCATCGGTTCCAAAAGTTATGAGCTTAATAGATCAGTTCTCGGACGATTCCTGGTTGCGAATTAATTGGAAAAAATCCACCATATGTAAAATAGATGAGTTTCTGGAAAATATAAATGTTGAATTAACCCTAGTAGACAATAACAAAGTCCTGTAGGGAACTAAACACTTGTCGGGGAGGTTCTGGGCAGTGCTTTCTCCAATGCGCCTCACTATTCTCTGACTTCAGGTATACTCTGTTAATCCACATTGTTTGTGCGCCTTATTATTATCTTTGATATATTTGTGATGTGTTGCACTGTAGGTTCTGCACTATGCACTTTATAAAATGATGTACTCTATGCCTATTTCATATGCCTATTTAGTGTACCTAACTAAATTTGCATTTTTTTAACACCATTCATATTACTTATTATATTTCTTTTGGTAGAGATAAACTGGCTTGGGATCACATTATTTTTTCCAGATTAACTCAAGCTTTTAGTGCAGCTTTAAAACCAAAAACAGGTGCGTATCATAAAGAGTTAGCAAGGCGCTTCATTTCCTTTTTTTAATCCACTCCTAGTTGTAGCCTCAAAACCTCATCAAAAACATGACTGAAATCTTGATGCATTTTTATTTAAAGTGAAGGCACTCAATGCATGAGACTTACTACTTACTAACCCCTCGAAAGTATCATCACTAGTTTTAAATAAAAAGGCCTAATTCCAGTAGTTGACATTTTTACACTGGATTTTTTTATAGGATTAAAAGTTTACAAGGATATTATGGGCAATAATAAAACAAATCTTGACTTTGTCTTATTTCCCTGGACTATTACATTTTTGCACAATATTATTTTGTACTTGTATATCAAATACCCCAAACATTTATAAATAGACATGGAAAGTTCAATGTGTGGTCAAACATTTTAGACATCGGCGCAGATGGTAATAATTCCACTAATAATTGGAAAAACAGTGGATTCTATGCATAGTGTGTGATCTCCATGACCTTTGAATCAAAGTTCACTTGGTATTCTATCTCTTCAGGACCTTGATTCAAAAACATTCTATTGTTCATTACTCATTTCTTTATCCAGCTGCAAAACTAAAAGAAATCAGACAAAATAATAATAACGGAAACAAACCTCACAGATTTCTACATACACTAAATGGATTTCTTCATTTTGGAAGTATAATGGGAGCATTAAGCCGTCCAAAAATGACTAGAATCTAGTTTTTGGATGGACCGAATCAACTAGGTTTATATAAACCATTTGTAGATATAACAGATGTTATTTGGAATTATTGGATACACTATTCCTAATTGTAACGGCAGAGAATGGACATTTTATTTGACTCAAGGCACAAATCAAACAAGATTGTTAGTTGTACGTTATAGAAGAAACTTGGACGGTGGGCGATGTCTGAAAAAGAATAACATGCAATATTATAGAGTTTCCATTTTTTAAAAAAAAGTCTAGATCAATCTTAACTAGAGATGAGCGAGTATACTCGTCCGAGTATACTGCTCGGTCGAGTATTAGCATACTCGGACCGGCTCGTTACTCGGACGAGTATCTCGCCGGCTCGAGATCGAGCAGTAAATTAATAAAATAAATTGAATAAAAGTATTTTTATTGTAAAAAAAAAATATTACACATGTTTCCATATGTTTTACTTGTAAGAACACATTGAAATAACACTATTCTTCACTTTCCAGGTGTTCGCGCGTGTCTCCCGCTAATTTAGGAGATGTTTGGAACATCTGGAATGTGAAGAATAGTGTTCTTTCAATGTGTTCTGCACTTAAATGCTCCTGTATTCACTGTTTTTAATGTTTTATTCGAGGCATCTGGAAAAGTTCGCCTCGAATAACGAGCACCCGAGCATTTTAGTGCTCGATCATCTCTAATCTTAACAAAAAAAAAAATATTGCCACCTAGCCAAATTATATTAATGATCAAGAACATTTGAGAAGCCAAACATTTTGAAAGTCTAATGATAATTAATAGTTTTAATAAAAGTAAGAGTAAAACATATAGTAAGCAATATCCATCCTTATATGAAAACACTTTAAAAGGATTTTAAGGATAAAAATATTGTTTACATTACCCATACAGTAGTTTCTCAAATTCGGTTTGGAGGATGTTCAAGATCGAGCACCCCAAAGATCAGAATTTTTCCTGCTTAACTTCTTAATAGTGGCTAAGCTGAGTTACTGCAAATTAGGTCCCTTGGAAATTTATCTTCTGCCCACTACAGAAAATGCATCTGTCTGCCTAAGAATGTGTAAAAAAAATATTATTAGCACAGAAATACCGTTCAAAGCATTACATTGGGAAAGGTAACATGAACATCGGACAACTATTCTATTCCTTAGGCACCATTCATCTACAATAGTATTATCTTACTGGGTGCATGCAATATAATCATGAAGCTGCTATAGATCTTCCCTGTGCCACCATATAAAGGACATAGAAGTCATAAGGATAGAAAATAAAAACTACAATACAGTTACTTCAAAAACTTTTATGCTATAAACACAAAAATACCACCTTATACATTCCAAGTAATACAGCCCGGCAATAGTCACATACTACTTACTTGGGATTATTCAGTTTAGAAAAAAGACGACTGAGGGGAGACATCATTACTATGTACAAATACCTGAACGGACAGTACAAGGATCTCTCCAAAGATCTTTTTATACCGAGGTCTGTGACCAGGACAAGGGGGCATCCTCTACGCCTAGAGGAGAGGCGATTCTACCATCACCATAGACAGGGGACATCCTCTACACCTAGAGGAGAGGCAATTCTACCATCACCATAGACAGTGGGCATCCTCTATGCCTAGAAGAGAGGAGGTTCTACCTTTGCCATAGACAAGGATCCTTTACTGAAGAGCAGTGAGACTATGGATCTCTTTGCTGCAGGAGGTTGTTATGGTGGACTCTATGTACATGTTCAAGAGAGGCCTGGATGCCTTTCTGGAGAGCAAAAATATCACAGGTTATGGAAAAAAAACATTTGTTTCATTCTTAAAGGTTGGACTTGATGGACTTTTGAGTCTTTTTCCGGTCTTATATACTATAATACCTCTGTAAACTAATACCACTGTGAGCAACCTTCAAAATTTACCTTTGGTACCTCAATCATCTTCAGTATGTTGCTGTACCATGAGGCTTGCTGCTATTTGTTATTTGCATGTGGCTGTATAATAGGCCCCAAGAACAGATTTTACTGGTGGACCCCAGACTTCCCACCCCAATTGAATAATACAACAAAATATATTTCAACTAACACCATAATGTAATTGCTGCTTACGAATAATAATAATGCTTCCCATATTTTGGCATTTGATAATTTTTTCTTAGTATCTTATTGTGTATTAAGTGTAATAACAGAACAGAGGTAAAAAATGGATATACTGCAGTATAAACTGCAAAAATAATACCAATATCATGGCATTGCTCCAGTATGATCATTAGTTGATATAAAGCCTTGCTTTGAAAGTAAAATAGTCACTACAAAACATGTACAAGAACACTATGCCATTATCAGAGGCAACTACAGAAAATATTTTTAAAATGTTTCAATTGAGAATAAATCTTCAAATTTAACAGCCAATTTCATCTGGCACCATGGTGAGAGTGATTGTTTAAACATGGCTAAAACATTAGTTTAAGAATAACTTCAGTAATTAATAAAACATATTGAAAGATAAGCCATGTACGACAACCAACACAGAAGAGAATAACATAATATTACAGGAGGATTTTGGGACACTGGAGTCTTGGATAGAGAAATGGTACACACAGTTTATTGATGATACTGAACATATAGAAAACAAAACTAATGTACAAGAAAATCTACCACTGGGAAAACTGCCCCTGAAATATGACTGTCCATATTGATAAACACCAAACAAAACAGGCAGGAATTTGTAACCACCCAAAATGCAACAATCTGTCTTCAATGTAATATGATAAATACAAATTGCAGATAAGGAGACCTTATAAAACATGAGTCATACACATAAGTATTGTACATAGCCCAATGCCTCCGAAATCGCCCATAATATAACGTCTATACAGATCAAAAGATAATAGGGGAAAGATAAGGACTAGAGATGAGCGAGCACTAAAATGCTCGAGTGCTCGTTATTCGAGACGAACTTTTCCAGATTGATCGAGTGCTCGTCTCGAATAACGAGCCCCATAAGTCAATGGGAGACTCGAGCATTTTTCAAAGGGAGCATGGTTTCGGGAATAAAATGTGTTAATTAATTGAAAAAGAATGTCTTCTGATAAGTGATCGATGATACAAACATCTGCAATCTTATTCTCAACTGTTCCGCGCGTAATTTATTCCCGACAGTTAACAGATGTGAAGAACAGTGAAGATAGAATAAAAACAGTGACCACATGATTCTAAGTGAAAAACACAGTGAAGAATAGATTGCAGATGTTCTGCACATCTGACTTAGTGTCGGGAGATACGTCTGTCCCGGGATCCGCTGCTCTTTCTTCCACTGAAGCTGAGTCTCCCCCGATGTCTCACGTGCCCCGA
Source organism: Engystomops pustulosus (assembly GCA_019512145.1). NCBI lineage: Eukaryota > Metazoa > Chordata > Amphibia > Anura > Leptodactylidae > Engystomops > Engystomops pustulosus. The sequence goes on from CM033650.1 coordinate 55,699,435, forward strand.
TGTCTCCGTGCCCCTATGTCTCGTGCCTATGTCTCCGTGCCCCGATGTCTCCGTGCTATGTCTCCGTGCCCCGATGTCTCCGTGCCCCAATGTCTCCGTTCCAGTTGCCCTATGTCTCCGTGCCCATCGATGTCTCCGTGCCCATATGTCTCCGTGCCCGATGTCTCCGTGCCCATATGTCTCCGTGCCCAATGTCTCCGTGCCCATATGTCTCTCCGTGCCCCATGTCTCCGTGCCCGAGTCTCGTGCCCCGATGTCTCCGTGCCCATGTTCGTGCGCCGATTTCTGTCTCCGTGCCCCGATGTCTCCGTGTCCCATAGTCTCCGTGCCCATATGTCTCCGTGCCCAGATAGTCTCCGTGCCCCGATGTCTCCGGCCCATATGTTCCGTGCCCCGATGTCTCCGTGCCCCGATGTCTCGTGCCCATATGTCTCCGTGCCCATATGTCTCCGTGCCATATGTCTCCGTGCCCGATGTCTCCGTGCCCATATGTTCTCCGTGCCCCGATGTCTCCGTTGCCCCGATGTCTCCTTGCCATATGTCTCCGTGGCCCATTATGTATGCCGTGCCCATATGTCTCCGTGCCCATATGTCTCCGTTGCCCATATGTCTCCGTTGCCCCATGTGTCTCCGTGCCCATGTGTCTCCGTGCCCATGTGTCTCCGTGCCCATGTGTCTCCGTGCCCATATGTCTCCGTGCCCTATTGTCTCCGTGCCCATATTCCCGTGCCCATATGTCTCCGTGCCCATATGTCTCCGTGCCCATATGCTCCTGCCCATTCTGTTCCGTGCCCCCGATGTCTCCGTGCCCCATGTCCCGTGCCGCTCACCGATGTCTCGTGACGCTCCCCGGTGTCTCTGTGCTGCTCCCGGTCTCTGTGCTGCTCCCTTGTGTCTCCGACCATGCCACCGTGTTTCTGCAATGTCTTCTCACACATATACTATTGTTTTACACAGATATTTTGTTCGCACCGTTCCGCGCGTTCTTCCGACAAGTACGCAGATGTGCCGAACATCTGTAATCTCTCATTCACTGTGTTCTTCACTGTGTTTTTTCACTTAAATGATCTGTGTTCACTGTGTTCAGTTTTTATTCTATTCTTCATTGTTCTTCACTGTGTTTTTTAATTAAATGCTCGATCTCGAGCAGGGGAAATACTCGTCCGAGCAACGAGCCGTCTCGAGTACCTTAATGCTCGAACGAGCATCAAGCTCGGACGAGCATGTTCGCTCATCTCTAATAAGGACATGTAAACCAAGCACATCAAGTAAAAAACCTTAAAAATGTGGGAGATGTACAAAAATTTATTGGGTACCATAATTTATGTACATAATAGCACCACGCATACCATCCATGGTTTATGTCCATTGTATTTTTCCCCCATTGGCTTTGCGCCACAGTTTGTCTATATAGAAACACCTTTAAGATTCCAGCCGAGTTGTCTAAGACCCAATACATCACATGTACCACGATCTATGCCACCCATAGTTACTGCTATGAGTTTATTCTACTTACCAATCATGTTTCAGGCTCGTGATGACATATGGGGCGGCACCGGGGGGTGTGCCGTGTTTGCGTCTGCCTGGTGACGCGCGGCCGGCACAAGCAGGAGGCGGAGGATTGTGCCGGTCTCGGGAAATCTGGGCGGGTGCATGCGCGGCGCGCCCCTACTCTGCCGCGACTGCACATGCCTAACAAAACTTCGTACACGAGAATTACACAGGTGAGCCCTCTCATGCCACATACTTTTAGGGTATAAATAACGCTTAGCACTTGTACAAATTATACCCCTGAGGAAGCCCGTGGGGGCGGGACGTGTGGGGCACAATCTTCCACCCCCCAACATTAACACAGTGATATAAATTTTTCGCTGTTTAGACTGCTTATGGTATAAGATGCATATTCATCACTTTAATAGGCACTTGCCACTTTACTCTCTGGATTAACTTGCATTGTTTATAAAAAATAGTCTTAGCAGGTTGGGATTTCTTTGTATTGATCCACACCTGTGTTGGTCCATACCGGACCTATTGGGGGCTGTGAGCATATTACGCACATTGGACGTATTTATGCATTGTGTTATGGCACATGTGGCCATACGATTTTAAATGTTTTTATGTTAGTGCTATTACATTTCAATAAAGTAAGGAGTTATGTGATAATTAGAGATGAGCGAACATGCTCGTCCGAGCTTGATGCTCGGTCGAGCCTCATGGCGGCGGCCGCCCCTCGGTATTCGGTCCCCAGCCGCCACTTCTTTTCCCGATGTGCCGTCCCAGCCCTGCACCAGCACGTGTCAGACAACATCATCCGTGCCCTGACCAACGCCGTTTCTGACAAGGTCCACCTGACCACGGACACGTGGACGAGTGCTGCCGGGCAGGGCCACTATATATCGCTGACGGCACATTGGGTTAACTTGGTGGAGGCTGGGAGCGAGTCTGACCCTTCGGCTGGTCATATACTGCCGACGCCGATTGATTCCAGGAAGTCCAGCACAGATGCTGCCACATCTCAGGGCGCGCAAGCGCGCCCTCCAACTGCCCGCTCACCGACTGTTGTGGCGACGTGCCCACGGGTGGGAATTCAACACTGACATGTTATCCAGAGGTTACACGCAGCGCCGAGCGATTGTAGACTGCCAGATGTCAACTTCCACAGAACTGGTAGTCAGGTCAGTCAGCTTCCATCAAGTCTACAATGAGGAGTGACGTGGATGTCTGATATCTGTCAGGTGCTGAGTAACTTTGAGGATCAACACAGATGGTCAGTGGCGATGCCGCCATCATCACTCTCACCACCACCCCGCTGCTTGGCCTGTATGAAAAACTCTCTGATCAGCATGAAGTCGGAAGCTTTGCGCTCGTCACAAGAGACGGGGGAAGAAGATTCCCTTGTTGAATAGCCAAAGCACCCTCAGGTCTGTTTCTGCAGCATATCGGAGGGAGTGGAGGTGGAGGAGGATGAGGAGGAAGAGGAGGAAATGTTGGCGAGACACAAGAGGGACCATTGTTGAGTCCTTCACTGTTCACGCGTGTATGGCAGAAAGAAGAGGAGTTGGAGGAGTTGGAGGAGGAGGAAATGACAGTCAGGCCAGTGAGGGGAAGTGTGAATTCTTACGGCGTGGTACTCTTGCGCAATGGCAGATTTCATGCTAGGCTGCCTATCCCGGGACCCTCTAGATCTTCAAAGAATTTATTCCAGCACCGATACTGGGTGTTTCACTCTTGGACCACGGTACCAAGCAAAATCTTTCCACTCTCTCCCTGCAGAGGAAAGGTAGTGTGAGAATGCATGAATACCAGCAGGCCCGGTGCACAAGCTGAAACAGTATTTCCCTTCTGACAGCGCTAGCGGCAGAGTGCGTAGTTCTGCGGGACAAGTAGCGAGGGAGAGTAGGCGAGCAGGCAGCTGTCTCCAGCACTGGCAAGGGTACGCTTTACAAGGCTTTTGCCAGCTTTATGTCACCCCAGCAAGACACTGTCACCTGTCCCCAGTCTCGGCAGAGTAGGGCTGATCTTACAGAAAGATGGTGAGGTGAGTACGTAGACTGACCATAACCGCGTCCTAAATGATCACACAGCTCCCTCAACTACTGTTTCAAAAGCTGGAATGTGGCAAGAACTGGCTGTCTGTACGCACTTGAGGTTCTTGCCGCCCTGCGCTAGCGTCTTGTCCGAGCGGGTTTTCAGTGCAGCTGGTGCATCATCACCCGATAAGCGTACACGCCTGTCACTGACAGCGCTGACGGCTGACGCTTATTAAGATGAATAAAACCTGGATTTCTATAATTTCCAATCTCCACCAGGTGAAGGAAGCTCAACCTGAATAATTGATCCACTCCTCCTCCTCCTCATTTTCCTCCTCTCCTCCTCTTTGTACAGTAAAGCAGAGGAAACTGGCTATTTTTTGACAGGGCCCTACTGGCTCTAGCTATAGTCCTTATTATTTGCAATTTTAATTTTCTGGAGGGCCACCCTACCCGGTCCTCTGTTTTAACTTTTTGGGAGTTGCCACATACGGCACCTGCTCCTCGGTTTTGAAAATTTTTTTGGACTGCCACATAACAGCCTCAACTATTCCATTTTAACTGGAGGGCCTCACCAATACCTGCTCCTCTGGTTGAAAAAATATTTGGGACTGCCACATACAGGCACTATCCAAATTAAATTGTCTCCATAGAGCCTCCACACGTTGTCTCCATTGCTACTCCAAAAGTCGTCCATATAGCTGCCTCCATACATCGTCCCTTTATCAAACGAGGTGTGTGCAGGCAGAAATTTGGGTTTGTTTTCATCCAGGATGTTTTTCCCACATCAAAGTTGTTAACTTTGTCGCCACCCTGCTGTGTTATCCACAAAATATACTGGCAAACTTTTATCATTTACCAATATTATTTCAGCGCTTCTTGCGCATCTGTTTACATTCCCCTCACCTGGCATATCCTAAACTTATAAGAACGCTACTACACTTGATCTTATACAAAAGGTTCTTAGAAGTGCTGTTTGGGGAGTAGCCTAGAGACAGGGGCTTGGATTGGCGAAAGCTCGCCTGGCAGCGGAGCGCCAGCTCCATGCGCATCATGCGCTTCTTGCGCATCTGTTTACATTCCCCTCACCCGCCATATCCCAAACTTATAAGAACGCTACTACACTTAACTTGGTGCAGGCTGGGACCGAGTCTGACCCTAGGGCTGGTCATATACTGCCGACGCAGAGAATTGCGGGGCCTACCTCGGTCCAGGTCTCAAAGGCCTACTATACCTCCTCCCACCCCTCCTCCACCTCCTCCTCCTCCGAATTACCATCCGTGGGCATGGCGCCATCAGTCGGTAGCTCTAGGCACAGCAGCAGTGCCGTCGCTAAGCGACAGCAGGCGGTGCTCAAACTGCTGAGCCTAGGCGATAAAAGGCACACCGCCCAAGAGCTATTACAGGGCATTCCACATCAAACTTGTTAACTTTGTCGCCACCCTGCTGTGTAATCCACAAAATATACTTGCAAACTTTTATCATTTACCGATATTATTTCAGCGCTTCTTGCGCATCTGTTTACATTCCCCTCGCAACAACCCCCCTCCCCCAACCCCGCCTCCCCCACCCGCCATCTCCCAACCTTTACAGACGTCTACTACACCTTGATCTTATACAAAAGGTTTCTTAGAAGTGCTGTTTGGGGGGAGTGCCTAAGACAGGGGCTTAGGTTGGCGAAGAGCTCACCTGGCGCGGAGCGCCAGCTCCATGTCGCATCCTGCGCTTCTTGCGCATCTGTTTAACATTCCCCTCACCCGCATTCCTAAACTTATAAGAACGCTACTACACTGATCTTATACAAAGGTTCTTAGAAGTGCTGTTTGGGGAGTAGCCTAGAGACAGGGGCTTGGATTGGCGAAAGCTCGCCTGGCAGCGGAGCGCCAGCTCCATGCCAATCCAACTAACATAGTTTTAACTGCAGCACCTTTAATCTACTACTAGTTCACTGCCTCATAACTGGTCCCTTATCAAACGAGCTGTGTCAGGCAGAATTTGGGTTGTTTTCATGGCTTCCATGTTAACTTTGTCGCCACCCTGCTGTGTAATCCACAAATATCTGGCAAACTTTTATCATGTACCGATATTATTTGAGCGCTTCTTGCTCACCTCCTTTGGTTCCTCTCTGCCACCATTGGTTTGAAGCCTGAGTCCATTTAGGGTGCGCGCATGCACTCTCAGCCTGCCTGCCGCTTGCCTCTCTGATTCCCCTATAGTGTCAGGGTCAATTATTGATGTTTTAGAGCTATCTAGCTTCATTCTGGTCACTCTGTCATGGCCATGCTGTTGCCCATAATTTTGGCATAATGGTGCGATTAAGCAGCCTCAAGGCATCCATGCATGCTGCCCCTGCTGTTTCCTGTCCATTTCCGTGGTGTTTCCATCCTTTTCTGAGGTTCCCAGGTGTTTGGCCAAGCTTCCCTGTGCAGAGCCTTGGTCCCCTTGAAAAATGCTCGAGTCTCCCTTGACTTCAATGGGGTCGTTATTCGAGACGAGCACTCGAGCATCGGAAAAGTTCGTCTCGAATAACGATACCCGAGCATTTTAGTGCTCGCTCATCTCTAGTGCTATAATCTGGTTCATCCTTATAATTGGCAGTTTTATTCGTCTTTTTCTCCCACTATTTCATATCCCGAGGACTCCACAGTTTTCATGCCATTGCCATAAACTGTCCCCAAAATAATGCAGCATTGATTCGTCCTTATAAAAACTAAACCATATCATTAAAGAGAGTAGCTCAAACCCAATTTGGCGGTGCAAATGCGCCGTTATTTTCACAACCTTCATCATTTACAGTAACACCGTGTGCCCTCCATTTTTACGCCACACATCTTAGCGTTAATTCGCATGACCCCTTTGCTACTTAGTTATTCAGAACACCTGTCATCCGGGCTCATAACTAAGTCTGGTCACCACTACCTATTGGAACAGCTCACAGGTTCCATCCCCGCCTAGTCCACTTAAATACATTAATCAATCTGGAGAGAACGCCACATGGAGAGAAAGAGAATGTCACCCCTGTTACCCCTCCAACTGAACTGCTCATGGTCTTCGGTGGTAATGTATGTAGAGAATAGGAAGGCCACAAGGGAAAGAACCGACAGCGCTCATAGAGTATTATTGTTGGGGATAAACAATTGATATTTGTTGAATCGGATGGGTTTTGAGTAGGCTCAACCGGTGTGGTTGTGCTGGATTATAGGCACAACACTATTTGATGTTTTTGGACCGGTGAGGAAGTCAGAAGTGCTGCTTTGGACAGTTTGTTTATCCCCGGACGCGGTTGCCAGGACGGTCGGAATTTGTTAGGAGATTTGAATAGGGTACTGTCCACATGTGGCGCACACACTGATTAGGATGACTCGTCGGGTAAAGTTAAGAGGATCGTGTATTACTGTTCTCTCTCCTCGGAACACAAAACTGCGTTTCGGAGTATTCGGCACTCCTTTCTTCTCAATGATAAGAGCTAAACAAGGGTATATAAAAGGCTTACGTATAAATAGATAGATCAAAATTGTGTCAATGATAACAGCCAGAGAATGATGCTAATCATAGAAAGTGTAGTAGTGTTTTAGAGATGACACCACATATATCAGCAGTGATAGAATTGTTCAATCAAACAAATTTGTTAGACATTAGTGTTATAGAGTACAGATGGTGCGTATAATACTTCACATGGATACATGGGTAACAATAATAGTTGATTAGAATAATAGATATGAACAACAATAATGGTAGATGCATCAAACAATAAATAATTAATTAATTGGACATAAACCCTCTACTTCATCAATAAATAAATATAATAAAATAAAACAAACAGATTTGAGATGTATGATCTAAATGAAAGTACATGTGAGAACTCGCAATTAAATAGAAAAATTAACAAACTTGGCAGACTAAAACCAGTTACCATACTATCAAGTATAGTGAAGTTAGTTTAAACATTGAGATAGGTATATCAATTCTTACCGGCCGCGCAAAGGGGGTGGGACATCTGTTGCTCCAGAGTGTTGCTGGTGGCGCATGTGCGCCTGTGTTGATAACCATGTAATGTCCGTCCGATGTGAGCGGCGACATACGATAAGTTGCGCATGCGCGTGAGATCCTGGATCCCCGCTGAGAGTGGCGCAGAATTTGTCTGGTCGCACGCGTGGTGCGCAGAATATTGGATGAGACGGGCCGATCTAAAGGTGGTAGAAGTGGGGTGTAACCTAGGAATAAGGAGAGGGTAGGGGGTGGTATTTGAGTGGATGGTAAATGAATGATGGTGTCGTAAATAATAGAATGCATAGGAGGGGGAGGGGATGTAATGCAAGGGGGGTGGAAGGGATGCATGGGGCGATAAATTTCAAATTGCATAAAAGGTTTAGGACGTCTAGAAGGGTTCTTCTCTAATTTCTTGAGGCCATGAGTGTCCATGCGTTCATTTTAAAATCCAGAACATCTCTCTTTGACAGAGTTTCTTCTTTGAACGATCATTCCTTCTGGTACGTATCAATGGGTTGTTATAGAGGTATGCGGTGAATTCCTTTTTGGGTGGTGGAGTGGCCCGTGTCTTCAGAATGCTTGTTTTTCATTGTAAGCCGTTTACAGTGTTGCTTCTATGGCTATTATGCTAGTTTGAGTTGTTGGTATGTTCGGGGATGTTCCGGCAACTTATTGGAGGCCGCAGGGCACACTCCCAATAGATTAGATTCGTATGTCCCGAGACATTCATAAAGCTTTTTATTGATAAGCTCTCGTTTGTGGGTGTTTGCTTTTGAATGACCTTGATTTATTAGGATGTTAAGGCAGCATTTGCACCTGTTTTTGTTCCGCATATGTAGCTGCCTGTGATGTTCGGGCAGTAGGGAATTCCTGTTTGGAAACTGCTTGCGGGTTTCGTATTTAGAAGAGAGGGGGCCCAGATGGGTTTTATAAAAAGTGTTTTGGCTCGCCTATAGATTACCCTCGGTTTTTTAGATAGGTTGTTTGGGATGATTAGGTTTCATTTCATCAGATATGCCAGTGCTTCTCAATGAATACCTTTGATGGTATTTTGGCCGCTATGTAGGTTGTGATGAAAAATTGATATGTATTCTGTTTTGGGTGGGTTCGGTGGTTGTTGGACTTGGTGGTTCTGGGAAGAACGGAGGGACTCGTTTTGCGTCAATTTCTTGGAGCGTTTCAAGTGCTGAGCTTACACCTCTCTGGGTAAGCCCTTCTCATGGCTCTCTCTTCGAGAGGATCTTGCTTTGTTCTAGAAATTTCCTTGGTTTCGAACAGTTTTTTTGCGAATGCGAAGAACTGACTGTACGGGATGTTCTTTTTCCACTTGGTGTGGTGGTTTGCTCCTTTAATGTAGAAAACTATGAGTGTCCACGTTTTTTTGAAGAAAAGTTTTTAGTTTGGAGTTGGCCCCGTCTTTGATATGTAGATGTAGAATCCAAAATTCAAGTTTCGGAGTCGGAGAGTTTAGGGTGAAGGAGAGTCCCCAATCCGTTCGTATTGATGTTTCCGACGAATGTTGTTGGATACTTTCTGTTGTGCCATCCCCAGATAAGAGGAGGGGGGGTCGTCGTGTTAAACGCGATAAAGCACATTTTTTGTTCCCACTTTCCGAAAACCAAAACATTTCTAGAACAAAGCAAGATCCTCTCGAAGAGATTTCCATGAGAAGGGCTTCCCCAGAAGGGTTGTAAGCTCGCACTTGAACGCTCCAAGAAATTGAGACGCAACGAGTGCCTCCCATCTCCATACCACCAATTCCACAAAACCACCGAACCCACCCAAACAGAATACAATTCAAGTCGATCACAACCTACAATAGCGTCCCAATACCATCAGTTAAATCTTGGAATCACGCCTATCTTGTGAAGATCCATATCTATCCCAAAACCTCCTAAAAAACCGAGTGTAAAATCTATAGGCGAGCCCAAACACTTAAGACCATCTGGCCCCCTCTAATTAACGAACCCGCAATCCAGTTCAACAGAATTCCCTACTTCCCCGAACTCCCGCAGCTACGATGTCGTACCAAACAGATGCAAATGCTGCCTTCACATCAACTAATAAATCAAGGTCATTCAAAAGCACACCCACCACGAGAGCCTTCTCAATAAAAAGCTTTATGACTGTTGTCCCTGAACATACGTAATCTATCTATTGAGTCCCATGCGGCCTCCATACGTTGCCGAACCATCCAACAACTAAATCCGCAGGATAGCCCATAGAGCAACACTGTAAACGTACAATTAAACACCTTCATCTCGCGCAGTTGTGACGAGCGCAGCTTCCGACTTCATGCTGACAGAGAGTTTTTCAACAGGCAACAGCAGAGGGATGGTGAGGCTGTGATGGCGGGCATCGCCACTGACCATCTGTGTGGACTCCTCCAAGTTACTCAGCACCTGACAGATATCAGACATCCACCGTTCCACTCCTCTTGTAGACTTGAGGAAGCTGACTGACTGACTACCAGTTCTGGTGGAAGTGAACATCTGGCAGTCTACAAATCGCTCGGCGCTGCTGGTAACTCTGGAATAACATTGGTCAGTGTGAATTCCACCTCGTGGGCACGTCGCCACAACAGTCGGTGAGCGGGCAGAGTTGGAGGCGCGCGTCGCTGCGCTGCTGAGAGTGGCAGCATCTGGGCTGGACTCCTGAAATGCGCACAGATGCGGCGCACCTTCGTGGCAAATCAGACAGATTGGGGTATGTCTGAGGAAGGGAAACGCTGAACTATCAGATTTAACACATGGGCCAGGCATGGCACATGTGTAGTCTGCCGAGTTGCAGAGCCGCACCAGGTTACGGCCGTTGTCAACACAACCATTCCGGCTTAGGTCAGCGGTGCCAGCCAAGATCAGTCTGCGCCGTGATGCCTGTAATAGCTCTTGGGCGGTGTGCCTTTTTCGCCTAGGCTCAGCAGTTTGAGCACCGCCTGCTGTCTTAGCGACGGCATGCTGCTGTGGCCTAGAGCTAACGACTGATGGCGCCGCTGCCCACGGATGGTAGTTCGGAGGAGGAGGGGAGGAGGGGTGGGGAGGAGGAGAGGCATAGTAGGCCTGAAACACCTGGACCGAGGTAGGCCCGCAATCCTCGGCGTCGGCAGTATTATGACAGCCCGGGTAAGGACTCGCTCCCAGCCTCACCAAGGTATACCAAAGTGCCGTCAGCGAATATATAGTGGCCTGCCCGGCAACATCGTCCACGTGTCCGTGGTCAGGTGGACCGTGTCAGAAACGGCGTTGGTCAGGGCACGGGATGATTGTTGTCTGACACGTGCTGGTGCGGGCTGGGACGGCACATCGGGAAAAGTATGGCGGCTGGGGACCGAATACCGAGGGGCGGCCGCGCCATGAGGTTGCGAAAGCCTCTGGTCTTATAGCCTATGGGCAGCATCTCCAGGCTAAGCAATCTGGAGATGTGCACATTAAGGGCTTGGGCGTGCGGGTGGGTTGCACTATTTGCGTTTCCGCCAGCGTCTGGGGCATGGAGAGCTGAACGCTGGTGGATGGTGGAGGATCGTGGAGGCGACGATGGGGTTTTGTGGCAGGGTCCTGGGCAGGGGCTCTACTATCAGCTGACACAGGGAAGGAGCAGTGGTGTGCACGGACGGAGGTGAACGGGCTTGTTGCCACTGAGTGGGGTGTTTAGCATTCATTGCTGCGCATACTGGTGGTAGTTAAGCTAGTAGTGGTGGAACCCCTGCTGAGCCTGGTTTGGCAAATGTGCAACCACAGTCCGTCGGTCATCCGGTGTTTCCTTAAAGAACCTTCCAGACTTCTGAAGATCTAGCCCTCGCCGCAAGAGCCTCGCAAGGGAGCTTCACTATGTGACACATTTGGCGCTGATGCACAAGCTCTGGCCCTGCCTTCCGTCTGGCCCCACCACTGCCTCTTCCAAGTTCTGGTCGAGGACTCTCCTCCGTCTAGAAGCACTGTGTTCACCGGCCTCTCAACCCAGTTGGGTTGTCACATATCAATCTCGATCCCTCAGTCTGCTCCCCCCTCGGATTCCTGCCCTGACAACAAACTTCCCCACTGTCTGAAACCGTGTCTCCTCATCGTCGGACACCTCTCTTACACACTTCCACTACAGTAAGAAGGTATCATCACCCACAGACTGTGATGGTGGAAAACCTGGGCATCGGAAAATCTCAGCAGCAACCGGACAAGTGGTTTGTGACTGGGAAGGGTCCAGAAAACGTTCCTCAGAGTATGCCGGTTTCAAATGCCAAATTTTCCTGGGAGGGGGCAGGCAGACTGGGGGGGAGGAGGTGAGGGCAGGAGCTGGAGGAGTGGCGATTCGTTGTGACATGGGTGGACTGCGTGGAAGACTGACTGGTGGTGGACAAATGCTCGAAGCATTGTCAGCATCCTGACATCACTGTTCGCAGTTCTGCCTCAACAGTGCTCTACACGAGTCCCAGTACTTCAACATGAAAAGGGAGTGTAGCTCTGCGGCGTTCCCTGCTCCCTCATCAGCAGGTGTGTTCACCCTCGCCAGGACCACGGCCTCTGACCCCTGCAGTAGTGGACGCCCACGCCCGCCTCCGTCCTCCCCCTAGCCTCGGGTTTTAAACATTTTTAAAATGAGAGTTATAACTTATTTTTTTTTTAACTTTTTGTTTTGTTTTTGTTTGTTTGTGTTTTTTGTGTTTTTTGTGTTTTTTTGTTGTTTTTTGTTTTTTTTGAGTTTTTTTTTAAAACCACAACATGCCATCCTAGCGATGGCTATTTTCTAGCCAAGTATAAAGCACACTCTATGCCAGATGATGACACTGAGTATAACAAATGAACGTAAATAAAAGGCATAATTGAAAATCCAAACCCCTACTAAATTTTCCCACTTCGGTCTTTGCATGGAATGTGCGTCACTAAGCGCAAACACAGCGGTCGCAAGGTTCACTACAAATGCTCAAATTGGTAGTAATGCACTGCAGGAAAGTACAGCCCAGCAGATCAACCAGAAATCCAAATATAAACGCCTGTCGAGGCGTAAGTAAGCCGTTTGGATTCTCCTATGGCTATTTCTAGCCAGTATGAAAAGCACACTACTATGCCAGATAGATGACGCTGTATTAACAAAATAAGTAAAAAAAAAAGATCAAATGCTGTGCCTAATTGAAATCCAACCCCTACTAAATTTCCACTTCGGTCTGTATGGATATGTGCGTCACTAAGCGACAAACACAGCGGTCGCCAAGTCTCACTACAAATTGCTCAAATTGGCTAGTAGATGCACTGCAGCAAGTACACCACCGCAGATCAACCAGAAATCAAATATATAACGCTACTGTAGGCGTAAGTAAGCCGTTTGTTCCTATGGCTATTTTCTAGCCAAGTATGAAAGCACACTACTATGCCAGATGAGATGACTGACTAAACATAACGTAAAATAAAACAGGACAAATGGCGACTCCGAATTGAAATCCAACCCCTACTAAATTTTCCACTTCGGTCTTTGCAATGGATATGTCGCTCACTAAGCGCAAAACACAGCGGTCGCAAGTCTCACTACAAATTGCTCAAATTGGCTGTAGATGCAATGAGAAGTACAGCCACCAGCAGATCAACCAGAAATCAAATATATAACGCTATGTAGGGTAAGTAAGCCGTTGTATTCTCCTATGGCTATTTTCTAGCCAGTATAAAGCACCACTACTATGCGAATGATGACTGAGACCCACATGAGTAATACAAGAATGCAGACGTGCCTAATTGAAATCCAACCCCTACAAATTTTCCACTTCGGTCTTTGCATGGATATGTGCGGTCACTAAGCGCCAAACAGCACAGGGTCGCAAGTCTCACTACAAATTGCTTCGACATGGCTAGTAGATGCACTGCAGCAGAAGTACCGCCCAGCGTCAACCGAAATCAAATATATAACGTACTGTAGGGTAAGTAAGCTCTGTGTATTCTCCTATGGCTATTTTCTAGCCAAGTATAAAGCACAATACTTGAGGACAGGACATGAAGAAAATGCAAATGAGTACGTGCCTAATTGAAATCCAACCCTACTAAATTTTCCCACTTTAGGTCTTGGTGTGGATATGTGTGGCCACTAAGAGTAAACAACGGTAGCAGTCCCCCTGCTAATTCTCACAAAAATGGTACTAGATGCAAAGTAAAAAAAAAAAGTAGAAACGTTATTGTTAGCCCTAAAGGGCTGTGGGTTTTGGAGATCCACTCCGCCTAACAAATCTAATAGACACCTAACGCTTTCCCTGACCAGCAGCTCTCCCCTAGCGGCATCCAGACACAGATGATCCGACGAGCGCGGCAGGGCTAGCTCTACCCAGGGGTCACTGATCTGGCCACCAACCACTGCTATCGAGTGTAAGGTACACGTCATGCGGTGGAGTGCAGAGTCTCCTGGCTTTTGATTGGCTTGTTTCTGGCCGCACAAAAAGCAAAACGGATCTCTTCGGGAGGCGATCTCACCTGTGACGTAAATGGCCTCGGTGACGTTTACCCCTCCCCTCATCCTTCTCGTTTTGAGTCGCGAATATTGGTCCTCACCCCGAGCAAATGAGCAAGTTTCGGTTACTCCTAATGCTGGATACAGAGCATCAAGATCGGACTGAGCATACCACGGAAATCACGAGTGCTGCCGGGCCGGGCACTATATCCTGACGGCAAATGGGTTAACTTGGTGGAGGCGGGAGCGAGTCTGCCCTTCGGCTGGTCATATACTGCCGACGCCGAGGATTGCGGGGCCTACCACTCGTGTCCAGGTGTTTCAGGCCTACTATGCCTCCTCCTCCTCCCACCCCTCCTACCCCTCCTCACTACTCCTCCGAACTACATCCTGGGCATGCGGCATCAGGTCAGCGCTAGCATCATAGGCACATGCGCAGCTCGTGCCGTAAGCGACAGCAGGCGTGCTCAAACTGCTGAGGCCTAGGCGATAAAAGGCCACACGCCCAAGAGCTATTACAGGATCACGGCGCAGACTGAAGTCGGCTGGCACCGCTCGAAAACTGAAGCCAGGCATGGTTGTGTGTGACAACGGCCGTAACCTGGTGGCGGCGACTCCTGCAACTCGGCAGACTGACACATGTGCGCATGCTGGCCCATGTGTTTAAAATCTGATAGTTCAGCGTTTCCTCAAGACTACCCACATCGTCTGATTGCTCACGAAGGTGCGCCGCATCTGTGCGCATTTCAGGAAGTCAGCACAGATGCTCCACTCTCAGGGCAGCGAGCGCGCCCTCCAACTGCCCCGCTCACCGACTGTTGTGCGACGTGCCCACGAGGTGGAATTCAAACACTGCACATGTTATCCAGAGTTTTACCAGCAGCCGAGCGAGCGATTTGTAGACTGCCAGATGTCAACTTCCACCAGAACTGTAGTCAGGTCAGTCAGCTTCCCTCAAGTCTACAATGAGAGTGGACGTGGATTGTCTGATATCTGTCAGGTGCTGAGTAACTTTAGGAGTCAACCAGATGGTCAGTGGCGATGCCGCCATCATCACCTCACCATCCCCCCTGCTGTTGGCTGTTGAAAAACTCTCTGATCAGCATGAAGTCGGAAGCTTTGCGTCGTACAAGAGACGGGGGAAGAAGATTCCCTTGTTGATAGCCACAAGCACCCTCAGGTCGTTTCTCAGCGCATATCGGAGGAGGTTGGAGGTGGAGGAGGATGAGGAGGAAGAGGAGAGAGATGTTGGCGAGACACAGAGGGGACCATTGTTGAGATCCTTCACTGTTAAGCGTGTATGGGCAGAAGAAGAGGAGTTGGAGGATGGATGTGGAATGGAGGAGGAGGAATAAATTGGACAGTCAGGCCAGTGAGAGTGGAATGTGATTTACCCGGCTTGGACACGTTCATGGCTGATTCTGCCTAGCCGCGACCTGAGCCCATCTCCTCGCGTTCAAGAATTTATTCCAGCACCGATTACTGGGTGTTCACTTCCTGGACACCCACGCGTACAAGCAAAATCTTTCCACTTCATCCTGCAGAGGAAAGGAGTGTGAGAATGCATGAATACCAGAGGCCCTGGTGCACAAGCTGAAACGTATTTCCCTCTGACAGCGCTAGCGGCAAGAGTGCGTAGTTCTGCGGGACAGATGTAGCGAGGGAGAGTAGGCGAGCAGGCAGCTGTCAGCACACTGGCAAGGGTACGCTTTACAAGGCTTTTGCCAGCTTTATGTCACCCCAGCAAGACAACTGTCACCTGTCCCCAGTTCGGCAGAGTAGGGCTGATCTTTACAGAACAGATGGTGAGGTGAGTAGTAGCATGACCATACACATCGTCCTAAATGATCACACAGCTCCCTCAACTACTGGTTTCAAAGCTGGACATGTGGCATGAACTGGCGCTGTACGCTTGGAGTTCTTGCCTGCCTGCCGCGCGTCTTGTCCGAGCGGGTTTTCAGTGCAGCTGGTGGCATCATCACCGATAAGCGTAAACGCCTGTCGACTGACAGCGCTGACAGGCTGACGTTATTAAGATGAATAAAGCCTGGATTTCTCATAATTCCAATCTCCACCAGGTGAAGGAAGCTCAACCTGAATAATTGATCCACTCCTCCTCCTCCTCATTTTCCTCTTCTCCTCCTCTTGTACAGTAAAGCAGAGGAAACTGGCTATTTTTGACAGGGCCCACTGGCTCTAGCTATAGTACTTTATGCATTTAATTTTTTCTGGAGGGCCACCACCGGTCCTCTGTTTTTAAACAATTTTTGGGAGTGCCACTACAGGCATCATCTATAATTTTTGGAGGGCACCTACCGGTCTCTGTTAAACATTTTTGGGAGGCACATACAGCTCAATCTATTCACATTTTTGGAGGGCCACCTACCTGCTTCCTCTGGTTTGAAAATTTTTTGGACTGCCACATACAGGCACTCAATTATTCCATTTTACTGGAGGCCACCACCTACCTGCTCCTCTGGTTGAAAAAAATTTTGGGACTGCCACATACAGGCACTATCCAAATTAAATTGTCTCCATAGCAGCCTCCACACGTTGTCTCCATTGCTACCTCCAAAAGTCGTCCATATAGCTGCCTCCATACATCGTCCCTTTATCAAACGAGGTGTGTCAGGCAGAAATTTGGGTTGTTTTCATGGATTCCACATCAAGTTGTTAACTTGTCGCCACCCTGCTGTGGTATCCACAAAATATACTGGCAAACTTTTATCATTTACCAATATTATTTCAGCGCTTCTTGCGCATCTGTTTACTTCCCCTCACTGGCATATCTAAACTTATAAGAACGTACTACACTTGATCTTATACAAAGGTCTTAGAAGTGCTGTTTGGGGAGTAGCCTAGAGACAGGGGCTTGGATTGGCGAAAGCTCGCCTGGCAGCGAGCGCCAGCTCCATGCGCATCAGCCGCTTCTTGCGCATCTGTTTACATTCCCCTCACCCGCCAATCCCAAACTTATAAGAACGCTACTTCACAACTGGTGGCAGCTGGGGACCAGAGTCTGACCCGGGGCTGGTCATATACTGCCGACGCAGAGAATCTGGGGGCCTACCTCGGCTCCAGGTCTCAAAGGCCTACTATACTCCTCACCAACCACCTCCTCCTCCGAATTACACATCCGTGGGCATGGCGCCATCAGTCGGTAGCTCTAGGCACAGCAGCAGTGCCGTCGTAAGCGCAAGCAGGCGGTGCTCAAACTGCTGAGCCTAGGCGATAAAGGCACCACCGCCCAAAAGCTATTACAGGGCATCCACATCAAACTTGGTTAACTTTGTCGCCACCCAGCTGTGTTATCCACAAAATATACTGGCAAACTTTTATCATTTACCAATATTATTTCAGCGCTTCTTGCGCATCTGTTTACATTCCCCTCACCCGCCATATCCTAAACTTATAAGAACGCTACTACACTTGATCTTATACAAAAGGTTCTTAGAAGTGCTGTTTGGGGAGTAGCCTAGAGACAGGGGCTTGGATTGGCGAAAGCTCGCCTGGCAGCGGAGCGCCAGCTCCATGCCAAGATCCAACTAACATAGTTTTAACTGCAGCACCTTTAATCTACTACTAGTTCACTGCCTCCATACATGGTCCCCTTATCAAACGAGCTGTGTCAGGCAGAATTTTGGGTTGTTTTCATGGCTTCCATGTTAACTTTGTCGCCACCCTGCTGTGTAATCCACAAAATATACTGGCAAACTTTTATCATGTACCGATATTATTTGAGCGCTTCTTGCTCACCTCCTTTGGTTCCTCTCTGCCACCCATTGGTTTGAAGCCTGAGTCCATTTAGGGTATGTCGCCATGCCACTCTCTAGCCTGCTGCCGCTGCCTCTGCATGCCGTCCCCTATAGTGTCAGGGTCAATTATTGCATGTTTTAGATGCTATCTAGCTTCATTCTGTCACTCTGTCATGGCCATGCTGTTGCCCATAATTTTGGCATAATGGTGCGATTATGCAGCCTCAGAGGCATCCATGCATGCTGCCCCTGCTGTTTCCTGTCCATTTCCGTGGTGTTTCCATCCTTTTCTGAGGTTCCCAGGTGTTTGGCCAAGCTTCCCTGTGCAGAGCCTTGGTCCCCTTGAAAAATGCTCGAGTCTCCCATTGACTTCAATGGGGTTCGTTATTCGAGACGAGCACTCGAGCATCGGGAAAAGTTCGTCTCGAATAACGAGTACCCGAGCATTTTAGTGCTCGCTCATCTCTAGTTCTAACCTAAATGAGGCCAAGTATTTTAATAAAATGGCCCCCTTTACAGTAATCGGGCCAATTTCTGCGTCTTCTATTTTGGTCCAAACGTTATTATATTTATTGTCCCAGAAACACTTAATTTCCTCAATAATTGCTGCCTTATGATATAATACAGGGCAGGAGCCCTTCTTAGGGCTACAATAACTTTCTAACTTTTTTTTTTTTTTTATTTTGCAATCGATTACCATTTTGTGATAATTAGCAAAGGGGACTTGCTAACCCGTTGTTGGTTTAGCTCTTAGTGGACACATATCCCCCTCAAAACACCAAAGTGGGAAAATTTAGAGTAGGGGTTGGATTTCATTAGGCACCTCTGCCAATTTTTTCCCCCGTTTTTTTTAATAATTTTACGTTTATTTTGTTAATAATTAACTCGTGTCATCTCCTCTGCATAGTCGTGTGCTTTCATACTTGGCTAAAATAGCCATAGGAGAATCCCCAAACGGCTTACTACGCCCTACAGAGCTTGTATTATTTTATTGTCTGGTTGATCTGCTGGTGGCTGTACTTTCTGCAAGGTGCATCTACTACCACTTGGGACAATTTGTAGTGAGACTTGTCGACCTCGGTTTTTTGCGCTTAGTGACACAATATCCATGCAAAGAACCGAAGTGGGAAATTTAGTATGGGTTTGGATTTTCCAATTAGGCACAGTCTGCCATTTGTCCTTGTTTTTATTTTATTAACGTTTATTTTGTGTAATACTCAGCTCATCCTCATCTTGCATAGTAATTGGGTACCTTTCATACTTGGCTAGAAAATAGCCAAGGATAATTCCAAACGCTACTTACGCCTACATTAGCGTTATTATTTGATTTCTCTCTCGTTTTGATCTGCTGGTGGCTGACTTGCTGCATTGCATCTCTAGCAATTGTGAGCCATTTTTGGTAGTGAGACATGATGCGAGACCGCTGTGTTTTGCTCGCTTAGTGACGCACATAATCCATTGCAAAGCACCGAATGGGAAAATTTTAGTAGGGGGGTTGGGATTTCATTAGGCACTGTCCTGCCTTTGTCCTTTTTTTTTATTTTTAACTTTATTTTGGTTTTAATAACCTCAAGCGTCATCTCATCTGGCATAGTAGTGTGCGTTCATACTGGCTAGAAAATAGCCCATGAGAATCCAACGGCTTACCTTACGCCTACATAGCTTTATATATTTGATTGTCTGGTTTGAATCTCCTGGTGGCTGTACTTGCTGCAAAGGTGCATCTACTAGCCATTGTGACAATTTTGTAGTGAGACTTGCGCCCGCTGGTGTTTTGCCGTCTTAGTGACCACATATCATTGCACAGACCGAAGTGGAAAATTATTATTAGGGGTTTGGATTTCAATTAGGCACAGTCTGTCCTGCCATTTTTTTCCTTTTTTTTTTAAAAAAAACGTTTATTTTTGTTAATAACTCAGTGTCATCTCATCTTGGCATAGTAGTGTGCTTTTCACATACCGTTTGTTGGCTAGAAAATACCATAGGAGAATCCAAACGGCTTACTTACTCCTACAGTAGCGTTCATATATTTGATTTCTTGTTGATCTGCTGTGGCGTATTGCTGCAAGTGCCATCTCTACTAGCCCATTGTGAGCAATTTGTAGTGATAACTTTGCGAACCGCTTGTGGTTTTTGCGCCTTAGTGACCACGATATCCCATTGCAAAGCCGAAGTGGGAAAATTTCGTAGGGTTGGATTTCAATAGGCCCAAGTCGGCCTTGTTTTGTCCTTTTTTATTTACGTTTATTTTTGTTTAAATAACTCAGCGTCAATCTCATCTGGCATAGTAGTGTGCTTTCATCTTTGGCTAGAAAAATATCCAAAGGAGAATCCCAAGACGGCATTACTACGCCTACAGTAGCGTTATAACTCATTTGATTTCTGGTTGATCTGCGGTGCTGTACTTTTCTGCAGTGCATCTACTAGCCAATTGTGAGCATTTGAGTGAGACTTGCGACCGCTGTGGTTTTTGCGCGCTTAGTGACGCACATATCCATTCCAAAGACCGAAGGTGGGAAATTTAGTAGGGGTTGGATTTTCAATTCAATTAGCACAGTCTGCCATTTGTCCCTTTTTTATTTTACGTTTATTTTGTTTAATAACTCATCGTCATCTCATCTGGCATAAGTAAAGTGTGCTTTCATACTTGGCTAAATAGCCCATCGGAGAATCCAACGGCTTTACGTCGCCTACAGTAGCTTAATATATTTTTTGATTTAGGTTGATCTGCTGGTGGCTGTACTTGCTGCAAGGTGCCGCTACTAGCCCAATTGTGAGCATTTGTAGTGAACCTTGCGGACCGCTGGTGTTTTTTGGCGCTAGTGACCGCCCATATCCATTGCAAAGAACCGAAAGTGGGAAAATTTAAGTAGTGTTGGAATTTGCAATTAGGCACAGTCTGCATTTTGCCTTTTTTATATTTTACGTTTATTTGTTTAATAACTAGCTTCATCCTTTCTCATCTGGCATAGTAGTGTGCTTCTTTCATACTTGGCTAGAAAATAGCCAAGGAGAATCCAACTGCCTTACCTTACGCCTACAGTAGCGTTATCTCTTTGATTTCTGGTTGAGAAGTCTTCTGGTGCTGTACTTGCTGGCAGTGCTCTACTAGCCAATTGGAGCAATTTGTAGTGAGACTTGCGACCGCTGTGTTTGCGCTTAGTGACGCACATATCCATTGCAAAGACCGAAGTGGAAAATTTAGTAGGGGTTGATTTCAATAGGCATTTCTGCCCTTTTATCCTTTTTTATTTTACTTATTTTTTTGTTTATAACTCAGTGTCATCTCATCTGGCCATAGTAGTGTGCTTTCATACTTTGGCTAGAAATAGCCTAGAAATCCAAACGGCTTTTTTTTTTTTTTTTTTTTTGTACTTACGCACTATCCAGGTAGCGTTATTTATTTTGAGTCTGTTTATTATATCTGCTGGTGGCTGTACTTGCTGCAGTGCATCTACTAGCCAATTGTGAGCATTTATGTAGTGAGACTTGCGACCCGCTGTGTTTTTGCCGCTTAGTGACTCACATATCCATGTGGCAAAGAACCGAAGTGGGAAAATTTATAGGGGGGTTTGGATTTCAATTAGGCAGCAGTCGCCAGTTCGTCCTTGTTTTATTTACGTTTATTTTTGGGTTTATAACTCAGCGTCATCTCATCTTGCATAGGTGTGCTTTCATCTTGGCTAGAAATAGCCATGGAAATCCCAAACGGGCGTACTTACTCCTACAGTAGCGTTATATTCTTTGGTTTCTGTTGATCGCTGGTGGCGTACTGCTGCAGTGCATCTACTAGCCAATTGTGATCAATTTGTAGTGATACTATGCGAACCGCTGTTTTTTTTGTTTTGCACTTAGTACGCACATATCCATTGCAAAGGAACCCGAAGTTGGAAAATTTAGTAGGGGTTGGATTTGCACGTAGGAACAGTCTGCCATTTTTTTTTTTCCTTTTTTTTATTTTACTTTTATATTTTGTTTTTTTTTTGTTAATCACTCAGTGTCATCTCATCCATGGCTAGTAGTTGTGCTTTCATCATACTTGGCTAGAAATATCCCTAGGAAGAATCCAAACGGGCTTTACTTACAGCCTACGTTCGTTATATATTTTGATTTTCTGGTTGATCTGCTGCTGGTTGGGCTTTACTTGCCTGGCACGTGGCATCTACTAGCCAATGTGAGCAATTTTTGTAGTGGACTTGCGACCGCTGTGTTTTGCCTTATGAGACGCACTATCCATTGCAAAGACCCGAAGTGTGAAAATTTAGTAGGGTTGGATTTCAATTAGGCACAGTCTGCCATTTTTCCTTTTTTATTTTACGTTTATTTTGTTTAACACTCCAGTGTCATCTCCCCCATCTGGCAAGTAATGTGCTTTCGACTTGGCGTAGAAAATGCCATAGGAGATCCACAACGGCTTAACTTACGCCTACAGTAGCGTTATATATTTGATTTCTGGTTGATTTGGGTTATCTGCTGGTGGCTGTAACTGCTGCAGGTGCATTCTACTAGCCAATTGTGAAGCAACTTTGTAGTGGACTGTTGCGAACCCGCTGTTTTTTGCTCTTAGTGACCACATATCCATTGCAAGAACCGAAGTGGAAAAATTTAGTAAGGGGTGGGATTTCAATTAGGCACAGCTGCCATTTGTCCTTTTTTATTTTACGTTTATATTTTGTTTAATACCGCAGCGTCACTCATCTGGCATAGTATTGTGCTTTCATACTTGGCTAGAAATAGCCATAGGAGAATTCCAAACGGCTTACTTTACCCTAACAGTAGCGTTATATATTATGATTTCTGGTTTTGAATCTGCTGTTGCTGTAACTTGCTCTCAGTGCATCCTACTATCCAATTGTGAGCAATTTGTAGTGAGACTTCGAACCGTGTGTTTTTGGCGCCTTAAGTGACGCCATATCCATTGCAAAGGAACCGAAGTGGGAAAAATTTAGTAGGGGTTGGATTTCATTAAGCCCACAGTCTGCCAATTTGTCCTTTTTATTTTACGTTTATTTTTGGTTTAATAACTCAGCGTTCCTCATTTGCATAGTAGTGTGCTTTCATCTTGGTAGAAATAGCCATAGGAGAATCCAAACGTTACTTACGCCTACATTATCGCGTTATATATTTGAATTTCTGCTGGTTTGAACTCTTGCTTGTGGGGCTGTACTTGCTGGCCAGTGCATCTACTAGCCAATTTTGAGCAATTTTTAGTAGTGAGACTTGCGACCGCTGTGTTTTGGCGCTATGACGCACATATCATCCATTGCAAGACGAAGTGGGCAAAATTTTTGTAGGGTTGGAATTTCAATTAGGCACAGTTCTGCCATTTTTCCTTTTTTATTTTACGTTTTATGATTTTGTTCATAACTCAGTGTCATCTATCTCATCTTGCATCGTAGTGTGCTTTCATACTTGGCTAGAAATAGCCATAGGAGAATCCAAACGGCTTCTTTTCACGCCTACAGTAGCCGTTAATTTATTTGATTTCTGGTTGATCTGCTTGGTGGCTGTACTTGCTGCAGTGCAAATCTACTAGCCAATTGGTGAGCCATTTGTAGGGGACTTGCGACCAGCTGTGTTTTGCCTTAGGTGACGCACATATCCATTGCAAAGACCGAGTGGGAAAATTACGTAGGGGTTTGGATTCAATTAGGGCAACAGTCCTGCCATTTGTCCCTTTTTTATTTTACGTTTATATTTTGTTTTAATAACTCAGCGTCATCTTATCTCTGGCATCGTATGTTGCTTTCATACTTGGCTAGAAAAATAGCCATAGGAGAATTCCAACGGCTTTACTTACGCCTACTAGCGTTATCTATTTGATTTCTGGTTGATCTGACTGGGGCTTTGTACCTTGCTGCAGTGTCATCTACTAGCCAATTGTGAGCAATTTGTAGTATCACTGCGACCGCTGTGGTTTTGCGCTTAGTGACGCACATATCCATTGCAGACCAGAAGTGGAAAATTTATAGGGGTTGGATTTCAATTAGGCATCAGTCTGCCATTTTTGTTCCTGTTTTATTTCGTTTATTTTGTTTAATAACTCAGTGTCTTCTCATCTGGCATAGTAGTGTGCCTTTCCATTACTTGGCTATAAAATAGCCATAGGAGAATCCCAAACGGCTTACTTACGCCTACAGTAGCGTTATAATCTATATTTTGGATTTTCTGTTGATCTGCCTGGTGGCTGTACTTGCTGCAGTGCACTAACTAGCCAATTGGGAGCAATTTGTAGTGAGACTTGTGACACGCATGTGTTTTTTGTTTGCGCTTAGTGACGCACATCTCCTTGCAAAACCGAGTTGGAAAATTTAGTTAGGGGTTTGATTTCCAATTAGGCAACAGTCTGTGCCATTTTTCCCTTTTTTTTTCCCCTTTTTTTATTTTACGTTTATTTTGTTGAATACTCAGTGTCATCCCATCTCATCTGGCATAGTAGTGTCTTTCATACTTGGGCAGAAAATAGCCATAGGAGAATCCAAACGGCTTACTTACGCCTACAGTAACGTTATTATCTTTGATGATTTCCTGGGTTGATCTGCTGTGGCTTACTGCTGCGTGCATCTACATAGCCCATTGTAGCAATTTGTAGTGAGACTTGCACCGCTGTGTTTTTGTGCGCTTAGTGACGCACATATCCATTGCAAAAGACCGAAGTGGGAAAATTTATGAGTAGGGGTTGGAATTTTCAATTAGGCACGTCGCCATTGTCCCTTTTTATTTTACGTTTATTTTGTTTAATACTCATCGTCATCCTCTGCATAGTAGTGTGCTTTCCATAACGACTTTAGTCTATAAAATAGCCTATTAAAATCCCAAACGTGCTTACACTTACGCCTACAGTAGCGTTTATTCTTTGAGTCTGGTTGATCTGCTGTGGCTGTACTTGCTGCAGTGCATCTACTACTAGCCCAATTGTGAGCAATTTTTGTGAGACATTGCGACCAACCGCTGGTGTTTTTCCGCTTTAGTGACGCCCATATCCATTGCACAAAGACCGAGTGGGAAATTTATAGTAGGGGTTGGATTTCAATTAGGCACAGTCTGCATTTTTCCTTTTTTATTTTACGTTTATTTTGTTTACTAATAACTCAGTGTCTCTCACTGCATAGGTGGTGGGCTTTCACATACTTGGCTAGAAAATAGCCATAGGAGAATCCAACAAGCTTCACTTACGCCTACAGTAGCGTTATTTAGTTGATTTCGGTTGATCTGCTGGTGGCTGTACTTGCTGCAGTGCTCTACTAGCCAATGTGGAGCAATTTGTAGTGAGACTTGCGAACCGCTGTGTTTTGCGCTTTTGCGGCACCATATCCATTGCAAAGACCGAAGTGGTAAATTTAGTAGGGGTGGATTTCAATTAGTCACAGTCCTGCCTTTGTTGTATTTTTATTTTACTTTTATTTTGTTAATAACTCAACGTCATCTCATCTGGCATAGTAGTGTGCTTTTTCCTACTTGGGCTAAAATAGCCAATAGGAGAATCCAATAAGGCTTACTATACTTACGCCTACAGTATCGTTATATATTTGATTTCTGGTTGATCTGGCTTGGGGCTGTACTTGCTGCAGTGCAAATCTACTATCCAATTGTGAGCATTTGTAGTGAGACATGCGGACCGCTGTGTTTTGCGCTTAGTGAGCAATATCCATTGCAAAGACCGAAGTGGAAAATTTAGTAGGGGTTGGATTTTTCAAAATTAGGCACAGTCCTGCCATTGTCCTTTTTTATTTTACGTTTATTTTGGTTTAATCTCACGTCATCTCATCTGGCATAGTAGTGTTCTTTTCCATACTTTGCCCTAGAAAATAGCCATAGGAGAATCCAAAACGGCTTACTTACGCCTACAGTAATCGTTAATATATTTGTTTCTGGTTTGATCTGCTGGTGGCTGTACTTGCTGCAGTGCATCACTACCAATTGTGAGCAATTTGTAGTGGAGACTTGCGAACCTGTGTTTTGGCGCTTAGTGACTCACATATCCATTGCCAAGAACCAAGTGGGAAAATTTAGTAGGGGTTGGATTTCAATTAGGCCCCGTCCCTGGCCATTTGTCCTTTTTTATTTTACACGTTTATGTTTGTTTTAATAACTCAGTGTCCCATCCTCATCTGGCATGTAGTGTGCTTTCATACTTGGCTAGAAAATGCCATAGGATAATCCAAACGGCTTACTTACGCCTACAGTAGCGTTAAAAACAAATATATTGATTTCTTTCCTGGTTGATTCTTCTGGTGGCTTGGTACTTCTGCAGTGCATCTACTAGGCCAATTGGTGAGCAATTTGTAGTGAGACTTTTGCGACCGCTGTGTTTTGCGCTTAGTGACGCACATATCCTATGGCAAAGACCGAAGTGGGGAAAATTTTAGTAAGGGTTTGATTTCAAATTAGGCACAGTCTCCATTTGGTCACCTTTTTTATTTTGTTTATGTTTTTTAATCACTCAAGCGTCATCTCATCGGACATAGTAGTGTGCTTCCTACTTGGCTAGAAATGCCAATCAGGAGAATCACAAACGGCTACTTACGCCTACATTAAGCTTATAATATTTGATTTTCTGGTTGATTCTGCTGGTGGCTGACTTTGCTGCAGTGCATCTACTACCCTATTGTGAGAATTTTGAGGGGTGAGACTTGCTACCGTGTGTTTTGTTGGCGCTACACATATCCACCTCAAAACCAGAAGTGGGAAAATTTAGTAGGGTTGGATTTCAATTAGGCACAGTCTGCCATTTTTCCTTTTTATTTTACGTTTATTTTGTTTAAAAAACTCCGTGTCATCTATCTGGATAGTAGTGTGCTTTATACTGGCTAGAAAATAGCCATAGGAGAATCCAAACGGCTTATTACGCCTAAAGTAGCGTTATATATTTGATTTCGGTTGATCTGCGGTGGCTGTACTTGCTGCAGTGCATATACTAGCCAATTGTGAGCAATTTGTAGTGAGACTTGCGACCGCTGTGTTTTTGCGCTAGTGGACGCACATATCCATTGCAAAGACGAAGTGGGAAATTTAGTAGGGGTTGGATTCAATTAGGCACAGTCTGCCATTTGTCCTTTTATTTTACGTTTATTTGTTTAATAACTCGGTCATTCATCTGGCTAGTAGTGTGTTTCATACTGGCTAGAAAATAGCCATAGGAGAATCCAAACGGCTTACTTACGCACTACAGTAGCGTTATATATTTGATTTCTGGTTGATCTGCTGGTGGCTGTACTTGCTGCAGTGCATCTATAGCCAATTGTGAGCAATTTGTAGTGAACTTGCGACGCTGTGTTTTGCGTTGTGACGCACATATCCATTGCAAAGACGAAGTGGGAAAATTTAGTAGGGGTTGGATTTCAATTCGGCCAGTCTGCCATTTGTCCTTTTTTATTTTACGTTTATTTTGTTTAATAACTCAGCGTCATCCTCATCTGGCAATAGTAGTGTGCTTTCATATCTTGGCTAGAAAATAGCCATAGGAAACCAAACGCTCTTACGCCTACAGTAGGTTATATATTGATTTTGGTTGATCTGCTGGTGGCTGTACTTGCTGCAGTGCATCTTAGCCAATTGTGGAGCAATTTTGTAGGAGACTTGCGACCGCTGTGTTTTGGGCGTTAGTGACGCAATATCCTTGCAAAGACCGAAGTGGGAAAATTTAGTAGGGGTTGGATCAATTAGGACCAGTCTGCCATTGTGTCCTTTTTTATTTTACGTTTATTTTGTTTAATAACTCAGCGTCATCTCTATCTGGCATAGTAGTGTGCTTTCATATTGGCTAGAAAAATAGCCATAGGGAATCCAAACGGCTTACGCCTACAGTAGCGTTATATATTTGATTCTGGTTGATCTGCTGGTGGCTGTACTTGCTGCAGTGCATCTACTAGCCATTGTGAGCATTTTAGTGCGACTTTGCGACCGCTGTGTTTTGGCGCTTAGTGACGCACATATCCATTGCAAAGACCGAAGTGGGAAAATTTAGTAGGGGTTTGGATTTCAATAGGCACAGTCGCCATTGTCCTTTTATTTACGTTTATTTTGTTTTAATACTCCGTGTCATCTCATCTGATGGATAGTAGTGTGCTTACAACTTGGCTAGAAAATAGCCATAGCAATAGGATAGCATGTGGTTTTAAAAACACAAAAACAAAAACAAAAAAAAACAAAAAACACAAACAAAAAAAAAAGTTAAAAAAAAAAAATATAAAGTATAACTCTCATTTTAAAAATGTTTAACCCGAGGCTAGGGGTAGAGGACGGGGCGGGGACGTGGGCGTCCAACTACGCAGGGGTCAGAGCCGTGGTCTGGCCGGGTGAGAACACCTGCTGATGAGGGAGCAGGGGAACGCCGCAGAGCTACATCCTAGGTTCTCATGTTGAAGTTACTGGGCCTCGTGGTAGGCAACTGTTGAGGCCAGAACAGTGCGAACAGGTGATGTCATGGATGCTGACAATGCTTCGAGCAATTTGTCCACCAGCAGTCTTCCACGCAGTCCACCCATGTCACCGAAATCGCACTCCTCCAGCCCTGCACCTCAGCCTCCACCCCCCAGTTGCCCCCTCCCAGGAAAATTTGGCATTTGAAACCGGCATACTCTGAGGAACTGTTTTCTGGACCCTTCCCCAGTCACAAACCACTTGTCCGGTTGCTGCTGAGCATTTCTCGATGCAGGTTTTCCACCATCACAGTCTGTGGGTGATGATGACCTTCTTGACGTAGTGGAAGTGTGTAAAGAGGTGTCCGACGATGAGGAGACACGGTTGTCAGACGTGGGAAGTTGTTGTCAGGGCAGGAAGTCCGAGGGGGGAGCAGCGTGAGGGATCGGAGGATGATGAGGTGACAGACCCAAGCTGGGTTGAGAGGCCGGGTGGAACACAGTGCTTCTGAGACGGAGGAGAGTCCTCGACCAGAACAGGTGGAAGAGGCAGTGGTGGGGCAGACGGAGAGGCAGGCCAGAGCTGGTGCATCAGCGCCAAATGTGTCAACTAGTGAAGCTCCGTGGCGAGGGCTCTTGCGGCGAGGGCTAGATCTTCAGAAGTCTGGAGTTCTTTAAGGAAACACCGATGACCGACGGACTGTGGTGTGCAACATTTGCCAAACCAGGCTCAGCAGGGGTTCCACCACTAGCTAGCTTACTACCACGTATGCGCAGGCATATGAATGCTAAAACACCCACTCAGTGCAACAAGCCCGTTCACCTCCGGCCGTGCACAACCACTGCTCCTTCCCCTGTGTCAGCTGATAGTCAGCCCCTGCCCAGGACCCTGCCACAAACCCATCGTCGCCTCCACGATCCTCCACAGCATCCACCAGCGTTCAGCTCCTCCATACCCCAGACGCTGGAGTGGAAACGCAAAATATGTGCAACCCCCCACGCCCAAGCCCTTAATGTGCACATCTCCAGATTGCTAGCCTGGAGATGCTGCCCTATAGGCTAGTAGAGACGAGGCCTTCGCAACCTCATGGCGCGGCCGCCCCTCGGTATTCGGTCCCCAGCCGCCACTACTTTTCCGATGTGCCGTCCCAGCCCGCACCAGCACGTGTCAGACAACTCATCCGTGCCCTGACCAACGCCGTTTCTGACAAGTCCACCTGACCACGGACACTGACGAGTGCTGCCGGGCAGGGCCACTATATATCTGACGGCACATTGGGTTAACTTGGTGGAGGCTGGAGCGAGTCTGACCCTCGGCTGGTCATATACTCGCCGACGCCGAGGATTGCGGGGCTACCACTCGGTCCAGGTGTTTCGGCCTACTATGCCTCCTCCTCCTCCCACCCCTCCTCCACCTCCTCCTCCGAACTACCTCCTGGGCACGGCGCCATCATCGTAGCTCTAGGCACAGCAGCAGTGCCGTCGCTAAGCGACAGCAGGCGGTGCTCAAACTGCTGAGCCTAGGCGATAAAGGCAACACCGCCCAGAGCTATACAGGCATCACGGCGCAGACTGATCTTGGCTGGCACCGCTGAACCGGAAGCCAGGCATGGTTGTGTGACAACGGCCGTAACCTGGTGGCGGCTCCTGCAACTCGGCAGACTGACACATGTGCCATGCCGGCCCAGTGTTAAATCTGATAGTTCAGCGTTTCCTCCAAGACATCCCAATCTGTCTGATTGCTCACGAAGGTGCGCCGCATCTGTGCGATTTCAGGAAGTCCAGCACAGATGCTGCCACTCTCAGGCAGCGCAGCGCCGCCTCCAACTGCCCGCTCACCGACTGTTGTGCGACGTGCCCACGAGGTGGAATTCAACACTGACCATGTTATCCAGAGTTTACCACAGCGCCGAGCGATTGTAGACTGCCAGATGTCAACTTCCCACCAGAACTGGTAGTCAGGTCAGTCAGCTTCCTCAAGTCTACAATGAGATGGGACTGTATGTCTGATATCTTCAGGGTGCTGAGTAACTTGAGAGGATCAACACAGATGGTCAGTGGCGATGCCGCCATCATCACCCACCATCCCCGCTGCTTGGCCTGTTGAAAAACTCTCTGATCAGCATAGTCGGAAGCTTTGCGCTCGTCCCAAGAGACGGGGGAAGAATATTCCCTTGTTGATAGCCAAAGCACCCTCAGGTCTGTTTCTAGCACGCATATCGGAGGAGGTGGGTGGAGGAGGATGAGGAGGAAGAGGAGGAGAATGTTGGCGAGACACAGAGGGACCATTGTTGAGTCCTTCACTGTTCACGTGTATGGGCAGAAGAAGAGGAGTTGGAGGATGTTGGAGGAGGAGGAAATGGACAGTCAGGCCAGTGAGGGGATGAATTCTTACGCGTTGGTACCTCTGGCGCATGGCAGATTTCATGCTAGGCTGCCTACCCGTGACCCTCGCGTTCAAAGAGATTTATTCCAGCACCGTTACTGGGTGTTCACTCTCCTGGACCCACGGTACAAGCAAAATCTTTCCACTCTCATCCCTGCAGAGGAAAGGAGTGTGAGAATGCATGAATACCAGCAGGCCCTGGTGCACAAGCTGAAACAGTATTTCCCTTCTGACAGCGCGCTAGCGGCAGAGTGCGTAGTTCGCGGGACAAGTAGCGAGGGAGATTAGGCGAGCAGGCAGCTTGTCCACACTGGCAAGGGTACGTTTACAAGGCTTTTGCCAGCTTTATTGTCACCCCAGCAAGACACTGTCACCTGTCCCCAGTCTCGGCAGGTAGGGCTGATCTTTACAGAAAGATTGAGGGAGTACGTATCGACCATACCATCTGTCCTAAATGATCACACAGCTCCCTACAACTACTGGTTTCAAAGCTGACATGTGGCATGAACTGGCCTGTACCCTTGGAGGTTTCTTGCCTGCCCTGCCGCTAGCGTCTTGTCCGAGCGGTTTTCAGTGCAGCTGGTGCATCATCACCGATAAGCGTACACGCCTGTCGACTGACAGCGCTGACAGGCTGACCTTATTAAGATGAATAAAGCCTGGATTTCTCATAATTTCAATCTCCACCAGGTGAAGAAAGCTCAACCTGAATAATTGATCCACTCCTCCTCCTCCTCATTTTCCCCTTCTCCTCTCTTTTGTACAGTAAAGCAGAGGAAACTGGCTATTTTTTGACGGGCCCACTGGCTCTAGCTATAGTACTTTTATGCATTTAATTTTTTTGGAGGGCCACCTACCCGGTCCTCTGTTTTAAACAATTTTGGGAGTGCCACATACAGGCACACATCTATTCAATTTTTCTGGAGGGCCACCTACCCGGTCCTCTGTTTTAAATCATTTTTGGGAGTGCCACATACAGGCTCAATCTATTCAATTTTTCTGGAGGGCCACCTACCTGCTCCTCTGGTTTGAAAATTTTTTTGGACTGGCTGCACATACAGGCACTCAATCTATTCCTTTTACTGGAGGGCCACCTACCTGCTCCTCTGTTTGAAAAATTTTTTGGGACTGCCACATACAGGCACTATCCAAATTAAATTGTCTCCATAGCAGCCTCCACACGTTGTCTCCATTGCTACCTCCAAAAGTCGTCCATATAGCTGCCTCCATACATCGTCCCTTTATCAAACGAGGTGTGTCAGGCAGAAATTTGGGTTGTTTTCATGGATTCCACATCAAAGTTGTTACTTTGCCCACCACTGCTGTGTTATCCACAAAATATACTGGCAAACTTTTATCATTTACAAATATTATTATCAGCGCTTCTTGCGCATCTGTTTACATTCCCCTCACCTGGCATATCCTAAACTTATAAGAACGCTACTACACTTGATCTTATACAAAGGTTCTTAGAAGTGCTGTTTGGGGAGTAGCCTAGAGACGGGCTTGGATTGGCGAAAGCTCGCCTGGCAGCGGAGCGCCAGCTCCATGCGCATCAGCCGCTTCTTGCGCATCTGTTTACATTCCCCTCACCCGCCATATCCCAAACTTATAAAAACGCTACCACTTAACTTGGTGCAGGCTGGGACCGAGTCTGACCCGGGGCTGGTCATATACTGCCGACGCAAGAGATTGCGGGGCTACCTCGGTCCGGTCTCAAAGGCCTACTATACTCCTCCTCAACCCCCCTCCTCCCCTCCGAATTACCATCCTGGGGCATGGCGCCATCAGTCGGTAGCTCTAGGCACAGCAGCAGTGCCGTCGCTAAGCGACAGCAGGCGGTGCTCAAACTGCTGAGCCTAGGCGATAAAAGGCACACACCGCCAAAGCTTTACAGGGCATTCCACATCAAACTTGTAACTTTGTCGCCACCCTGCTGTGTAATCCACAAAATATACTTTGCAAACTTTTATCATTTACCGATATATTTCAGCGCTTCTTGCGCATCTGTTTACATTCCCCTCACCCCGGCATATCCTAAACTTATAAGAACGCTACTACACTTGATCTTATACAAGGTTCTTAGAAGTGCTGTTGGGGAGTACCCTAGAGACAGGGCTTGGATTGGCGAAAGCTCGCCTGGCAGCGGAGCGCCAGCTCCATGCCAAGATCCAACTAACATAGTTTTAACTGCAGCACCTTTAATCTACTACTAGTTCACTGCCTCCATACATGGTCCCCTTATCAAACGAGCGTGTCAGGCAGATTTTGGGTTGTTTTCATGGCTTCCATGTTAACTTGTTCGCCACCCTGCTGTGTAATCCAACAAATATACTGGCAAACTTTTATCATGTACCGATATTATTTGAGCGCTTCTTGCTCACCTCCTTTGGTTCCTCTCTGCCACCATTGGTTTGAAGCCTGAGTCCATTTAGGGTATGTCGCCATGCCACTCTCTAGCCGCTGCCGCTGCCTCTGCATGCCGTCCCCTATAGTGTCAGGGTCAATTATTTGCATGTTTTAGATGCTATTAGCTCATGCTTCATTCTGTCACTCTGTCATGGCCATGCTGTTGCCCAAATTTTGGCATAAGGTGCGATTATGCAGCCTCAGAGCATATGCATGCTGCCCCTGCTGTTTCCTGTCCATTTTCCGTGGTGTTTCCATCCTTTTCTGAGGTTCCCAGGTGTTTGGCCAAGCTTCCCTGTGCAGAGCCTTGGTCCCCTTGAAAAATGCTCGAGTCTCCCATTGACTTCAATGGGGTTCGTTATTCGAGACGAGCACTCGAGCATCGGGAAACGTTCTTCCTGACCCAAACAATAAAGTAGACCTGTCATTTGTGGCGCACAAAGAAAGGAAATACGTACAATCCAAGCCCACAAAGAATAGTCACAAAGCGTTTTTTACCAATTCACTGCATTTGGAAATTTTTTCCTGCTTCCCAGTACACGACATGGAATATAAATACCACCATTTGAAGTGCTAATTTGTTACGCAGAAAAAGCCATACCAGCTCTGTACATGGAAAAATAAAAAAGTTATAGATTTTTGAAGGTGGGAGGTGAAAAATGAAAAAGCAAAAACAAGGAGCGGCATCTTAAGGGGTTTTAAAAGGGGTTGCATAGAAAGTAACATTTTGTTGTGTTTTATCTTCCTTACTTTACCAATTTCACTCAGGTAATTGCTGTTTTACTCCTATAACTCAGTGATGGTCAGTGAAATTCCAGAGTGTGGGGGGACCTCTCTAAGCAGCACTTCATGATTCCTCTGTGCTTGAGATGCTGTTGTGTGACAATGCACTTAGATTAGTCAGGGTATAGGGTTTTTTTCTACACTTTTATTTAGCGTGTGGGCATTTACTAGATCATGAACATAGAAAAAGAGAGATGAGACAGATCAAGATGAGAGATTAAAGATCCATGAGATGGATAAAACACAATGACACTCTCAGCTCTGCTCCCTACCTTATAATAAAAACACAACACTCAGCTCTGCCTGTAAAGACCTTCTCTTGTGTAGCTAATGAGATAAGTCTCTGCACACGCGGCTGCTGGCAGAAGTGCCTGTTCTGAGTTGGTCTTGTAATGCAACGGGAGGGGCAGGAGTCTCTTATTCTAGTCTGACAGGAAAAGTAAAAAGAGAAAGATAAATGTATTTTATCTTTTCTCCATATGACAATATGTCGACATTGAAACCTTTTTGGCCATTCATGCATTTGTAGTTCATTCCATTTGATCAGTTGTTACTTTTGCAACCAGGATGCATCTGAGATCTCCTGTTCTGCTTGAGTTTATAAAGGAATAAGGTTTGTACTACCGACGGTTACTTTTATCCTTGTAATTTGGAATATTATTCATATACAGTACTTTATTACCATACTCTCTTTGGTTAGCCAAATTTTATATAAACTGTCAAGTTTTAACTTCTGTATGCCCCTGATGATGGCTCTAGCCACGGCTGAAATGTGAAGTGCCAATTAAAGTAAATCTTATCCCATGGATATAGTGCTGTCTACTGGTGTGTAGTCACATCTTAGACTAGAATTTCACATCTACAGGACTCTGTCTGAACACGGATTTTGGTCTAAAAAAATTATTTGGTCAACTTTACAAAGAGTGATGGAACCTTGCTTTTCCACTAATCTTACAAACTGCTCCACATCTGTTTGGTTGTACATACTGTAATGATCTTTATTGCCTCCATCTTTTTTCACATATGGTTCCCATATCTTCTGACTCTCTAGTAGCTTCTCCAATGCTCCCTCCCCAGCCTCTCCTTTTCAAAGATTGAGACTAATCCCCTTGTTATCACAGAATGTTCCTATGTTTCTATAGTCCTTCCCACATGTACAGTGTCATCATGACCATAGTAATAGGCATCCTTGCAAAAACTTCTCTCCATTGCCCGCCCCCTTCCACAAAAGAATCTCTTTTAACTGACGTTCTCATAGACTATTTTCCAGTTTTTCGAAGCTCAGTTACAACTGCTACTACCCCTACCCCTTCCTCCCGAGCTACATCTTCCTGTTTGTCCCTGCATTGATCATCATAGAATAGAGTAGTAATAGAAATAGTGAGGATTATGCAGCAGTTCTAGCTGCAACAATTCTCTTACCATTAGGCTTGCCCTATGATCCCAGGGCCACAAGAATACTAACGCAATCCATCTGCCTCCATCTAAAATACTGAATTGTTTTATATCAAAGTTAACCAGACTTTTTATATAAATACATTATAAGAAAGGTCATTGTATATTTGTATATGGATTGTAATTGTTATTAGGTGTCCTTTTCTACTTGACGAAACTGGACATTTCACAACCTGTTCTTGTATTACAAGACACCAATTCTCCTGAATCACTTTTTTACTCTCCTTTTACTTTATTCCTTTTAATGCACAGTGCCAATATGTTTACAACATCACATGTGTAGTTTACAATGGATTTGTACAAAGTCAAAATTATTCTTATTTCATCTCATGTTTTTCTCATACCTCTTTTGATGACCCTATAGTTTTAATTGCTTTGACAAAAGCTGCCTGCACTGATCGTAGAAGTTGATTTTACATTTACCAATATCTAAAGTAAACGTTTTGGGTGGGTAAGGGTCCCCAAAAATATGGTTAACATGAGCAAACAGCGGGGATGTGCATAAAAACTGGCCAAAAAGGATGAACATCAATATATTATCACTAGAGATGAGTGACGCACTAAAATGCTCGGGTACTCGTTATTCGAG